>PVIW01000298.1:0-553884 GCA_004026585.1 Noctilio leporinus
TTTTTTTTTTTTTTTTTTTTTTTTTTTTTTTTTTTTTTTTTTTTTTTTTTTTTTTTTTTTTTTTTTTTTTTTTTTTTTTTTTTTTTTTTTTTTTTTTTTTTTTTTTTTTTTTTTTTTTTTTTTTTTTTTTTTTTTTTTTTTTTTTTTTTTTTTTTTTTTTTTTTTTTTTTTTTTTTTTTTTTTTTTTTTTAAGATTTTATCTATTATTTCCAGAGAGAGGAAGGGAGAGAGGCAGAGAGGGAGAGACATCAATGTATGGTTGCCTTTGACCTGCCTCCAACCACGGACCTGGCTGGAGACCTGGCTTGCAACCTGGTTATGTGCCCTGGCTGGGAACTGAACCAGCCACCTTTGGGTTCGCAGGCCAGTGCCTTATCTCCTGTGTTACCAGCCAGGGGTTTGAACAGTCTTTAATATACATTTAAATACTTTGCTATCCCACCATATATATTAGTTCTGGCTGTTTCAATTGATTGATATATCTCTTCAATACAGTTATGTTTTCCTGCTACTTTGCATGTCTGCTTACTTTTCATTAATCTCAGACATTGTGAGTATTACTTTTTATAGTATTGGATGTATTTGAATTTTGTATAAATTCAAATAGTTGTTGTGAAATAGTTAATTCACTTGGAAACTGATCTTTTCAAGTCTTGCTTTTAAGATTAATTAGTTGGGATTGGAGCAGTACATAGTCTAGGGCTAATAAACTCCTATACTGAAATAAGACACGTTGTGTATTCTGCACAATGCTCATACAGCTTGTGGTTTTCCAGCTTGGCTGGTGGGAAGAGATACCATTTCTCTTTCTATGTAAGTGCCCAGAACTGTTCCCTCTAATTCCTTTAAGTAATTCTTCTCTTGGCCTCAGGTTGTTTCCTTACATACAGGCACTGATTATTTCTGAGCTAAATCCTCAAAAGCAACTAACTCTCTGAAGATCTTCTGAGTTTTCCTTTTCTGCCATTTTCTTCTCTCTGTTATTTTGTCCTATGAGTTTTAGGTGCTTTGGTCTCTCTGGACTCTCAGTTCTGTCTCCTCAACTTAGGAAGCCTATTGGATTTCACCTGGATTTCCTCCTTGCACCATGGCCTGGAGACTCTCTCTCCCTTAAAAAAAAAAAGAAAAAGAAAAGCTTTTATTTATTTATTTTTAAAGAGAGGGGAAGGAAGGAAGAAAGAGAGGGAGAGAGACATCAATGTGGGGTTGCCGCTCATGTGACCCCCAAATGGGGACCTGGCTCACAACCCAGGCATGTGCCTTGACGTGGAATCAAACCCATGACCCTTTGGTTTGCAGGCTGGTACTCAATCCACTGAGCCACACCAGCCAGGACCGGAGACTTTCTTAAGGCAGTAAGCTGGAGAAGTCATTGAGCTCATCTTTTGTTTCTCCTCTCTCATGTATTACCATCTTTCATCGCCTGATCCCTACTGCCTTGCAAATGATTATTTAATTCAAACTGTTGTTCTTTTTTTAGTTGTTTTAGGCAGTGGGCAAATCTGGTCTGTATCAGTCCATCTTGACCGGAATCACAAATGTGTTCTGGTTTACATGTTACCTATGTGATCAGCAAAACAAACAGCAACATAAGAAGATGAATGACAGGGCATTCAGAAAAAAAATGTACCTTCAAGAAAATTGCAAATAAAGTGAGAAAATAAGTGGAAACCAGCTTGTTTTGTTTTTAACCAGGCAACTAGATATGAATGTACCAAAAACACTTTGCTTTTTTAGGCTATAATAATAAATTAAGCGAACTGAAGATGGTAGAAGTAAAAAAATGAAATAGTAGAATAAAGGACCACAGGATAGAAAAAGCCCTTATAGGCTGGGAAATGAATAAATGTCATTGAAATTTGGGTTAGCAATGAACGAGCCTGAGGAAGGGATTATATTTTAAATGTTTTTTGTTGTCTTATGAACAGAAGGTAAGTGGAAATGCCATCATGACATTTCCAGTCTTTAGGCAACATGCTGAGTCAGATAAGGAGACAGGTGGGACTGGGAGGAAGAAGGCAAAGAGCCTCAACAATGAGACGCATCAATGAGAAATGAAGTTATCCTGTAGCCCCTCACTTCAAATTCTTAAACCAGCTTGTATATAGGAATATTCAGTGTCTTCTAATTTCCTGAAAGCATCACACCTTGATTTCTTCTGTGTCTTAGTATATTAGACTCTTGGTAGGGTTGTGAAATAGTTGCCAGCAAAGAGAGAATAAGGAAAAACTGAGGCTGTGAGCAAGGATGTGGTTGTCCTACCCTGAAGGAGGAATTTAGAGATTTCTTCAGTTCATGGGAGATAGTGCCAGAAGGTGAAGGCTTCTTTTTCTCTCAATCTTCTCTTCATTCTTGGCTGAAATAGTAAGTATTAGTTCTGAATCCATTAGGCACCATTCTAGCTGCTGTGGTGAAACAGAGATATCACTGTCAATAATAGGAGTTAAATCCACTCTATAAAGGTATCAGAAAAATACATGTTCTTCAAGATAGTGATAGGTGTTTGAGGAAAGCTAGCCGGGCTGTTTGTTCTAAAGGTCTTTCCATGTTCTAAAGTTAGTTCCACTTGCCTAACAGGACAGTATAACCTCATTAGCCTTTGATGAAGTAACCTTTTGGCTTATTCTCCAAGCTTTGTCAAGTGTTCTTATACATTATGTTTAGATCTTTGTTTTGAATGAATGTATAAGTTTTCCCATGTAACAATGCCTAGTATTTTTTTTTTTTTGAGAATGGTGTGGGTTGTATTCTTGAGCAAGCTGGCTACCTTTTACTCTTCAAAAACACATAACCAAAATCAAAGTTTCTACAGAAATTGAAATATGGAACACCAGCTTGTAACATGTACATGCACATGTCTGTGTATCAAAAGGTAATAGTAAAATGCATTTCAGATTCTGTAACAATAGAATAAATTTTAACCCATGAAAAACTTCAATAAAATTGGCTTTAACAGATCCAATCAAAATTTGATCACAGGAGTGAGAGAAAACACTTTGCCTGCCTCTTAAATACTCATGTATGCAGCCCCCAGACATTTCTTGACAAAAGAAGCTTTGTTTTCTCCCTCAAAAATCTTGTGAAAGCAATTATGGGAGATTTTCTGTTCCACACTGGTAACTGGATTAAAAAAAAAATTTTTTTTTTTTTAAATTCCATTTCAGAAAAGTGAATATAGCTAGTTGGTAAGCATGTATGCTTGTACTTTGGTATTCAGTATCTTGAACAAGTCTATAATTTATAGTTTTAACTTAAAACTCTATTGGAGGTTGTTCATAAATGTCAATTTAATTAAAGGCCAGTTCCATACAACTTTTACATTATCATCATTCATATGTATGTAATATTGGAGAAAGCACACTTCTGTACCTTCTGTCCTGATAATTCTGAACTTTAAATTTCCTTTGTAAAGTGAGCATTTTATAGCAGAACCTTCACCAGTGTTTTCAATCTCTATTATTACCACGACTATTTTGACTCTTGTCTCTTCCCGGAAATTTGCAAGATTTACTTGTGTTATAAAATTCAAAGCAAATGCTTTGGCTGAGCCATGTCCTGTTGACTGAGCCAAACTTGACATTTGCTTCTGATCAGGAAAAATACTTCAGCTGCCAAACTAATATCTCTGCACAGTAAGAAGTAAATACCATGGAAGCGAAATAAATACTTCCTTAAATGATTTTTTAAAATGTGACCATAGACTATGGAAACTCATCCCTCTCGATGTAATCAGAAAAGGTCAGCCATCAGGCTGCATCTCAGTCCTTGGCAGGAAACACCCACCCGGAACATAAATGATAAATGAGTATGGTGAGAGGCTGCCACGCCAGGTTCACTTCCTCTGTGTGGGGTCCCAGGTCACCTGTCCTTTGTCTGGTGTCCCATCCTCAACTGTGGGAATTGGTCCTCGAGACCTGATTACACTGTGATATGGTGTTTGAAAGATGAATTAACCTTTAGTCATTTTTTATTTTGCCATTTTTAAAAACCTTTCATATTACATGAGTTTCCTTGTCTTTAGCGCCCTATATTCTCTTTCTCTGTGGATGCATCATCATCCCATATGACTTTCAGTGGGTGGCTCCCAAGGCCACGTTTTCTGTCTTCTTTTCTTTTCTGAGCTGTTTCCTTATACTTCACGCAATTGAAAAACTTACCACTAACATCCATGGAGGTACTAGTAGTTTTACTCCAAACAGACCTTTCTCTGTATTCCCTTGCCTTCCAATTACACTACTCACTTTTCTTCCCATAAGGCATGAGATCTTAAAATAATCTCCAATGTGTTGTTTTTCCTTTATTCTCCATACCAAGTAAATTGCTGGGGTCTACCCTTAATTCTTTTCTACAGTCACCAAACCACAGCATTTCCCTTGTATCCCCAGTGACATCACCGTGAGTGCATTCTCATCACCCTGGGCCAGTTCCCTATGTTGGATAGTCTGCCGGTCACAAATCCAGTAATCATTTCTTTGGTTGTCCTCTTTGAGTTAATGCTTTACCTGGATTCCCTGCTTAGTTACTGTACCCAACCACCTTGGCTTGCAGATCCTTTCTCCATTCCCCTTTTTCTTCACACTCAGCTTCTAATATCCTGCACACAACCTCTGCTTGCCCATTTGCCCAGGGAGTCGGAGGGGGCGGGTGTTGATTCCATTCTTCACAGGGTTGCTGTACTAATATGTTTTCAATGTCTCTTTGAAGCTGTCATGTTCTTACTCACTAACATTTAGTAATCCTTCATCATCCACAACATAAAGTCCAAGTTCTTCATCCTGAGATTTAAAGCCCTCTAGTTTTCCCGCCTCAATGCGCCTCTCCAAATTCATCTTTTACTGCCCCTCAACTTAAAACTTCTGTTCTGAAAAACTGGTCTCTCAGGCACAAAATGTGAATTCAGTCTTTTTTTCCTTTTTTAAGATTTTATTTATTATTTTTAGAGGGAAGGGCAGAGAGGGAGGAAGAAAGGGAGAGAAACATCGATGTATGGTTGCCTTTCACCTGCCTCCAGCCACAGACCTGGCTGGAGACCTGGCTTGCAACCTGGTTATGTGCTATGGCTGGGGAATTGAACCAGTGACCTTTGGGTTTGCAGACTGGCGTCTTATCCACTGAGCTGCCAGCTAGGGCTGAATTCAGTCTTTAGATCACAGAGCCTCCTTCCTAGAACACCCCCTTCAGTCCTTTCCATTTGACTTGGTTCTGCCTGTCTTCCAAGACTCACCTCAGGCTTCTATTCTCAGTGAAAGTTGTTTTGTTCCCCAAACATATACTCTGACTATTAGATGCTCCTGTTCCACTTAACGTGAATTCTCAAGTTGGCTCTTAATATTTGCTGCCTTTCATTCTTTTAAAAATTCTTTCTTGATTTATTTTTAGAGAGAGGGAGAGAGAAAGAAAGCAATGGAGAGAAACATTGATGTGAGAGAGAAACTTTGATTGGTTGCCTCCTATATGTGCCCTGATCTGGGACTGAACCCTCAGTCCAGGCATATGCCCTGACTAGGAAGCCAACCAGCAACATTTGCTTTGTGGAACGATGCTCCAACCAACTGAGCCACACTAAATGGGTGCTACCTTTCATTCTTATTTGCCTTTTAATGAATCTGTTTGATCTCCAAATTTTCTCTATGTTGTAAGCATCTGGCATAGCATGTGCTTCACAAATTGTTTATGGTTGCTGATAATGATTTTGGCTGACCTGGTACCTTTGGCAGTTGTCAAGGACATGGTAGGTACCCACATAAGATTTCCGGACAAGGACACAATGGTACAATTATCACTCTCTCTGTCTTAGGGCCTCTTCTTTGAGAAACCTCAGAAATTTGTAAGCAGCACAAGGAAAAACATCTCTTGTAGCACCATCAATGTATCTTGGGGTAAAATATTCGCATGCAAATAGTCAGAAATAAAACCCAGCAGGACTGAGTCTGGGCCATTGCAGACATTCCTCCATTCCCTGGCTTTGACCTACTTTGGCATTTGGCCAAATAACTCCATCTCTGAGAACATCTGTTCCTGGTTTTATTTGCTTGACTTCCAGGTTCCTCCCCTGGTCCAGAGGCTGCTCTTTATTACAATGACCCCTTTTGATTTCTTGGCTTGTGACCCAAGTTCCCGAATCTGCACCTTATTTACCCACGCTCCTCTCCTGCCGCCTCACCAGGTCTAACAGTATATCCTCAACATTATGATTTCCAGTCACTGAACACTCCCAGACACCTATTCAGTGACCACTATTGAGAGTCTTCTGTGACTTACAGTTTCTAATATTTGAATTGTTTCTTAGATGTCTGAGGTATATTTTTATTCTGGCTTCTTCTTTGGGGGCAGGGAGGATTCACAGAAGCTCTTGCACAGTCACATAAAAAGATCCTACTAATGTCAGGCTCATTCTGTCTTGCGGCTTGACCTCCCATTATGGGTAGGGGTCAGAAAACAAATCATCCACTCAGATACAAGTATGTATCTCTGACTCTGAGGCTTGTCTGATGGCACCTGTGAGATTCTCAGGGCAGCCAACTTGCTTAAAGCTTAAGCTGCCTGAAGCCAGTTCTCTGATAATATGAGGTTCCTTCATGTGCCCCTTAGAGATAGTACAGCAGTATTTATGCAGTATTATTTACTTACCTTGAATATGAAATGCAGAAACATCAAGTTTGCTGCATAATGTTCACTGTGGTCTGAAATGATAACATTCAGTTAGACACTGAGTTTCACTGTGTCTAACTGATTCAGGAAGAATTTGATGATGCTTATGCTTAGCTGTTCTGAAAGTTCTCAGTAGCCTTGGGAAGCTTTCAGGTGATGAAGTTCCTTTTGAACCTATCTTCCCATGGTCAGATTTGGCTACTAGTTGAGGCCAGTAGGCATCACTGATATTCATGACAAAAGCTTTTCTCAGCTTCCCTGATCAATAAAGTCACGGAATATTAAGAAAAATAAAGCATGCTGCAACTGAACAGTCACAAGCTAATAAATGAAATTGGATCCCTACCTCATACCATATACAAATTTAACTCAAACATAGATCAAAGGCCTCAATGTCAGAGCTAAAACTATAAAACTCTTAGAAAAGAGCATATATATAAATTCATGATCTTAGATTAGGCAATGGTTTCTTAGCTATGAGACCAAAAGCACAAGCAACCAAGGAAAGCATAGGTAAACTGACTTGGTTAAAATGTAAAACTTTAGTCCTTCAAAAGACACCATCAAGAAAATGGAAAGGCAACCCACAAAATGAGAGAAAGCATTTACAAATCATATATCTGATAACGGTATAATACCCAAGATATATGAAAATCTTCTATAACTCAGCAAGAAAAAAAACACCCAATTTTAAAATGGGCAAAGAATCTGAACAAAGCATTTCTCCAAAGAAGGTATGCAGATGGCTAATAAGTAAGTGAAAAGATGTTTGACATCATTGGCCAGCAGGGAAATGCAAATCAAAATTACAGTGAGATACCATTTCACATTCACTAGGATGGCTATGATGGAAAAGACAATAACAAGGGTTGGCAAGGATGTGGAGAAATTAGAACCCTTGTACACTGCTAGTGAGAATGAAAGATGGTACAGCCCCTTGGAAAACAGTTTGCCCTTTCCTCAAGAAGTTAGGCATAGACTATAACCAGCAGTGCTACTCCAATTTACATATAAATTCCAAAAGAATTGAAGCAATACATCCACATAAAAATTTGTGCACAAATGTTTATGCCAGCATTATTTGTAATAGATAAGAGTGAAAACAACCTAAATGTCCACCAGCTGATAAATGGATTAACAGTCATATGGTATATCTATACAATTAAATTATTATTTATCAGCAAAAAGGATTGTCATTCTGCTACATGCTATAGCAAAGGGGAACCTTAAAACATTAAACTAGGTGAAAGAAGCAAGACACCAAAGGCCACATATTGTATTATTCCATACCTATGAAAGTAGATAGAACATAGATTAGTGGTTGCTTGGGGCTCTTTGGGAGGTAACAAAAAGTGTAATTAGATAGTAGTGAGTGCATACAACTTTGTGAATGTACTAGAAAACACTAACTGTATACTTTAAAGGGGTGGGGGTTGTTTATAGTACATAAATTTTATTTCAATAAAAATTTAAGGCCGCCCTGGCTGGTGGCACAATGGATAAGGTGCTGGCCTGTGAACCCAAAGGTCATGGGTTTGATTCCCAGCCAGGCCACACATACCCAAGTTGCAAGCCAGGTCTCCAGCCAGGCCTGTAGCTGGAGGCAGGTGAAAGGCAACCATACATTGATGTCTCTCTTCCTCTCTGCCACTTTCCCTTCCTTTCTCTCTAAAAACAAACAAATAAATAAAATCTTTTTAAAAATTAAAAAAAATAATTAAGGCAGCATTGATCTCAAGTCTCTGATCAAAGAGCTCTGCTTTCACTTGCTATTTATAACCAACCCTTTCCCACCCATATTTTTGCCATATCACAGTTGTTTTCCCATTTCAAGTCTTTACCTTTATGTTAAAGGCAACTAGATCATAGTTTCTTTGAAATCCAATGGGTTTCCTTTAGAACTCCACATGTTGGCATGAAACAATGACTCTCCGTCTTTCAGGACACAGGGTTAGTGCCTTTAGAAGCTGAAGTTCTGTTGTTCATTGCTCTGAATGGAACAGAGGTCTTTTAAAAAAAAATAGGGACAAATCCAGGATGTTCCACTTTGAATATTTTCATCTTTAAATGGGAGAAGGACCATGTAGTGTATATGTATTCGAATTTTAATGGCAACATAGGTACATGTTTCTCATGGTGTTAAGGACAGAATCTTTTTATTTGGGAATAAGTCTGCATAATTCCCACTTTCTTCAACTTTGGTAGACTTCATTAGCCATGCTTAATCATACTTTGTGCTTCATCCTCCTTGGAAAGGAACCCATTTTCTATATGAGTACATGACTTGACATGACACCGCTGCCTCACTGGTTGGTTTCAGTTTGCAATGGTGGATTATAAAATTACAGATCAGCTTCCGTAATTGCCCAGTGCCTGCTGCTGGCCACCCAATAAATAAGACGATAAGGTGGGCCTGCAGCTTGTATCCATGAGCAAGATGCATTGGAATCCTGCCTGCAGGTGTAGGTATCTCTTTATGGGATTGTGGAGATCTCTGGGCCTCACATAGATGCCCATTGAAGCCTAAGTTCCAGATTGATCTTTCCATGCCAGAGGTGACCCCAACTGAAGTGGTGGGGTGCATTACTAGACCATGTTTCTTTTCCATCTCTTTGCTTGTGATAAAAACTGACCTCTTGGGGTCTTGGAAAGGTGCTGTGGGATATTCAGCATTAGGAAGGGCTCTGCCTCAAGCTGTCATGGGATGTTTTCTTCTTCAAATGCCTGAAGAAAGACCCTTTTCAGGAAAGGAAAGGAAACATTCATCTCTGACCCAAGAAAGCTTTAAAATCATACCTGAATTTCTTACTTTGAAACTTGGGACTTTTTACCTTGTTTGGTACATTTTTAGTATATACTATGTGTTTTGTCCTAATCCTGTGTGAGAAGGCTGCATGGAAGGGCTGGAGACCCAGCCTGACCCTCCTTACACTGCAGGATCCAGACTTCTCGGAGGACAAGGCCCCCATAGCCCGGGGCGTTCTGGAGCTCAGGCCGCAGTCCTGCTCACTGGGCCTGCAGAGGGGGCGGCTGGGCTTGATCCCGACTGGCCGTGTGTGCTTGTGTCTCCTTCGTGTGCATCTCAGAGCTCACCTGAACTATTTAGTAAGACATGGAAAAGAGGAAAGTCTTGTTTTCCATGAATGGTTGGAAAATGATGTGTAGAACTTCCTGGTTGTGCTATGCATTTTCTTTCATTTTATTATCACTGCTACTAAAAAAATAAATACAATGAGTCTGTGTCATCTGCTAGTAATAATCAAAGACAATAATATGAATGGAGTGTGCTTGTACTGCTCCTAGCAAGCTAGAGAATGGGGGATTGGGGCTAAATGGCTATTTCCCCTTTTTCTCTTAAACACACGTACTGTACATGTGTACCTGTAAGTTTTTAAGAAGAAATATAATAGAATGTGTTCAATATTAATACTAAATGTATATACAAAAATACTGTTCTAGGAAATGTCATAGATTTATGTCTGTAAATTATGTCTATGTGTAGATAAGATCTACATTGTCTATATGTGGTTCCTATACTTTACCTAAAACAGTCCTGCTAGTAAGTGCTAGTAATATCTCCGTTTTACACATGAGGAAATGGAGGCATAGAGAGGTTTGATAACTTGTTCAAGATAACACACATGGTTTAATGGTGGGGCTAGAGTTTATGTGCTTTCAGGACGCACTTTTGCAGTAATTTGGAAATTACCATTGTGAACCTTAGGTAGGAGTTTGGCTGGGTGGAGAAAGCCCTGGACCAAGACTCAGGCCAATAGGATTTCAGCCCTGGCTCTCACTTGCCTCGCTTATGAGCTGCAGGTGATGATAGCATCTGCCCATGCACCTCATAGCCATGAAAGACACCTGAAAACACTTTTGAAGTGCTACCCAGTTATTCAGAAATGATTCTTGACTTGGTCACATGGGATTTCCAAGCCAAAAGTTTATCACTGTCAGCCTGGTGCCCTCTTCACTCTTCTGTGCTGTATCAGCGTGTCTTTAAACAAATTCACATGGCGATCTGTGTTAGTTACTTTCCTGGAGAAAGGAGAGATGTTATGCATCCCTTGGAATACCTTCTTATTGCCACACAGAGAACCTGTTACTCCACTGAGGAATCATCTTCCTTTTCTTCCCATTGGAGAAGCAAACTTTTCTTTTGGCCCTTTCACCAGAGAGACTAGACTTTCATATTACAAATGGAAATTCCCTTTATGAATTTAAATCAAGTCAAGTCAGAGATGTACAGAATGATAGGGGTCTTACCTGAGCTGGACCGACCTTGTTTCATAGCTGGAAAAACTGCCGGTCACCATGAGAGACCCAATTAGATATTACCCAGCATATTAAGGCCAAAAGGACTAAGAACATAAGTGACCCAGTTTCCAGCCAAGGGTCAGTCCTACCTGACCCTTGTGCCAGAAGTTCAGGGTATTTGGGGCTTTCTATAGTCTTTTGTTTTATTACTGATAGCTCTTCTGTAGGGAATGGCACCCTCTCTAAGCATTTGTCCTGTTACTTACAGACGAAGACTGCATAAATTGGGGGTGTCGAAGGTGACCCAGGTGGACTTCCTGCCCAGGGAAGTGGTGTCCTACTCCAAGGAAACGCAGACTCCCCTGGCTACACATCAATCCGAAGGTGAACCATGTCTTTTGTTTACTTTCCATATTATCTGTGGAGAACCTGCCAGGGAGTCACAGCCGCCTTGATGATTTCCTGTTTACCATGAGATTGTCACAGAACACAAACATAACAAACACCAAAGGCTTAGGTGTCCTTTGTTTCTGATTTTGAAAGTTCTAAAAAGGGAATCCTGTGGTACTCCTCCAAAGGACCCGTGGACTTGAACACGGATAACTTAGCGAGGTCACACTTTGCCAAAACTGCAGAAGGTGGGGGGTGGGGATTTTCAAAAGGTGATACAATAGGAACTTTTCTAAATTTTATCACTAAGAAGAGTATGTCCATTGAGCTTCATCATTTGCAGGAGCCAGCAAACCACAGACCACCACCTGTTCCTCAAAATTGTGTTTTAGAAGACAGCTGCGCATCGTGGTCTACGTCCCCATGGTTGCTTTCTGGCTACTCTGGTTGAGGAATTGTGACTCAGAGTTTATGATTCAACACAGCCCAAAATCTTTATTATGGTACTTTGCCAGTTCAGATGACAACATGCTAGAGTTTCTTGCAGAATTTAAAAAGCTTTTTCAATGCAAGCTCAGCAGAGGTGAATGGGAATTGAACTTGTGCCTCCTTCATACATACTGGAAACATCAAGTGCAAAATTTTCATTTATATCTTAGTGGATCAAAAAAATGCACTCATAGGAGAAGTTGAAGTTGGTGAATCAAAATGCGTCCTAGAAGTCAAAAATTACACCAAAGCAGAAGAGGGACTGTGTGTACTTAAAATAGGATAAGCAAAGGTTGCATTGTTCGAGAATAGCATTGTTGTTATAGCTAAGCACATATTCTTTCTTTCTTTCTTTCTTTCTTTCTTTTCTTTTTTTTTTTACTTTATGTTGTTTTATTGCTTGGTGTGGTGAAGAGGATGCCAGAACTCTGGTTTCACTGTTGTTATATAGTACATACTGTAAAAAAGCCACGAGAATGAAAAATGATTCACATTCCCTTCTTGGTCTATAGAAAATATATAAATCAGTGCAGCTTGGTTTGTGCAAGCTACAGAGTTTTCGATTTTGGTTTTAAACACATATTTGTCCAAAGCAAAATGAAATCTAATTCCTTGAAATAGAGTGCTGCCTGCAAGCCTTCTGAGACCCTCTCCCTGAAACGCTGGCTGGCCTGGGGACGATTCAATGAGTTGGTAGCAGGGCCTCCATTTTTCAAGGTGGATAGTGAAATGCAAGTTTAGAAGCAAACAAGTAGCACCCTCTGGTGGTGAATTTGAAACCACCCAGTGTGATAAACATGAGACCTGTGTATTAATATGGCAGAAAATACGAAAAGCCTTTGTGAGTTTACCTAGTCTATCCTTTAGCCTCGAGGAAGATTGGGAAGCTCATTAAAACAAACTCACCACCCAACCCCAACATTTGTTTGAGTTAGTTTGCTGCCAAAGGTATTTGCAGACTGTAGCCTGAGCTATGTTTACTTAGCCCCAAATTTGACTCGTGGCTTAAAGTTATACAACTGAAATAGGAGAAGGAGCAAATTTTTCTTTGAAAATGTGTAGACTTCAGATACTGGAAAAGGTGCAGAAATATTTACAAGGGGAGACAAATTAAGGATGAACAGGCATCAACACCAAACTTTTAAACTGGACACATCAAAAGGAAAAGGCTGTGCATTCCGTTTTATTACCGCAGAGAGCTCGGGAGCCCTCATTATGCTGCGGTCCAAGCAGCAGGAGAGAAGGAACTTATTTCTCAGCTATTGGCAGAAGTCCGTTCTGTTCTGTTAACAAGCCTCAGAGAGCGTTTTGTGGTGATGGGTGTTTCAGTAGTTCTGATTCCACATACAGACTAGAACTCAAAACTAGCTACTGTAGCTCTAGATACTAAAGCACTTTCCAGTGGGTTTAGGCAGGAAGAACTTTGGATTTGGGTTCAGCAAATTGTCTTTTCGCCACAGATGATTCCTGGACCTTTGGCTGGCCAGAATCACCCAGCCACCCAGCTGATGAGGGTGCCAGTGCTGGCCTTCCACCTGCTCTGTGAAGGGCGGTAGCAGAGGGGGAGCAGCGGGCAGCAGAGGGCAGCAGGTAGCAGAAGGAACTACCATGCAGTGGGTTTGGGTTGGCCTCCAACTAGGAGGCCAGCCATAGCAATGTCTTCATGACAATTGCAGTCCTTTAGAGGCAGGCAACAACAAACTACTGAATTTATGACACAACGAGGCTTCTACATGGAAAATATTTAAAGCTGTGGTGTATATAAGATCCACGTTAGCTCATTATTGCCTATGAAGGAATGATGATCATTTGTTAAAGTCATTATACGACTACGGTAAGTTTAATATATTCACACTAATGATCTCAGAGCATTGATTTGTTCTACATCTAATGGGGTTCTTATGCGTTTTTTAAAACATGTTCCCATTTTATTCTTAAAAATGAAGAGGAAGGTATTTGGGTTTTGCCCAAGCTTAAGTCTTTTCTCCGCTGTAGACTAATATGAATAGTCTTTTAAACTGTGATCACAATAACCTATTATGAAAAACACCCCAGAGAATAATTTAAACCAAGAAGATTTAGAAATGAATCTGCTGGAACACTTCTTTTTTTCAATACAAGTTTAGACTTTCCTTTTCTGCTTCAGGTCATTAGTTGAAGAGGAAGAAGACTAAGATTAGGAAATTAGGAAACACTGATTTGAGGGGAGCGGGATCTCCCCACCACATGAAATTTTAAACCCATATTTTTATTCCCAAGTAGTAATAAAAGAAAAAATTATGGTTCCCTGCTAAACTACCTCTGCGTGGCCTGTTATTAATCTCCCTTTCCTAACAATGATATTAGTCATGATATTAGTTAGGAAGCCAGCCTTCTGTGTCTTTAATATAACCAGTAAAGGGCTGTCACATAACTGACACCCAACAAATGCTGTTGAATGACAAAGATGATACCAGACGTCCTAGAAACTCCAAGTTCTATAATGACTCCTGGAAGAATGAGAATTTAGTAGCTTACTGGAAAGATGCAAACCAACCTGGAAGGAGGAGGAGGAAAAGGTGATTAATACATAATGAGCCATTGTTAATTTTAATAACATGTTTTATTTAACCCAGTGTGTTAAAAACATGATCATTTAAATATGTAATCAACATTAACATTACCAATGGGATAGTGTATATTCTTTTTATATTGAAATCAAAGTTTTTTTAATTCTACACTTACAGCATATTCTAATTCAGACAGTAATTTTTAATTGGAAATTCTTGAACTATAATAAGATTTTATAAAATTTACAATTGAAAATGTAGACTTGTATACCACTGTCATCTCTAGCATATTTTAAAACTCTTCAATAATCAAATCAAGTGTCAGTTTTTAAGTTTAAACTTAAATTAATTAAACTTAAATAAAAGAAAAAACTAAGTTCCTTAGTTGCATGAGCATTCTGTCTCAAGCATTCCGTCACCTCCTTGGCTGGTGGCTCCTGTGTTGGGCAGTTCAGGCCCACCACAGCCCATTTCTGAAGCTGAGACCCCCAGAGCCAGCCCCACAGTCACTGGGCCGAGGGGCTTTGGCAAGAAGCCTTCCTTGACTTCCTTGACTCCTCCAGGTGAATGATGACCTCACAGATTCTCTCCCTTTTGGTAATGTTAGCCATATCCAAGGTCACCCATAACATTTGTTAGATGATTGGAGAGAAGTAAAGCTGTACCTTCAGCAGGGCAAATCCAGAATAAGGCTCATCCTATTACTGTAGAGGCAGCGGGGAAACCACTGTGGGTTTTCCCTGCATAACTAATAGTTCACAGGTTCATGGGGTCATTCATTTCTCTTACCCTGTCTTCATGCTGCCCAAAGGACTACCAAAGACCATGGATGCCCTTGTCACGTGTCTATGACTTTGCTCCTCCCCTCTTCCTCTACAAGAAGTGAGATCGAAATTAAGGTCGGACTTCTCAACTGCCAACAGTTGGTGGCCCCAGAAACAAAATTCTTTCATACAAAATTGCTAAAGGAAGTGATTTTCCAGAGAATCTCAGTGGAAATATTTATTTGGAACCTTCCATTTGAAATCAGATAGTTCTTAGAGATAGTTTCCTGGTGGAAGCCAATTCTGAAATACTTGAAGAGGACTTGGGAGGAAACAAGCTATGGTGTTATAACCTTGACTCAAGCTCTTCAGCTGGCTCCCAATTTCTTGCACTCTTTCTCTGAACTTGTTAGTTAAATCAGCCATGTGTTTGGAGACAAGCCATGGTGGCATCTGGTTGCGAATTAACATTCCCTAGTGAAGATGACACATGCTAATCTTATTTATAGCTTCTGTTCCTTAGATAAAAACTGACACTATTCCAGAGAGAGATTGATATTTCTTTTTCTTTTTCTTTTCTTTTCTCTCTCTCTTTCTCTCTCTCTCTTTTTTTTTTTGGCTTCCTTGAAATATGCCTGCTATTTCCCCTTTGACACTGGTTTAAGGCGTTAATCCTCTTTCAGAACAAACTGTAGAGCCTCTGGGCCCATGTTAATAAGGTCAGGGGACATTAGTTTTCTTTACACACTTAATCTCATAGTTTGGCAAGCCTCTTGAAAAAGCCATCTAAGAAAGGTAGACATGCCAGGTATTGTTTTTTAAGATATTATTTATATTAAGTAGTCAAAATGTCCTGGTTTAAAAAAAAAAAATCATTGTTTTCCCTATCTCTGAACCATTTTTTCAGCTATTAGTCATGAGAGCCTTGATAGTTTAGTTCTTGATTTAGGTTAGACAATAAAATGATATTGACCTCAATGCTAGCCAGTCTTGATATTCCAGAGAAGCCTTTAATCTCTACCTGGATTCAGTGGCAAACCAACACCTATTTCTCAAAAGAATAATAACATAATGAAGTGGCTATACTATTGCTCTAAAATCTAAGGACGTTTTCTGTGATTTCCTTTAGAGCTTTTTATCTCATTTTCCTAACACTATGGGCATCACTGGATCAGCTACAATTTTTAAGTAGAAAGCAACTTCAAAGTAGGAGCCTTTTGAGCCACCTGGTAAATGGATTAAATAAGTACATGAAAATGTTGAATATGTTACCAGCAAAAGCCAGGATGACCTATGAAGCAAAATGATTCTTAGCATTATAGAAACAAGATACTTGCTGTATACTTTGGAGTTTAACCGACCACTAGACCCATAGAAACTTTCCTGAAGTAGAGGTCTCTATATCTTTAAAGATTTTTCTCCCATCCTCTAGCCTTCCTATGTCTTAACAAAATAGTGAAGGTACCAATCCAGTTTACTCTCCAGGCCTTGCTGGCATGATGCTCTGTGTTGAAAGTAAGATGGTTAAAGTGTATAGACAGATTCAAAGAGCTTGCTCAACCCTGATGTGAAAATGAAGATGCAAAGAGAGATGAGGTGGGTCTTCTTTGGCTGTCAAGCAAGACTTCATGTAGAATGTGGTTTGGGGTCTCTCTCAGGCCACTGTGTTCTTCCCTATATTCAATTTTCTATTATCTTCTGGTTGGCACTGCCACTTTCACATAAATGAGCTGGTAAGGCTGACATTCAATAGAATAAAGTCAGGAAGCCACAGAATTTAAAATTTGCATTTGATTTTGGCAGACATATATGTAGACATTTATCACAACCAGAAAAATTCCCTGGGCCTATGCCTTGAGGTAGAATATAGATGATTTGAGCTTGTCATCTCTTCTTTAAGCTGTCCCATCCCATTAGAAGCTGTTATCTCACCCTAGCATCTTTAAACTCTTCATGCCATTCACACTAGTCAATGGCAATGACAGTTTGATCCCTTAAATCCTTCTTTTCAATGGACACTTCATTAAAGATCACCACAGAAGGAAAAAAATCCTCTATTATTTGTTACAGCTGACAGGTTCTCATTCCTGAACTCTGAGTTTTCATTTTCTTCAGTCCCTATTAGGGCAAATAACCAACACCAATTCCCCAAGTGAGTGTCTTCTGATTCCAATTTCTTTACCCGTCTGGGATTGTGGTTGCCAACAGTAGAAAATAAGTCTGGTTAACTTAAATAGAAAAGGGATTTGTTGGAAAGATATGAGATACTTGATCAAATTGACAAAAAAAGAAAATTAGAGATTTAGGTCAGAAATAGAAAGAAGGCAGACCTAACCCTCCATGTGACTGTATTTGGAAACAGGGTTAATAGAAGGTAATTAAGGTTAAATGAGGTCATCAGGGTAGAATTCTAATCTGATAGGATTGGTGGCCGTGTAAGAGGAAGAAGAGAGATCTTTCTCTCTCTCCACATGAATGCACAGAGGAAAGGCCATGTGAGGACACGGTGTGGAGGAGTCAGCAAGCCAGGAAGGAAGCTTCCATGAGAAACTGAATCAGCTGGTAACTTGATCTTGGACTTCCCGGCCTCCAGAACTGTGAGAAAATAAATTGCTGTTGTTTAAGCCTCTCAGTCTATGACACTTTGCTATGGCAGCCAAACTTACTGAAACAGCAGCTAAAATAGCCAGGTTGTGCAACGGAATCTGTTCAGCCTGGTAAGAAGAACTAAACCTCCTGGGCTTTCTGTCACTGGACAGTCATCACTGTGCCCAGGGTTGAAACTCGGTAGTCACTGCTACCTTATAAAAACATCTACGTCTCCCAGCACCTTGACCATGCTCTCTTGAGATTTAAAGAGCCTTATGTATATATAATCCACTAGCAAGTCCTAGGTTCTCTGCCCTGCCTTAGCTGAGACAGAGGATCACCTACCCTGGCCCAGCTTCCTTAATTTAGGGGAAGCTATGGCTTGACTTTGACCTAGTTTGCTATCCTCTCCTCCAACAAAAGGTGTTCAGATACTGAGCAGCCAAAACTAGATGTTTAAAAAAACTCCCAATCTGGTGTGAGAAGAAAAAAAAAAGGTAGATAAAGAGACAAATTATAGGAATCATATTTATTATACTCTCAGCACATTCATGTATATTATTGCACTTGTAGTGTTCAATTTACTCACCTTATGCAATAAATCAGAAGTGCAGAGAGAATGCAGCTCTTTTATTTTGTCCTCAGTTGTTTATAATACTACTGCCTGTTAGGGGAAAATGGGAAAAATTCATGAAATAAACAACCTTGGTACAATCTCTTACTTGTAAAAACAGACTCAGTTGGTATGTTCAGTTAAAATTGGGCAGAAATGCTCAAAGTCTCATGGACCCTCACTCTCACCTAATGCTCTTCCAAGTGTGGAGAAGAGAGGAATGTTTACATGACCTCATAGCCGTGGTGGATGGGGTCTCGTGCCAGCCTTCCCCAGGGTGTTGGCTGACTTCTGCTGCTCTCTGCCACAATGTTCTGTCCACTTGGGCACTGGCACCCAGTGCTGCAGCGTACAGCTGGTGATCTGTGGCTGTGCCTTTGCCTTGGCAGTGTTCCTAGGGAATATGGGCCATTTCTCTCTGGATGACATGGCCTCCTTTCAGCTTTCATTGTCTCCAGACTTGGAGCCAATATCCTGTTCTCTACTGATCCCCCAACCTAGAAGTCCACCCCCAGCCCATGCTACATACTCCCTTGGCCACCGCAGTAGGCCCCTTGGCAGACTGGCTCTCACACTCAGTGCCCGTAGCCTCAGATGATGTGAGGAAGGCCCAGAGGCCCGCCAGTTGTCTCTGCCTGCCATGCCAGCTGATCCCAGTGAGGCTGGGTTACCCTGTGAACGAGACCTGCTGCTGAATGGTCTCCTCCTAGATCCCCAAATGGAATAAGGTTTAAGGGCCCTGTGTCAGTGTTTCTTTTCAGTTTTCCAGCTCTCAACATTTCCCAGTACTTCTCCCAGAAAGTGGAAAGCCAGATATACTTGAAAAAATTTCCCTTTTTCTCCCTAAATACTCCTTTTCTTGCCATGAATCTGGAAATAAATTTATCCCCCACTAGGGCAAATAACCAACACCAATTCCCCAAGCAACTGTTTCTGATACCAATTTCTGTATCATACATGTAAGAAAGAGTAGACAGAAGGAGTGATCTTTACTGTTTTTGACATTCTAAATGACAAGAAAAAGGAATTTGGAATATCCTCTCTACCTCAATTAAATCTCTCATCCTACTGTGGGATTCTAAAATTCAGATTTTTGAGGAGGGTGCTGAATCTTTAGCTGTTGTACTTTCATTCTTCTGTGTCAGATTCTACCAAATTCTGTAGCAAATGAATACCTTATGTAGACTAGAATGAAGATCACTATGTTCAGAAAGGCAAATAGAAAAACATATTAATAATTTTCAAATATAACTCTCACTGCACACCAACATGAAGATAATTTTCTGTTCATTGCTCCTGATCAATGATCGATTCAACAAATACTGGTATTAAAGAACACTAAGGGCTATATCAAGCCTTTTATTCCCTTGAGAATAATAATTGATATGTTGACTAGCCCAAGAAGTATGTAAAGACTCCCTCCACTTCCAACATGGCAACATGGGGAGCTAACTTTGTGTCTCTGCTTTCCAGTAAAACTATTGAAAATTGTATTTTTAAAAACTAAACTATTTAAAGTCTCTGGAAATGGTCCCAAGAGCATACAGCAAATTAAAAAATATATATATATATATTCAAGAAAAGTCGCTAAAACTTGGTAAAAACAGTCTGTGGTGTTTGAACCATAGTCCACTCCCTTCCTCCCTCTGCCCAGTTCAGCTAGAAGCAAACTTCACTTCAAATGGGTCCATCAAAGAACACAGAGGTACCTCTCCCCACCAATCCCAGTTGGAGGACTATGGAGCGGGATATTAGCATTTCTATTTCTGCCCCAAGCTAACTGTTACAAAGCTTAAGTTCCAAGCAAGTGCAGCTGAAATATGGGTATTCGCTTCTTCAGCCTAGTCCTGACTTCAGGGGTGGGAACTTCACTTTGGATTCAGCATGCTAAAAACATTGGAGCCTCAATCACCTTCACCCCAAGTTCATGTGTAAATCAGAGGTTCTGTTCAAGGAGAGAGGCAAGCCCAGTAGATCAGAGGCTACCCAGCTCTGAGCAGGGGTGTCATTCAGAGAGAAGTCCACTGTCTATCCCTCAGCTCAGTCTTGGCTCGGAGATGTTGCTCAGCGAAAGAAGCAGTCCATAAAAAAGCTCAGAATCTCTTCCCCAAGAAGCTGACTTCATTTGCAACAGACTGTGGATGTGCTTAGTCCTGAGGAAATTCTCAAAACAATGGAGGTTATGGTGTAAAGCAACTATGAAGCAACTGGTAGACATTTAAACTATAAGCTGAGTTATAGGCTGGCCAGTAACCCAGATGAACCAGGGAACAGACAGCTAAGAAGACCTTTCTTGGGGTCAGAAAAATCTCAACTGATCTTTACAAACTCCCTGGTATGCCAGGTGAGTACTAGATTTATCGGAGCGATCACTTCATAAATTTTAAATGTCTAACCACTATGTGGTACACCTGAAACTAATATAAAATAATATTGAATGTCAAGTATAATTGAAGGACAAAAGTTAAAATAAAATAAAATAAAATAATAAAAACTGTTCTTGTAAAGGAACCTGATTTCAATTACATCAGTCTGTGGAGAAATTTGTGCCCGAGGGCATTGTTGTTGAAAAAACAACAATCAATAATGAGTAGAACATAGCAGCTGGGTGTGGTCAAGGGGAGATACTTTAAAGGGACTGCAGAAGACTGTCATCCCAGGATGTCTGTGCACATGCCCAAGGCTGCACCTCCCAGGAGCAACATCAGAGGTTTCACACTATGGAAGGGAGGGGCATGGGGAGAACACACTTGACCAAAATAATTCAATTACTAAACAAATAAACAAGCAAATATCAGGAACCAATCCCTGAGGAAGGGGCAGGGGATCAACCAGTATTCAAAATCTCTAAAAGGTATTATTGAAAATAGTTTCCAACAACAACAAAAGTGAGGCATGCAAAGAAACTGACAAATCAGACAGGGAAAAAGTAGACAAAAGAAACTATCTGTGAGAGTGACCAAATGTTGGATGTAGTAGTTAAAAACTTCAAAGTAAACGAAGATATGATTATAATATTTCATCAGAGGATATCAATAAAGAGGTAGAAATTATTATTTTTTATTAATATATTTTATTTATTTTACTATTACAGTTGTCGTAGTCTTTCCCCCCACCCAGTACCCCATTTCCTCCAGCAATGCCCCCCTTAGTCATACATATAAGTTCTTTGGCTTCTTTACTTCCTTTGTTCTTCTTAACATCCCCTTGTCTATTCTGTAACCACCAATGTGTACTTTTTCTTTTTTCCTTTCACATCCAGAAAATTCACCATTTAGTTACTACCTTCTGTCAGCTTCTCATATCATATTAATACTAAGTTTTCTTTTCATTATTCCAAAATGCCTACATTAATTCATTTGTTTAAAGGATTACTCTTTTAAGTAATATGAATTGCAATATTACCAAACACATGCAAAAATACGTTTTCACCCATACATATTTTTACACATATTTAAAGTATATTTTGAAGCATTAATACAAAAAATTTAAAATATGCCAATAGCTTACATAATTATTACATGTTAAATGAGTGTTTTAGATATATTGTAGCAAAATTAAGTTGATTTTTTTCTTCTTTAATACTTATTTTATAAGGCTCTGGCCTGCGAACCCAAAAGTTGCTGGTTCGATTCCCTGACAGGGCACATAAGCAAGTTTCAAGCCAGTCTCCAGCCAGGTCCATGGCTGGAGGCAGGTGAAAAGCAGCCATACATTGGTGTTTCTCTCCCTCTCTGCCTTTCTCCCTCCTCCTCTCTCTAAAAAATAAGAAATAAAATCTTTAAAAATAAAAAAATAAAAATATTTATTTTACTCTGAAATGCTATTTTTGTGAATTATATCACAGGAATGGTGTATTGCAGAACTCACTTTTGTGAAAGTTGTCCTAGAGACAGTGCCAAACCCAAAGTAAAAAATGAATTTGGTTTTTGAGTCAGATCCTCCCCACTCCAATAATGCAACTCAACTTTATTTTAAGCTACTGAAACTACAACTTATTCTTTTGGGGGTTTTTCATCTTAAATAGTAGAATTATTTATTTATTTAGGCTGTGCACAAGTCTTACTTCTTTCAATACCCTCTGTTTTTCTTTTACATGTGTTTTACAAGTTGAGGCCTTCAGAAAAAATGGCACTTGCAGTGCTCAGCTGGTCCCCAGAGTAGAAATTATTATGTCTACTAAGTTGAGGTAAAACATAAAAATCCCTAGGATTTAAATAATTTTGGAGAACAGTGTTTTGGCTATTTTTAAAACTTGTGGTTTACTTCCTATGTGGTCCTAAATTAACCCCTGAACTATTTAAGAGTCTGTGGAGGTAGAGATTAGGTATGTTCACATTTCAATAATGAAGTTTACTATAGCATTAATTCCATTTCCCAAGCATCCCCAGTTTGGGGGCTTTCATAACTGGAAATGTATATTTCTGCGATTTAGTTGAAAGGAATCTCATCTAATTTACATGCTAATCTGAGAATATAAATTGTCTATGTGCATGAATCATTTGTTTAGTAGTTTATAAATTCCATCCAAATTGGTCTTCATTCTCAGAATCTTTTTCTAACCTAAAGATTGACTGATTTCTCAACACACCCATGTCAAGTTGGTTGCTATTTAAAACATAAATTGCTAACAAAATCTATATATTATACACCCACAAATAAGCACATATTTTGTAACAGTGAATAAGAAATATAGCATGTCTTCTATGTAATACACATTTACATTTTCTTAGGTTTTTCTTCTTCCTTAACTGCATTTGATTTTTCTGAGTTTTTGCAAGTAACCTGATTTTCCCATATTGTGAAATGATTCCAGTCTAGGAAGACTTAACCTGCAGTAATGCAGATACAAGATCACTTTAAAGCATTCATAAGTTAAAGTTGGTTCTTATCCATTCAGCTGCCCTATGAATTTTGACTGGTGTATTCAATCCATTTACCTTTGTATCTGTGTCTCTGTCTGTCTTTCTGTTTCTTCATCGTCTCAAAACAGACCCTTTAGCATCTCTTGCAATGCTGGTTTGGTGGAGATGTATTCTTTTAGACTTGTTTTGTATGGGAAACTCCTTATTTTACCTTCTATTTTGAATGACAGTCTTGCTGGGTAGAGTATTCTTGGTTGCAGGCCTTTATTTTTCATTGCTCGAAATATTTTTTACCATTCCCTTCTGGCTTGTTTTGTTTCTGTTGAGAAATCAGCTGATAACCTTATGGGAGCCCCCTTGTATGTTATTAGCTGTTTTTCTCTTGCTGCTTTTAGGTTTCTTTCCTTGTCTTTGAAATTTGCCATTTTAATTATGATGTGTCTTGGAGCGGGCCTGTTTGGGTTCATCTTCTTTGGAATCCTCTGCTTCCTGAGTTTCAATGACATTTTTCTCTCCTCAAGTTAGGGAAGTTTTCTGTCATTACTTTTTCAAATAGGTTTTCTATCCCTTGCTCCTCCTCCTTCTGGTATCCCTATGATATGGATGTTATTATGTTTCATGTTATCCTGCAGCTCTCTTAGAACCTCTTCATTCTTCTTAAGTCTTTTTTCATTTTGTTGCACTGCCTGGGAATTGTTTTTTACATTGACCTCCAGCTCGATGATTCAATCCTCTGCTTTCTCTAGCCTGCTTTTGATTCCTTCTACTGTGTTCTTCAATTCAGAATTGGTATTCCTCATTTCCTCCTGGCTCTTATTAATTGTTTCTATGTCCTTTTTAAAGCTGGTGTAGTTCTCAGTAAGTACCTTGTAGCTTTCCTGGAGTTCTTAATAGTTCCCCTGGAGCTGTTTGTAGTTTTCTTTGAACTCACTGAGCTCATTAAACTTCTTTATATCATCATTATTTTGAATTCAATGTCTGAGAGTGTGCTTGCTTCTATTTCATTTTATACTCTTCCTGGGGATTCCTCCTTTCCATTTGCTGAGGGTTTATTTCTTTGTCTCCCCATTTTAGGTGAATCTTGTTTGTTTCTGCTTCTTGGATTAGTCTGCTTTGACTTACTGTCTTAGTGGTGTAACCTTCTGTGGTGTAGAGGTGCTAGAAATTATTTTTTAAAAGAACCAAATGTAAATTATAGATGTGAAAAGTACAAAAACTGAAAAAAATCATTAAAGGGAACAGTGGTAAATTGAAGTGGCAGAAGAAAGAATTGGCAAACTTGAAGATAGATTGAAAGAGTATTCAACGTGAAGATTAAAGGGAAAAAAACAATGAAGAAAAATGAGTCCTCAGCAATGTGGGACACTATTTGATGAATCAGCATACATGTTGTGGGAATGTCAGAAGAAGAAGTGAAAGAGAAAGGAGCAGGAAATATATGAAGAAGTAATGGCTGAAAACCTCTCAAATTTGATGAAAACATTTATGTACAAACCCAAGTGTCTCAACAAACTCCAAATAGTATCAATTCAGAGTTTAAAAAAAGATATATCATAGTAAAAATGCTGAAAGCAAAAGAGAAATATGAATTTTCATTTATAGGGAAACCCAATAAGATTAATAATTGTCATCTCATCAGAAACAATGGGAGCTAGAAGACAATGGGATCACATATTTAAAGTGCTCAAAATAAATAAATAAATAAATAAAAAGCTGTCCAGAAGTAAATGTGAACTGAACAAAACCTTTCTTTCAGAAACGAAGGTGAAATAAAGATATTCCCAGGTAAGCAGTGCAAGAATCTGTTGCTAATAGACCCACCTTATAAAAATGTACTAAAGGAAGTTCTTCAGCTTGGAAGCAAATGATCCCAGACAATAAATCAAATCCCTTAGAAAAAATAAAACAAAGATAAATCCACTGTGGGGAAAATAAAACAGAGAAGCAAATCCACTAATAACATAAAGGAAGTGGGTGAGAGAAAGGTGCATTTGGCCCAAGAAAATGATTCCAAATGGTAATTTGAATCAATAGGAACAAATGAAGAAAATCAAATATTAAAGGTAAATAACAAAAGCTATGAATATAGAATTGCTCTCTTTTCTTCTCTCAACTTCTTTAAAATACATGCAACTATATAAAGTAATAATTATAACTGTATTGTTGGCTTTATAAATATATATAACAATAATGGCATAAAAAGAAAGGGCATAGAGCATAATAGGTGTAACATTTTTGTATGCAATTGGAATTAAGTTAGTATAAATCTAAAGCAGGCTCTGATAAGTTAAAATGTATACAGTAAACCCTACGTAGCCACAAAGGAAATAACCAAAAAAAAGGAAAAAAGTAATTAAGATGTTATATTACAAATACTCACTTAATGGCAAAGAAAGCAATGAAAGAATAATAGATGAACAAAAGAAGACATGAAGACATACAGAAAACAAAACAAAACGAAAAGGTGGCAGATATAAATCCCACTATAGTGTATTAGTGCTTCGACACCATGGTGAAACCAGACCTGCCAGAAAAGAGACCTACAGGGGTCCTGGCTACAATGACAGACAGCTGTGTGTGTGACAGAGGAATATAGTAGTGATACAGGCATACCTCATTGCACTTTGCTTTACTGTGCTTCAGAGATGTCAGTGATCCTAAGCATGGGAAATTTGGTCTCTTGATAATACCGTTACCCCCAGACCAGGGAGTGACATAAGGAAAAGTGTTTGCTTTGCCACATATGAATGGTTCCAGGGTGTAGAATCAGGGGAAAACATGCGGCAAGTTCAGTTAACTTACAATTACCAGCCTAACCCTTATCTGTAATAAAGATGAGAGTTCGGCCTTTATGTGTTTTATCCCTGATATTATTGCTGAATTAATTCAGAACTTGGACAGAAAAGAGTGGTGCTTTTAATTTGACTCTTCAAAATTTCAGCATCATAGTTTTTAACCTAGGAATCTGCCCCAAGACTCCTGTATGGTAAGAGAATTCCATAAACTTAATGCACTTTCCATCCACATCTGATGTTTCCTTCGCTATGAAGCTCAAGTTAGTGTAATACTCCTGACCTCTTGCCACCCCACTATTCACTCCATCCTACTCCCAGCTTCCATCCCCAGGGGAGGCACAGTGACTTGTCTCAGGCTCGACTTTTTTCTTGGGGGAGCAAACATACCTGTAGCATTCAAGTTGACTTCTGCTTTTATTTTCCATTAGTCATACTCAAAGTCATGCTCAGTTGGGGAAGCCTGTCAAGTTTGGGAGGCCTTACCTGCAAGTGGGTGGGTAAATCTGCCTAATTTGTGAAGTCAACTAGCAGGTCCACTTGGCTTTCTCAGTAAGCTGTGTTTCCACTCAGTCTTTTTCCATGTTGAAAGTGCTTTTTTGGCCTTGCTCCATTTTTATCTTTGTCTTATTTCTCATTTGAGTGCCATTTATATGGTTGTCTAAGAATCTCAACAAGTATTAGAAAAATCATGTCGAGGTATCAGTTCTAGAGTTGTGAAAGTACTGAAAATAAACTTAATAATCCTAGGTAATTTGAGAAAAAAAGAAAAAAGAGTAACTGATGTCAAGGGGAGGGGTTTACATTTTATCTGCAAGGAAAGAACTTATTTACAGAAGTGGATCTCAAGATCAGAATGGAAGCATTAATAAAGTCAACTTAATGTCAAGCTCTGAATGCCTTTTAATTCTTCATGAATGTGTGTCAGCCCTGGGCCTGTGTGGGACAGGACCAACTGTATAAATTAGAAAGTGGTTTATGAGATCAGGGACCCAGGGAGGTTGTTACACTTGGTGGCTTATTAAGAAACAAACAACAAACCATCACTATCCTCAGAGCTCTACAAAGAATGGGGTTTCCTATAAAATTCTCAGTGCAGGACTCCAGTTTTATTAATAATTTGGGTGGTTTTGTTTCAGGAAACCATATATCTGAGAAGCTTTCCTTTTCATGTAATGAGATAGTTTGTTGAATGAGGAGAGAATAGTCGATCTCATTTAACAGCCCCAAATTTTAGTGTGAAATGTTTCTTTATGTTCAATAAAGCAAGTGGTCACTTCCACTGTGAGTTTGGTATATTGAAGACACAGGGTGTTGCTAAATATGTTTTTCTGCTACTGGAAAGAAAGAGTGAGTTGATAGCTCAAAGAAAATGAGAATTACCTTCAATTCCCTTGACCATCATGATTATTCTCTAGTATCATTTGGCAGTCCCTGGTGGCCCACTCATATTTTCTGATTAAGTAAGCAATTGGGCCAGGCATGTGGTCATACATAGAACGGTATGCTGGATAATGTAAGTTCCAAGGGAAAATGCAAAATATGGTGAAATGTGTATGAATACGATGAAATTGTATAAGTTTGTAATGTATGAACTATTTACAGAGAGTGCAATGTGTTTTGTGTATAATTAATCTCATAATTTCATTGGTTCCATACTTGCTCTCTGCCTGAGGACACCCACACTTATATGTGTTTTCCTATCTTCAAGGGAACCGTTTACAATTTCCTTCCATTCCTATTTTCTCCATTTTAGGGCCTATTTAAAAATCCATCGTCTTTCTCTTGAGCAACTATTTTGATTTTTTTAGACATCACAAAGTTCATATCTTTTTCCAGCCCTTCTCTTCTGAGGATATTACAACAATAACTGAGGAAATGATTGGAAAATTCCTTTCCTTAAACTATTATCTCAATGATAATAGTTTAGTTTTGCTGCTGAAGGACTAAGGACATGCATATGTAATACCAATCTTCCCCTCGTAAAATGGATCAGGACAGTATTTTTGCCAAAATTGAGAGTTTCTTAGTAGTAATGAGTTTTGAGATGTGCCT
The DNA here is from genome assembly GCA_004026585.1 of Noctilio leporinus. NCBI lineage: Eukaryota > Metazoa > Chordata > Mammalia > Chiroptera > Noctilionidae > Noctilio > Noctilio leporinus. Next base: position 28,015 of record PVIW01000298.1, read on the forward strand.
ACTTTCCCAGCAAAAGGCTGCAGAGAGACACCATATTTCTTCAAGTGCCTGGATAAAGAGTGTAAGCAGCTGTTAGGCTTGCACCGGGTGATCTCAGCAGAGTCATCTAGCAGAATTAATAGTGCCTCAATCGTCTTCAGGTGCCCTGAACAAGCAGTGATTTTGTCTGTCAGAGGGATTCTTGGGTGGGCTGGTGGTAACGTATCTCCCAATAGCCATTATTAGAAGTGTCAGCCTAGGTAAGTTTATGTTCATCTGGGTCCGTTTTATCTTATTTTGTTTTGATTTAACCCAGATCTTGAGATCCAAATGTTGCGTTGAGCATTAGTTTACTGAGGTATGGTGAAATTTGAATGGGGTAGAGGGGGGGAATGTTCCTTGCTACCCTTACATAGACAACTCACTGAAGAAATAGGACTTTTCCCCTCCTTATTTTGGTAATCCTTGGCTTGGCATATTTGGGTAAGAAAATGAAAGGTTTGCCCACATAGTTGAAACCTCTCGTCACATTATATCATCTGAACCCTATTTGTATGTTGGGATCATTTTATTTGGTTTTGGTTAGACATAAAAGTGTTTTGTGGTCTCCGATTTTTTCAAGGCCTTCTGGCTTTTGGAAAATTGAGTGATTTCATCCCTGTCCGGGTTTCCTAGTGAAATCTTGTATTTTTACTCAAATTACTTGATCAATTAGTTATGTCAGCTGCCCCAAATGTGCCTTTTTATTAATAACACCTTTTATCAACTCATTGGAATTAGACATTGAAACCATGGTCTAAGGCTGGTAACATCTTGCAATAATTTATAAATATTACTTAAAAAATACCACCACAATTGCTCATTCGTGAACTTTTTGGATATGTCCCTGTGTGAGAAATTGCATTTGTATTGTTATTAGTTCTGACAAACTGGATTAGGTCTTGGCTATTGTTAAGTGGTTCTATCTGCCCTCAAATCTACTGAGAGACGCAGCGTTTTTAATGAATTTAATTAAAACTGCATGCAGTTTATAGAGCTGCCTCTAGCCAATATGCCATTCTTCTTGACTGAAGGGAGTTGCTGCTAATGTGTAATGATGTTTTATATGAGAGATGTTTGAAACCCCTTCATAGTAGCCCCAAGGTAGTTTCCATGGAATGACATGGTGCTGAAATATTAAAATCGTAAAAAATTTTTCTACTTAAGTGAGTCATGTTTACATGAAGCAATGTATGCACAAATGTGTTAAATATGTTTGTTGAAGCTGTGAGAGACATGGGTTGTATTTCAACACCAACAATATGTTGGCAGTGAAAGATTTTTAAGAAATCTGGCAACACTTTGGATGATCTGCTGTATGTATTATTCTTTGAAGGATAAAAAAGGCCATTATGGAATTTCCTCTTAATATTTAGTTCATTTAACCAACTAGTTTTAATGATTCTCCCCTAACAAATAAGAATTGTATATAAAGATGGTTCTTAGCATCAATTTTAAACTGTTAAAAGATATCAGTGATAGAACTTTGTTTCTTTCTTTAAAATAAAGACATCCACTGCAGTTTGTTTCTTTTTAAAAATACATTTTTAAAGATTTTATTTATTGTTTTTAGAGAGAGAAGGGAAGGGAGAGAGGCAGAGAGGGAAAGAAACATCAATGTATGGTTGTCTTTCACCTGCCTCCAACTATGGACCTGGCTGTAGACATGGCTTACAACCTGCTTATGTGCCCTGGCTAGGAACTGAACCAGCAACCTTTGGGTTCACAGGCCAGTGCCTTATCCACTGTGTCACCAGCCAGGGCTGTAAAAATATTTTTTTAAGTATATTTTATTGACTATGCTATTATAGTTGTCCCAATTTTGCCTCCTTTGCCCCCCTCCACCCTCAGGCAATCTCCATACCATTTTCCATGTCTATGGGTCATGGGTATAAAGTTCTTTGGCTACTCCATTTTCTATACAGTATTTTAGTCCCTTTAGCATTTCATATAATGGTGGTTTGGTGATGATGAACTCCTTTAATTTCTCTTGTCTGGGAAGCTCTTTATCTGCTCTTTGATTCTAAGTGATGTCTTTTCTGGATAGAGCAATCTTAGCTGTAGGTCCCTGCTTTTCCTGACTTTGTATACTTCTTGCCAGTCTATTCTTGCCTGCAAAGTTTCTTTTGAGAAATCAGCTGACGGTCTTATGGGAACTCCCCTGTAGGTACCTATTTTCTTTTCTCTTGCTGCTTTTAAGATTCTCTATTTATCTTTAACCTATGGCATTTTAATTATGATGTTTCTTGGAGTGGACCTTTTTGCATCCATCTTGTTTGGGACTTTCTGTGCTTCCTGGACTTGCATGTCTGGTTCCTTCCCCAAATTAGGGAAGTTTTCTTTCATTATTTTTTTCAAATAGATTTCCAATTTTGTACTCTTTGTCTTTTCCTCCTGGCACATCTATGATGTGAACGTTGGACCTCTTAAAGTTATCCCAGAGGCTGCTTATACTATCCTTGATTTTTGGATTATTTTTTTCTTCTTGTTATTCTGATTGGTTGTATTTTTGCTTCCTTATGTTCCAAATCATGAATTTGATTCTAGGATGCATCTACTCTATTGTTTCCCTGTAACTTGTTCTTTATTTCAATTAGTGTACCCCTCATTTCTGACTGGATCTTTTTTATGCTATTGAGGTCCTCACTCAGTTCCTTGAGCATCCTTATAGCCAGTGTTTTGAGTTCTGCATCTCAAAGATTGCATATCTCCATTTGTTTTAGTTCTTTTTCTGGAGTTTTGATCTGTTCTTTCTTTGTCTCTTCATTTTGGCAACTTCGCTGTGCTTGTTTCTATGTATTAGACAGAGCTGCTATGATAGCATGGTCTAATGTAGTAGGTGTCCTATAGCACAGATTCCCCTATCACCCAAGCTGGGTACTCTATCATGTGAGCTAAGCTTGCCCTCCTTTTGTAATTGATCACTGATTGCTATAGGCAGGTCAGTGGAAGCGATTTACCCAGGCCAGTCAGTTGCAAGGACTGGCTGTGACCACTCATCACTATCCTCCACTCCACATAGAAGAGCAGATGTGCAGAGGTAGGGGGTGGTGCTCCATGGTGTGTAGCTGTCCACTGGGTACACAGGCTCTGCAGTTTCCCTGGTGATGCAGGTCAAGGTCACTCCCCACCTGTGTTTTGCCCAAGGCCACTCTGCCTGAGCTATAAAGCAATATGAGATGGCTGCTACTTGTGCTGGGCTTGGAGAGAGATTCCCAGCTAACCTATGAATCTAGGCTGGCTGTTGCTAGTGCTGGGCCTGGGTCTCACCAAGGCCAGCTGTTGCTTGTTAATTAGAATTTAGGAAGTTGTGAAGCTTGAGGAAAATTCACTATTAACAGTTTGTGTGGGCCCATAAGTTGGGTGGGACAGAGTCTCAGGGGATCTCCAGAGAAGGGCAAACAGGGTTAGCCAGATTGATGTAGTCTCAGATATGGCATCTGCCTGCCAGCTCTGTGGCTCCATGGGGGGAGGGTTAAGAAAGGGGACAATAGTCTTTGTCTACCTTTCTGAGAGATAGCTATTCCCCAGCTCTTACTTTGATGTCAGACACTTTAGTTCCTCCCTCTATGCTTTTCAAGCTAGCTGCTACTCTGGTGCTGGAGCTCAGAGGGAGTGAGTTTAGAGTAAGTCTTTTTGTGGTTCTTTAAAGGGAACTGCTTGGGACTCTAGAAGTTTCTTCCACCAATTCAATCCTTACTGTTGTTTGCAGCCAGAAGTTATGGAGACTTATCTTTCTGGCACTGGAACCCTGGGTTGGGGGGCCTGGTATGGTGCTGGGACTCCTCACTCCCAAGATATCTATTCCCAATTTTTATCCACCGCATGTTCCACATCCCTGCCCCTCCTACCAGGCTGGATAAATGTTGTTTCTTTATTTCATAGTTGTTAGGCTTCCATTCAACTCAATTTATGACAGTTCTGAGAGATGGTTGTTCTATATTTTGTTTTATTGCTTTAAAAAGATTTTATTCATTACTTTTAGAGAGAAGGGCAGGGAGGGAGCAAGGAAGAGAGAGAAGTATCAGTGTATGGTTGCCTTTCACTTGCCTCCAGCTACAGACCTGGCTGGATACCTGACTTGCACCCTGGTTATGTGCCCTGGCTGGGGAATCAAACCAACGACCTTTGGGTAGGCAGGCTGGTGCCAATACACCAACCCACACTAGTCAGAACTTCTATATTTTAGTTGTAATTTTAATATGTTTGTGTGAGGAGGCAAGCCATGTTTACCTATGCCACCATCTTGACTGGAAGTCTTGCATTTTCCTAATATTTTAAAAGAAGGAATTGTTTAATAAAATTTAATGGAGGGAGCTAAATGAAGCCTTCTGATTGAATAGAGAAATTTTGACTCTGGAAATAGATCTTCAATGATAATGATAAGAGAACAGCAGGGAAATAACACTCATCTTAAGGATTTTTCTCCTCATCTTTTAAAATGTCAAAACACTACTGAGGAATTCAATCTTTTCTATCATCTCTAGTAAGTGTATAACAAAATGACTAATGTTTTTGTAGAATGCAGCAGGGCTGAGGTTAAGAGGTTTTTGTCGATTGTAGGGAGGAAGTGGTCCAGTGGAAGGCAGAAGGCTCCAGGTAGATGTGTAGCAGGATGGGAAGAGTTTCCTCTACATGGAACTTAATAGGCAAGAGATGAGCTCAGACTGGAGAAGTCTCGTGAGCAAGGAGGGGAACAATGAACTTTCCATGTGAAGAGAGTTGAAATAAAGGAAGGTCACAGGGATCTGGGACAGTGATTTCTTGAGAAGTCAATGGAATGGATAACTGGAATAAACAACGAAGAGGCATAATAGAGGCAAAAACAATTTACACACTACGTAAGCCACAATGTTCTTGATTCCTTCTCTGAGCTTCATTTTTTCATATACCTCATAGGCTTGTAGTAAAGATCAAAGGTAGCCCAGGTAGAGAAGAATCCATGTAAAACTCTAAGCATAATACTTGTTATAAGTGCTCATAAATTTTAGCTTAAAATTACCACCATGAACATGGACAACATGTGGGATTGACTTTGTAGGGGAGTGGGTGCGTGGGGAAGGGGACAGAGGGGAGCAAAAAGGGGATGGATATAATACAACAACAATAAAATTAAATTTAAAAATAAATAAATAAATAAAAATAAATTACCATTGCAATTATTGTAACTAGATGCCTTGATGATTCCATAAAATAACACACATGTTGATTCAAAAATCACCAACTATCCTCTCCCTTCTAGGAACTTTATCTTTTCTCTGGATCTGAATGGCATGTTAGTTTTGAATTTTTATTGTTAGATACACACTTAGTCTTAGCATCCTAAAACATAAATAATTTTAGGTAGTAGTAGTATCATTTTCAAAATCTTGTTGAGCAACAGGAAAGAAAAACATTAAAAATTATATGCTCCTTGCACTTCACTTTTCTTCCCTAAGTTAGGGAGTTGAACATAATTTCTCCAAAGGAAAGAGTTCAGATTCTGAACCTTATTTTCAAAATTTGGGTGATGCTAATTAACAATAACAGCTATCCTTTATTGAGCCCCTGTTACTTGCTGAGTGAGGCATGCTATCCACATATTTTTCTCCACAATTTTCATTCCTATGCCCGACAGATTGCATTATTTTACATTTTATAAAGAAACTAAGATTCAAAGAGCTTAACTTGCTGACATATTGCCAAGCCAGGAGTCACACTCTGAGCTTCCTGACTAAGCTTCTCCCCATGATACCACTCTGCCTCAAAACCCTTTCCTTTAGAAGAAGGTGCATTTTTAAAAGCATTTTCAAAGTTGGTTTATTTTGACATTAATAAATTGACAAACTATGCTGCTTGACTGACAAAGCAAACCTTTGCAAAGGAGACATAGTGAAAAAAAAAAAGTGGGAAAAAAGGTTGAGGAAATACTAGATAATCAAGACACAATAGGCAAAGTATGCCTCCATTCCATTGAAGAACATATGGAAGAGAGCAGCAATAATAACAGGGAACACGTTGGAAACATGCCCTTTATGAGTGATGGTATTCTGTTTCCAAGGAAACTAGACAGGGACGAGAGAGTCTGTGCCTTATTTCTGTTGACTCAATCTGTATGTGCTTAGTATAGACGACAGGGCAGCTTTCAGCAAAAAGTAATTCAAAAAGACAGCTCTGATCAAGTGACCTCCCTTGCCTAAAATTTTTCTGAGACTTCTGGCTAAGAGCAGGATGCAGTGTGAGCCTAGGCAGCCCTCTTGTGCATGACACTAACTTACAGGGCTAGTCTCATCTCCCAACTTCCATAACTCAGTCTCTGTGCCCTGGTCCAGTGGTTTCTGACCCTGGACAAATATTAGAATCACATGGGACCTTTAATACTATACTGATATCTGGGCTGTACCCCTGGGAATCTTCATTTAATGGGTCTGAGATAAGGTTTTAAAATTTTCTCCAGGCCCTGGCTGGTGGATCAGTGGATAGGCACTGGCCTGTGAACCCAAAGGTTGCTGGTTCAATTCCCAGTCAGGGCACATAACCAGGATGCAAGCCAGGTCTCCAGCCAGATCTATAACTGGAGGCAGGTGAAAAGCAATCATACATTGATGTTTCTCTCCCTTTCTTCCCCCCTCCCCACCCTTCTCACTGAAAATAATGAATAAAATCTGTAAAAAAAAATTCTCCAGGTAATTAGAATTCACAGCCAGAATTAAAGACCACTGCTCCAACCAAAGCAGATTCTGAAAATTACTCTGTGTTTTTCACTTGGACTCTTCCGTTCTCTTGAAACATCTTTTCTATCTCCTCTCCTGCCCACTTTGGCCAACACATCCTTTAAATTCTTCCCATCCTTTAGGGCCCTTATCTAATGCCTCAAAGCTTTCTTTACTCCACAGCTTCCTTTTTAGTGGAATGTTCTTTCTCTCATTTAAACTCTTACAAAATGTCTCTATGCCCATGTTATAGCATCTCTAGCTCCTGTCATAGCTTCTTGTCACTCTTCCCAATGAGAGAGGACTAGGTTTTACTGATTTCTTTGTACATTAAAAGCTAAATAAGAAATTAAATACATGTATTTCAAGTGTTGTAAACAGTTTTTAGATGGAGTCTTCCTTGGAAGAAAGAGTTAATGGCATCCTTCATTTCTGATGATGTCTGGATTGAGTCCACAACTAAATTCAAGATCTATCCTGTAACAATGAGACTCTTTATTTTAGGGTCTGCAAGCACCCTGATATTTGTATTTAGAGCTATCTAATGCCTCAGTGCATTATTCTCAGACGAGTTTTTATCATTTTAATTAGAGTCTCAAAGTTATCTGTTTATGACTCATTGACTTGCTAGTGTCCTGGAGGATAATTCCCTGTAACTCAGCATGTAGTGATGACAGTGACTCTGTTTGCTGATCACTAACATTCCTTTTTAACTGTGACACTCTAGCATAGCTTTAGAGCACCCCACTTTCATTGAACTTAAGTGCCTTCATGAAAATATCATTGGTCTAAAGAGTACTCAACCACTAAAGACTCAATAACATCTATCATTTGAATGATTAAAATAAATTTTAATGAAAACTAAAAATCAGATTAAAAGTGCTTTTTTTTTTTAAATTTTATTGTTGTTGTATTACATCCATCCCCTTTTTGCTCCCCTCTGTCCCCCTCCCCACCCACCCATTCCCCCCAAAGTCAATCCCACCTGTTGTCCATGTCCATGGTTCCTTTATACTAGGTTCTTGTCTAAGCTGCTCCCCTTCTTTGCCTCTGCCTCCCCCCTCCCCCCAACCCCGTTCCCCTAAAGGTACTTTTGTTGTTGGCTCAAAAAAGGCTGAATTCCCAGCTTGATTAGGTGATAAAAGTTTATCAGTCCTGCCATTGTCCTCCAGTAATTCACAGGAGAAAAGAGCTTACCTGAATGTAGGGGTGAGTGAGTATGTCTGTGTGTATGTGTGTTGTATGAGTGTTTTACCAAAATATACTTTTTCTTTGACAGAAATGGCCAAAGATCTGGTTGTCTGCAAAAGGAATAAAACTTATTTCAGCAGGCCACCTCTGAGTTTCTTATGCTTCATCATTTGCTGCTGAAATATTTAGGACTAAAACAACAACAATCAAAGCATGACTTAGTAGCTGTTAGAAGCCTGGCACACAAAATAGCCAGAAAAGCATGTCTTCTCAGTTGAACTGATTTGTAATTCTAGAATGTAAGAGGGAAAAACTGGAAGGACCTCCACTTAAATCTGTAATTTTGGTAATTGTGAAGTTGTGTGACATGAAGGACCTTGATCGGTGCTCAGTTCAGCATGGGAGATCTGCTTTCAAGGAATGAGAAGTGCTTGATTGGAAGATGTAGTTGGGGGAAGCTGTAACTGGGATTTGGCCCGAATAAAAAGAAACAGAATGTGGGAGACAGTAACTAGTGAATTATTAAATAAATGAGCTAATGATATGGGCTAGCAATATGCATATATATTCATATATGTATACACTCTTCAAAATAATTTTCAAGAATAAACATCAGACTTAATTAAGTGAAATGCTGATGTACCTCCCTATGCAAAAATACTCACATTAAACTTCAGAATTTCCTAAATACAAAAACTAATAAGTGATCATTCCCTTTTTTAAAAGGGCTCTTTGTTTTACAAAGGAGTCTACTACAGTACTCCATTCAAAATACCTCTAAAAGTAAATTGAAATTTTCATTAAGTGAATTCCAGTGTTTCCCAAACTTTAACATGTATCAGAATCACATGCAGGGTATATTACAACACAGGTTGCCCAGCTCCTACCCCTTCAGAATTTCTGATTCAGAAGTTCAGAGGTGTGCCCCTGAATTTGCATTTCTAACAAGTTGTCTGGTAAAGTTGATGCTCACAGTTTGAGAACTGCTTGTTTATTAAAATTCCACCTGAACACAGCTTTGAGAAACAAAGGTATGATGTAATAGAAGGATTTTTAATGGTTGTGTTATGGGTTGATTGTTACCTCAAATATCATATTTTGACATTCTAACTCCCAGTACCTCAGAAGGTGGCTATACTTAGAGTTAGGTTCTTTAAGGAGGATAATCAATATGACTGGTGTACTTGTAAGAAGAAATTTGGACCCAAACACATGCAGAGGGGAGTCCATGTGAAAACACTGGGAGAAGATGGCCATCTACAAGCCAAGGAGAGAGGCCTCCAAAGAAACCAACCCAACTAACACTTTGATTTTGGATTTTGAGCCTCCAGAACTGTGAAAAAATAAATTTTTGTTGTTTAAGTTACCCAGTCCATGCTACTCTGATAAGGCAGCCCTAGCAAACTAATGCAGACTGTGCACATCAAAAGGAAATGGCAATTTAGAAAGCTTAGTTTTCTATTTTACATTCATCTAAGGAAAAATGAAAACTGGTTATAAAATAAGAGAAGCAAACAGGGAGAAATTTAGTCTTCAAAGTTTTAAAATTTGCTTCACCTTTTCTTAGTTTCTTATTGACTCTTTATGTGTTTTGGCACAGTGGGTTTTGAAAAGGGAGGGTTAAAAAATAACTTTCCACCTTGGCCAGTTGGTTGGAGTGTTATCCCATGCACCAAAAGGGTGGTGGTTCTGTTCCTGGTCAGGGCATGTACTTAGGTTTGTGCGTTTGAAACCTGGTCAGGGCATATTTAAGCGGCAACCAACTGATGTTTCTTTCTTTCTCTCTCACTCTTTAAAATCAATAAACATATTTTAAAAATAACTCCCCAATTTTAACCGCTAAATGCTTGCATAGTTTAGGACTGTCTCACAGCAGACAAATTTCCAAAGCAGCATACTTTTTATTTATCCTGATGGGTTATGATATTGAAAAGTCAGAGGAAAAACTCACCTTTTTTATGAAGATAATCTAAGAAATATAAATAAGGAACTATGATCATTAGCATTTGCAGTATGGACTTGTGACTCAAGAGAGTTTTGTTTGTACCTTTTTTGATCCTTTTTCTTGGGTTTTATAATCAAAGAAGAGAAGGATAGGGAAGTACTTAATGTCTGTTTAGGAGAAATATCAATACTGTATCAAAGGGTCCTTAGTGTGTCATATAGTTTGGTTTGTAAATGTCTAGTCCTTTGGTTTAAGACTTTAAAAATGACAAATTCTGTGACACAAATCAGTCGCAGATAGCTTTCTTGAAGTTCTTGAAGCCCATGTTGTCTGGGCTTTAGAATCTCCTATATTTCTCAACTGAGAGAACATGAGCCTGGCTCCTGTCTGTCCAGGTCCATCACGTTGGGGGCACTCCGTACATGTCAGCTACCAAACAGATGTAGGTATCCAAGACTGCGGATGGCCCAAAACCCAGACATCTAGGGAATTCCAAAAAAATCACACCGCCTGACTCAAAGGCCTTTTTCTTTGAGATGCCAAAGCTAATAATGGCATTGGAAAATATAGTGATTATGGGCAGGTGTCAAACAAAGCCAAGTGGTAAGAACAGGAAGCAAAAGTAGGAAACAAAGCAACAATGTGCCGACTGGCTTGGGACTTGGAGAATTGGTTTGGAATCTCTTGAAGCAATCTGTCCTGGGGAGGGTTGAAATAAAGATCTTTGAAGTGACAGGAAAATTTACTTGGTCCCTTAGTGGATAACTATTGCCCAAACACTAGAATGATGAAGGGTTTTCTGTTAAGTATTAAATAAGTTAACTATTAAATAATAAGTATTTAATAGTTACTATTTCTACCTATTTAATATGTTGGTATTATACTTCTGTCATATGATGTTTGAATTACATGTCTGTCCCTCATTCATTCAGACCCAGCATCCTTAGATACCCAAAATTATTAGCTCTACAAACACAGGATATGTGTATGTCTTCTTCAAAACCTGAGTAGTGACCATTACTTAATAGATTCCTTTAGGTAACAGTAGTATAAGAGTCCTGTCTTATGCCACTGTGGCCTCAGGGATGCATAATGCAAACAGGACTGGCTGGCCCTGGAGAAGGACCCTTGCATTCAGGGTCTATGAGAAGGGGAAGCCAGAGAAACTGTCTTCTCCACTCCCCTCCCTAGGGTAGTTATTTGCAACAAGAGCCAGCAGAAGGCACTAAGCTTCCACAGTCTGTGAAGTCTTGGCTGCTGGGCTAATTATAGCAAAAACCAGACTGCTGCAAAGAAAACAGGGTTGGGATAGCTGCTGAATGGAGAGGGCTGCTTTGTCAGGTAATCCCAGAAACAGCAGGTAGGGGGCGTGGATGGGGCTGGAACAAGAAGCCAGTCTGCTAAGACTTGCCCAGTGAAGAGCCCGGAGTGTGCAGCTAGTGTGGATTTATCTAAAAGGATGATGTTCAAGGAGAAGTGTGCTGAGCTTAAGTGCAACATAAACATCTTGGCAAAACTATTGATGCAAAGAGGTAAATTGGGGAGGATTATTATCATCAACATTAATAATAATAAGCATGATTTTATCATCTAATGTCTATTACATAGTTACTTATATGCCAAGTATTATACTGAATACTTTAAATTCAATGTTTCATATAATCCTCTCAGCAACCTTATGACTTAAGTACTGTTATTATTCCCAGTTTCAAATAAGATAGCTGACAAAGAGAGAATAAGAAATTCACCAAAAGTAACATACCAGCTAAACACTTGAAATGAGGTCACACACAGCTCAGCCAGAATCAGAATCTCGTATTCTTTCCACAAAATCATGTGGCCTGAAAACAAACACAGGGAAGGCCAGTGAGTAGTCAGAAGACAAGTTTATTATTTCATGGTGTTGCTGGGTGTTGTGGGAACTACGCACGGCTGTAAATTATTATCCTTACCCTCCAGGAGCCTAGAATGTCAACCGATGACTTTTGTCATCAATTCTGTTTATGTTCTATTTAGCCTCATACAAAAGTGAAAAGTAAAATTTGAAGGGCCTATTTTGAAATTTCTGAAACCCTGTTGTATGTTAGTAAATACTGCCGGTCACTCTATGTTGCTGTAACATATTAAAGATAACAAAAATCACTCAGATGTTGGATTTTTAACTATGTGTTCAATGCCATTCCTTCTCATTTGTAAGACCATTGTGGAACATTTGTCTTGAACTTATCAATGGAGGTTGATAAACTGGGGTTTTAGCCAGTAAAAAGGGAGGAATATGCCAGGATCCTTGGAATTTTAGGAAAAGGGGAAGCCTGTAATTGGGTGAGGAAAAGTAGAATTTGAGTTATAACCCCTTCCGCAGCGCCGTTTATGAGCGCACGGTCATTAACATCTATCCCCAGGTTCCAAAGCAGGAAGCAGGAAAGCAACAAACCAGGGAAAGCTCTGAGCCCCCTTTGAACTTTATAGAAAGGCACTTTGTAAATCTTAGGAAAATGAATTTATGTTATAATTTGTCTAGAATGACTGAGTTAAAACTCTTTTGAAGGTAGAGCCTACTCTTCATACCCAGTGGAAAATCACTGCTCTCCCTCACCCCCGAGCATTGTGGAACAGTGCATTGACTTGTCCTGTGTTGCCCACGATTCTTCTCCACATTCTTGCCTGTGGCTCTAGCTTAAAAGTATTAAGAAATACGCATACAGGGAAAGAGTCTAAATAGCAGGAGGCCCAAAGGGCAGGAAAGCAAAAAGCTAGCTCATTGTCGTGAAATGGAATGAGAACTCATTCCCACGTCTTGATTAAAGATTTTTTAATTAGCAGTGAACTATCGTGACTTGATTGGCAGGTAGATCTGCTCTCTGTGCAGAGGAGTGTATTTGTGTGTGTGTGTGTGTGTGTGTGTTTTAATGTGTTCCAAACTTTAAAGTCAACTTGATATTTTTTTCTATAATAATGATATGCTTTTAGTAGCGTGTCATTTTCTTTGCCCTTGTAGAGAGATAACATGCAATTAGGGAGTGATGTCAGCCTATAACATTTTGGTGTAAAATTTTGGTCACACCAAAATACCCGGCTCCTTAACAAAGCTGGCAGACACATCTTTTGGCAGCAGCTGCTTGCCATGTGATTTAAAACTTCCTGTCACTATAATTGATGTGTTTTTATTCTTTCCATTTCCTGAAGCCTGATCAGAATTAAAATTGCTCTTGGAATTTCCTGTCAAAGCAACTCATTTATTCGCTGAGCTCTGCCCTTTGATTGGATGTGGCCTCAGCAACAGTCAGGTGGAGATTGCTGGGAATTATCCTCTCCTTGCAGGTTTGATGGCCGTGCACACCACATCTGCAACTATACACAGGCTGTCCATCATGTGGAGAACTTGTCCTAAGTCCTAATGAAAATGCTGCATGCAAAATGGTGATGATTTGAATATTAAGCTTGGCCACCTGTGGGGGGCTCTGGCTTTTGTGTTAATTTAGGAAGTCCCACAGTTTTCAACTGATTGCCTCACTGTTGAATTGGGATTCTTGATCCAAGGCTCTCTTGTATTTTTGATCTGTTCCTGGTTTAGATAACATGACTAAAAATTCTGAATTTTATCAAGCCCATTTCCCCAGTCTTTCCGTGCCTCATATACTATTTACATATGACATCTTGGGATGATTGGTTGGAAGGATGAGTGGTTCTGAACTATGCCTTAGTAGGCACTTGCCCACAGACCTGTGGATCAAGGCACCTAGAAAAATTCATGGCATGTGTAAAATGGTATTTTACATAAATACCATAAAGTGAGGTATTCCTCACTTTATTGTACTTCCCTTTATTGCATTTCAAGGAGGTTGTGGTTTTTATAAGTTGTAGGCAAGACCCTCCACCAACAAAAAGATTATGGCTCACTTTATTTTGATACTCACTTTATGTCAGTGGCCTGGAAATGAATCTGCAGTATCTTTGAGGTGTGCCTGTAGTAGGCAGTGGAACTATCTGAATTTTACTTTGTAGTTGTTTTGTTTTTATATCTGAACGAATAATCCATAAAATTGCTGCTCTTTCCAAAGGAAAGATTCCCTGACTTTCCTCAATTTATCTGAGATTACATAGAAGGAATCCTTTACTTCTAAATTGTGAGTTTATCTTCTTTTTAAAATCACTATTTCCCGTTGAGGCAGGTGAAAGAGAAAATCTTATATGGATTTTAAGAAATAATTGATTAAATGCACTACTCAAACATTGAGTTCTGTTTTTGATCATCTCAGTGATTAGGTCCTAATATTTATTCTTGGGAGTGGGAATCTCTTTCCTAAAAATAATCTGGCTACTAATATGTAGTGTTTATTCCCCCATGTCAAGGTAGACTTTTGAATTTGAGCTTATCCAAGCACTTTAAAAATAGTTTATTTTCTAAGAATATAAGCTTCACAAATCTAGGACTTTGTTTTGTTTGTTGACTATTCATATCACATAGGCCCTGGCTGGTGGTACAGTGGATAAGGTTCTGGCCTGAGAACCAAAAGGTCACTGGTTCGATTCCCAGCCAGGGCACATAACCAGGTTGCAAGCCAGGTCTCCAGCCAGGTCCATGGCTATAGGCAGGTGAAAGGCAACCATACATTGCTGTCTCTCTCCCTCTCTGCCTCTATCCCTTCCCTTCTCTCTGAAAATAATAAATAAAATATTTTTAAAAATTAAATTAAATTTAAAAATATTTTTTAAAAATCCTATTTGCAATTGCATCAAAAATAATAAAATACCTAGGAGTAAATTTAACCAAGGAGGTTGAAAGATCTATAGATTGAAAACTGTAAGATATCAATGAAAGAAACTGAAGAAGACACAAATAAATTAAAATATAGTTAGTGCTCAGAGATTGGAAGAATTAATATTCTTAAAATGTTCATACTACTAAAAGAAACCTATAGATTAAATGCAATTTCCTATCAAATTTCCAGTGACATTTTTTGCATAGTAATAGAATGAATAATCCTAAAATTTGTATGGAACTATAGATCCCAAATAGCCGAATCAGTCTTGAGAAAGAAGAACTAAGCTGAAGGCATCATGTTCCCTGATTTCAAGCTATTTACAAAGCTACAGTAATTAAAACAGTATGGCATTGGCATAAAACCATAGATCACAGAGCAGAATAGAAAGCCAAGAATTAAATCCATGTATATATGTTCATTTAGAAGAAAACAGTTGGTCAATTCCTTGACATAGGTCTTGGTGTTCATTTTTTAAATCTGAAACCAAAATCAAAAGCAACAAAAGCAAAAATAAACAAGTGAGATTACATCAAACTAAAAAGCTTTTGCACTGAAAAGGAAACCATCAACAAAATGAAAAGGCAACCTTTTTCCCATTAATGGGAGAAAACATTAGCAAATCACGTAACTAATAAGCCTTAATATCCAAAATATATAAAGAACATATACAACTCAATAGAAAAAAAAATAATAATCTGATATAAAAATGGGAAGATGTTTTTCCAAAGAAGACATACAAATGGCTAATTTGGTACATGAAAAGATGCTCAACATCATTAATTAGCATAGAAATGCAAATCAAAACCACAATAACATGGTATATCATCTCACACCTATAAGAAAGGCTATTATCAAAAAGGACAAGAAATGAAAGTGTTGGACAGGATGTGGAGAAAAGGAACCCTTGTGCACTGTTGGTGGGTATATAAATTGGTGCAGTTGTTAGGGAAAATAGTATGGAGGTTACTCAAAAAATTATAAATGGAACTACCATATGACCCAGCAATTTCAAGTCTGGGTATTTATTCAAAGAAGATAAAAACACTAACTTGAAAAGATATGTGCATCCCTAAGTTCATTGCAGTATTATTTACAAGGGCCAAGGTATGGAAACAACTTAAGTTCCATCGGCAGATGAATGAATAAGGAAGATATGGTATATATATAGTCATGAGCCACATAACAATGTTTTGGTCAATAACAGACCACATATACAATGGTGATATAACATAGAAGTTAGGTGATTAATAAAGCTATACCATCTATGTTCATGTAAGTGCACCCATGATGATTGCACAGTGACAAAAGCCACCCAACATGCATTCTTAGTATCTATACCCGTTGTTAAGCAGTGCATGACTGTACATACAATGGGATAGTAGTCAGTCATAAGAAATAGCAATGAAATCTTGCCATTTGTGACAGCACAGATGGAGCTTGAGAACATTATGTTAAGTGCAATAAGTCAGACAGAGATAAATATCATGTGATCTGTCATATGTGGAATCTAAAACCAAACCAAAACAAACAAGCAAACAAAACACATGAAAAATATCCCCAAACAAAACAAAACAGTAAAACCACATTCATTGTTACAGAGAATAGTTTGGTGAGTGTCACAAAGTAGGGGTGAGAAGGTGGGGGGTGGAATGGGAGAAATGGCTGAAGGAGGCCAAAAACTTAAGAGAAAAAGTGTAGATATTTTTCTCTTTTCCTAAAAATTGATCTTCACCATAAAACAACTTGATGGTATACTACTTGGATAGTGTATGACTTATATTAAATGTCAACAAGAAAAGCTTGTCTATAATTAAGCTTTTAAATTATTCTGCCATTCTATATCAATTATCTTTTAAAAAATTTCTAGCAATTAAACAAAATCCACTTCAAATTCAAAATAACATAGTAGAAGAACAAATGGAAACACTGACCAAGAGTTAGATAATAATATAATCAGGGATGAGTGCTTGGAATCTGCTTCCATTTACTATCATACTTAAGGTATTTTTTCTTTCATAGTTCACTTCTGAGAGTTTATTTAATCTGCTTTTTAAAAAAGCTGCTTTTTGAAAGAATAGTGTAAGAAACACACAGGGTATTCTTTAAAAATTCAGTGTAAAATAGTTTGATGTCCATTATTAATAATGTGGAATGTAAATATCACACACACACACACACAGAAAATCGCAGATAAGGATAGCCCTATATGAGAAGTGTGTTGGAAACCACCACTTTCATTCAAGGCCTCCAGCATGTGAGGCTATTCAGAGCAGGGGCAAGAAAGTTAACGTAACTAGTTTAATTTACTCATAAATGCAAGTTTTGAATATTCTATCCCCCAGAGAACTCTAGCTCCTCATTATTGTGTAAACTCTGTTCTATTTCTATATCTTTCTTCCCTTATTCCCCAGAGCTCCTGATTTTAGAGTAGCTGGCAGAAATAGTAGGTAGATAATACACTTTTTATCATGGCAGGGGGTGCATCTCTATATGCACATAGGGATATGTGGATCTTTTGGTAGAACATGTGATTTTGCCCTGACGGTGATCTGGAAAGAGTGTGCATGTGTATTTCCATTGCCTCCAGTGGCCACAAGCTTGGGGAATTCATCTGTGGAGGGAGCTTGAGGCTACATGGCTGAAGACTCATCCTATTTTAATTCCGGCAGTGCTCCATAGCCTGCCGTTGGTATACCACTGGAGAGGAATCCTAGTTTATGTTTTCTTCAAATTTCCCTTCCCTTTTAATTCTTGTTTCCTTCTTATGACATTTCTGCTGCTCTTTGCCATGAACCATTGCAAAACAACACATACAAGAATCTTGCCTCCTTCTTGGCTCTGGTAGAAGGCTCTTTGGAAACCACAAAGCCACATCTCCAGGGAACAGTAGCTTTATTAATATAATAATCACCACCGTCATGGACCACTTACAATACACACATTGCTTTTGAAAGTGAAATAAGGACAACCTGGGGTTTGCTGGAGAAGTTGCACTTGAGGTTAGGTGGGTACAGTTAAATTTGGAGTCAAGCTGAGGTCACTGCTGAGGAGATTTGGAACTAGAAATCTGTGTGGAAAATGGTTGCCCCATGGAACGTACCCACTCACCATTAAAACTCATTTTGAATGATATCAGAGCAGGAAAATACAAGGGTTTGATTCCAAAGACAGACTTGGGCTTTTCTTAAAGTCTTGATGTATTTGGAAAGGGGATTTGATGGTATTTAATCTTCGTCATCCACCCTCCATCTGTCAAAGAAACCCTAGTAAAAATTGGATGGCAAGTTTTATTGGAAAGATACATCCCATGTACCTTCCATGGGAGTTTCATTGTAAATAATGATGAAAACTGAGTGTTTTTAATGAAATATTTTCTCTACTTGGAATTGGTACAAAAAGAAAATATCAAATATGAAGAGAATCTTTAATTTCCTCATTGGTTGTTCCTTGGATGCAGAGAGGGAGAAGGAGAAATAATAATGTATGACAAGCAAACTTGTCATCCTCTTTTTTTTTTTTTAAGCAACCGCGTCAACTTGGCTACAAATGATCTGTGACAGAAGAGCCAGACTAAGTGTGCTGACATGGCAGCAGCTCTGTTTCCAGCTGATTTCAGGCCCAGATAACTATCTCTTTCAGCTTAAACGATGCTCTGCCGTAATTGACCAATGCCCGGTTGGGTTGGAGCAGAGTTTGTTTGGAACCTGTTCAGACCAACTCTGATGGCCTGCGAGTGCTGGGCCAAGCTCAGACTGGTTTCCTGGAGCCCAAGGTATTATGCTGGCTGTAGTCAAAGGGACTGAGCTTTCTGTCCTCTGAAAGTTTCATAGAATGTGTCATTGCATCTGTTTGCTCCATTTAACATGTTAAAGACTAATGATTAGTGAATGAATGAGGCTACATTGCAAACTTCAGGCTGAAGCGAGGTGTGCACTGAGCATCATCTCTAATAGTAAATAAGTTTAATAGGCCATTTTGTTTTAAGAGCAGTTTGTACTCTTTCCCAGCTTCCCGCACCTACCCAGCAAGTAACTCTTGAACTGTGTTCAATATGTCATAGGTTGCCTTTTTATGGGCTCTAAATTCCCCCTTCTAATGTGAAGCAGGCTTTCATTGACAAAAGATACCATTTTCAAGATGTTTCATTCTCGGCTTACGATGGAAGATATGGATCTAGAGGACATAGATGGATACACGAAGCCTTCTACCCTTAGCTGAGGACCATTAGCCCAGGGCTGTCATTGGCTTAAGGGTTGGCTGATGACCTGGATTCTTCGTGTGAAAACACCGGTCCTTTCTTCATTCTGAATTGATACCAGAAATTCCTGCTCTATAGATATGGCCTCAACCCACCACAACTGATTTCCCTGGTGAGCATTGAGGAGAGTAAGGAGTGAGATCTCAACCTGACCCTCATCTCTAGCGGACCAATGAGCACATGAAACAGCCAGGTTCCTGGTGTCCATACACAGGCTACCTGATGGTTTGTTTAGCATACGCAGTGCTGTGTTTTGTTTCTTCAGCTGCTGTCAGCAAATATTGGTATTCAAAAGTGGCCCTAAGGTGACCAAAGAAAGCTGATACAATTCAGGTGATTGCCTTTTACCTTTCCTTCAAAATAATTGTGTTGAGAATATGAGTCCAGGAGATGATTGCTTGCTGATCTCTCGTTCTCTCACAGAATATTTTTCTGCCACTGAGAAGAACCGAAATGGCTAGCCTGTAGAAAAATCCATAGAATGTTAAACTAAAATATGCCTGTCTAGGGATCCATTTAGTCCCTCCCCCCAATAACCCCTTTCTTTGTGCATGCCGGTATGTTTATATATATTTAAATGCCCCATTTGCTACACCGGTTTTAGCTTCTTGTTAGCATCACTTCTTGTTAGCATGATGTTCTACAGTACAAGGCAGCTGGAGAAATGAAACATGTGTTGAAGAATTTATGCAGTGTCCTCAGTTTCTTTCATTAAGAGAACCAAGAGTAATAGGTGTGTATTATAAGTTTGGTGTGTTAAGCAATATGTTATAGCTCTACTTGACAGACAGCTTGTTTACATTCATGTTATACATCGGGGAAAGCAAAGCAGTTTAAGAAACATGGCATTTTTAAAAGTAATATTTATACTGTGCCTCTACGCAAGGGAAACAGTCGTCTAAAGTACATAGTATGTTTTAAATCCACTTGTCTCCTTTTCCTTATGAAATACTCCTAGTGATTTTCCCCCAAGGTGGAGAGTTCAACATGTTTTATATTCTGGCCCTTAGAATTACTGCCAAGGGAAAACCTTGCCGCCCACCCCTAGTTTATTATAAACAATGTGCCATCTTATTTCATTTTGGTTTAATTCACATGTGCAAACTTGACCCCACCTTTTCTCCATGGAGAGCAGTATGAAAGCTATCTTTCTAGCCAGTTCAATGTTTTTGTTTTGTAAAACAAGTACTGGCTGTTTCCAGGCTGACTTGAGAACCTCCATTGATGTCGTTGAGCTTTGTAAAGTTGTTCATGGGTGCAAGAGACCCCAGTGGTGCAGCCTGATCTGCATGGCACAGCATTAAGGCCCCCTCTAGCCATATTCAGGGAGCACGTATTCTTTGCTACCCTTACCCCTCACTGAGAAGAGCCTTGACGTGTGGGACAATTTGTAACAGCTGGGGGTTTTGTAGTAAGGGTATTGAAGGCAGAAAAGGAGAAGGCATTTCCTACTTCCCCTTTTCACATTTCTTGAGCTTAAGTCAGACTCCACCTCTCTCCAAAGCGCTTTGTGCTATTTTATCCCACTGCTTCAAACCTGTGTGCAAAAGTGTTCGTTTGGAATAGTGAGGCCCCTTGGATTTTCTGAAGCTCATCTACCTCCAGCAGAGAGTAGGAAGGCTCAGCATAACTGATTTAGCTGAGCAGGAATCCCTGCTAGGGGCTGGACCCTGGATGAAGTCAGGCTGAAGAAATGGCTCTTTGATGTAAGACCATTCATTCCTTCTTGATAGGCGAGGAACCTGAAGCTTAGAGAATGTGCCCAGCTTGTCCAAGGGCATGACCAATAACTCAGAGAGGCAGATCTTTCTGTGTTGAACTCCAACGAGTGGCAATATGCATTATTAGCAAGGTGAAGTGAGTGGGATGCCAGAATTCTAGGAAACAGTGGCTGCTCTTGTGGGACCACTTGACTTAGGGCACAGAACCTGGAGACAAAGGCAGTCCAAGAGCAGCAGCAGCGGCCTGAGCATGTTGCCATGTTGGCCACATTTTGTAGCTGGAGTAAGAGATTTCAAATCCAGCTTGGCCTTGCTGTGTTTGAGGCATAGCTGCTATTGGGTTGACCACTGGGCTTGGGTAGCCTTTTATTTTAAGGAATATGTAGGACCAATATTACCCCCAATTTGGCAACTATCTTATGGTAGAGGGTCACCAGTGTTGGAGAATCCATGCTACATCACTACCATAGTCCTGATAACAAGGGCCTGGGCTACAGCTAGACCTCAGGCTCTCAGTTTTCAGTTTCTCTTTCCCTGGCCATCTATGAGCAATAAAGGCAGCAGGGATTTAGAGAAACTGCTGGATGAACTGCTGGACAGAGGAGGAAGCTATGTTTTAAGAAAACACAATCGTAAGCTTAAGTGATGTGCTTTGCCTGGGGGAATTCTGCTAAAGTGGAGTGAAAGAGTCCTCATTGAGATGATTTATTTTAAAAATGGCAACAAACTAAAGGATGAAAAGGTGTGTTTTCAGTCAAAATGCGGGACACAATAGGACACAACAGAAAACATTCTTTTTGTATTTATAAGTTGATTAGATCTAATGATTTAGATTTAGGAGTATAGTTTTGTACATAGGAGGATGCAGTGTGATCTTTAATTCCTGGGAAATTCTTTTTCTGAAATCTTAAATCCTTGAAAAGACTTTTTCAGTTTAAGGTATATATTCTAAAAAGTGTTTTAGGTTGAAGAAGGAGCTATCCACCTACCTCTTGAATCTTTCCTACTTAATCCATTGGCATGATACTTCCACACCAATTTCCTCAACACATTTTGTCACATCAGTGTTCTATTTACTGACTTGCCAAACTTTGAAATTGCCTGCTGCATAAGTCAAAATTCCTCATCATTGAAATCAAGATTTAGCATACGCTAGTTTCAACCTACATTTCCAGCTCACTTCTACATTTTCCCTAAAGACATAATAATTAGTTTAAAACAAATGGATCAATGTATTGTTTCTGTCCTCTGTTTAAATTTTTATTTTCACCTATAATGCCTCCACTATTTTTAATATAGGGTAATGTCAATTGGAGTGTAAAGTTAATGGCCTAGAATTATAGGGCAGGTAACAGACAATGTATAAGTGGACCTAGTAAGTAACCAAGGTCATAAATAGTAGTTAGTTTGAGAGTGATAAAGAGGTTCATGAATTACGAGGTTATACATTACAGACACACTAAGACAGACCTTGGTGCACTGGGTCAGAAATTGGGGTGAAATCGGTCAGTACCCTGGATAGCTCCTGGGGAAAACTATCTGAGCGCTGACTGGGCTCTATACTTTGAGTTGTAGACCCACTCAGCTACACCCCCGGGCCCTTTTTCTTCATGAAGCCATTTTCTTCCCCACCCCCACCCCACTCAAGTTTATCAAGTACAGACTCGTTCTAATGTTAGCCCTGCTCCGGTCTGACTTGTGTCTTACTCACACGAGGTCCCTGATCATGCTAAAGATTTACCTTCCACTTTATGGCCCAGATCATTCTTCTGGGGCTTCTTCTCTCTTAGGGCAGGGATAGGGGCTGGGCTGCTGACAGCACTCCATTTTGTCCAAGCGTTTTCTTTTTCACAGATAACACTTCATTCTCCTGCCAACATTGGGAGCAAATTTAAGTTTTGCTTATCCTCCAAGGGTAAGACCCTGTTTTCTTTGCCTCTCCAGTGATGTTCATCTCAAACAGAACACTTTATAATCTGCACACTCATTTCAGTATTATTATTACTATCATATCTTTTAGAAGATGTCATTTACTCTGCCCATGCCTTAATCTGCCTTTGTTTAAGCTCTCCATTTAGTTTGTCTACTTTGTGGGCATGGGCTTCTTACTAAGAATCATTTCATGAAATGTATTTTTTTTCTGGAAAAAAGAGAACAAATGTAAAAAAGATTTTATTATTTTTTATTTTTAGAGAGGGAAAGAGAGAGAGGCAGAGACATCGATGTATGGTTGCCTTTTTTTCACCTGCCTCCAGCTACAGACCCAGCTGGAGACCTGGCTTGCAACCTCAATATGCGCCCTGGCTGAGGAATTAAACCAGCGACCTTTGGGTTCGCAGGCCAGTGCCTTATTCACTGTGCCACCAGCCAGGGCACGAGAATAATTTTTAAATTTTCTAACAGACATGTTCAATCAATTATCCTGTTCAATTATGTGTTGAAGTTTCTGTTATTTCCGGAAACCTCCTGGACGCGGTGTAAGGAATACAGTGTGTGCTGTTGCGAACCAGGGAAACTTGTGCTTCCAGCTTTGTTTCACCACATGTAGCTGGGACCTTGAGCAAGTTACTTAACTTCCTTCCCTGAGCTCTATTTTTCCACATTTGTAAACAGGAACCTGCATGTGATAACCATGAGAATCACATGAGATGAAAGTGAAAAGAGTCTTGATTTCTTGACGCAGAGAAACGCAGTTCTTACTGATGCTTTTTCCTATTTCCCACACATTTGTAGCTCCCCTTTTGCAGAAAACTTCACTGAAGCTTTTAAAAACATTGTTCTCAGAGGTTTTCTTTGTTTGTTTGTTTTGTTTTGTTTTGTTTTGTTACCATGTGCTTACCATGGCTTGGCTCCCAGACCATAGTGAAGAAATTATCTTCTACTTCCTTTTATGCCTAGAAAGGGTTCTCAGTATAAAATGGAGAACCACAGTTGCCATGTTTAACATACAACCTTTAATATTTATTCTTATATTTGGAGGCCAGGAGCAGGGGTAACATTGATCTTTGTGGAAATCAGGGTGAATTTGTTCTTACTTGTTTTATTGGTGAAAAGCCACTTTACCAAGCAACCAGAAAGAGTACAGTCCCCCCCGAGCTCTGGGAAAAGAAGAGCCAGGCGCCAAACGCAGCTCCCTCGGGATGTCCGTTGGGCAGCCCCGTCTCTTCGTGACTTGATTTTTCCGAGACTGCTGAAGAAGGAAAAAAAGTCTCAGAAGAATAAACCTGAGTATTTATGAAAGAAAACCGAAGCATTTTTAGCTGGGCTTCCATCCCCTTAAACAGTACCAGTTACAGAAAGGTGGTTTCCTAGTCATTTAAAATGCAGTTTACAGAGGAATTAAGCTAAATCACTTAAGCTCTCCCAGCGGCTGGCTTCCTGGCTTCCTCACTGAGACCTGCTTGTGGAGCGAGCACCTTCTTTGAAATCTGCAGCTCAGAGACAGGGCTGGTGAGCTCTGAGTACTTGCTTCTTCTTGTCCTGTTCTTCTTGGGTCGCGCAGTGGCGGGAAAATATTGGGATACAAGCACTTATCCTTGCCTCGTGTTTGAGTGTTTTCAGGGGCATTGTTCTCATGAGTTTAAGCGAGCGAGTACCTGAAAATGAATTCAGGTCATGTATCCAGTGCTTTCATAAGCTATCATATAATTTTCAGAATGACTGTGCATTTGGGGAAAGAAATGGCCAGGCTTTTGTCTCCTAGGAGCGTAAGCATCAGAGTTTTCTCCAGTTTGCCTGCCCAACCTCTCCTTCCTTCCCACACATGAGCCCTTTACCCTATTTGTCTCTGAAGATCACCTTCATTCCTGTCCATGTGTCTGTGGTCTTGTTTCCTGTTCTACTCAAGTGCTTTTCCCTCTGCTGTTCAGTTGTCCCAGCCCTACCCAGTTCAGTGCTCATAGCCTAAGACACCGCTCCTCACAAAGATTTCCTAGTCCTTCCTCGTCCACGTTCATGTTCTCATTCTGACTTTCACCCTGTCCATTTCACTTAGTTTCATCCTTGTTCTGTGATTCCTTAATGACAATGCAGCCTATTTCAGGGAGACTTTTCTTTTTTGGTCCCAAAAAGTATCTTACATATTCAACACTCAGTCAGTATTGTTTGCAGAATTATCAGATAGAAAATTAGAAAAGTGTAGGCAAATTAAATCTAATTTTTGAAAACAAAATATGTTAAATATTAGGGATAAGAAATAAAAGGAATGAAAATGGTTTAGAAAATAGGCAAGTAGAAATCCATCTAAATGTGAAATATGGAAATTTTTTATAATTGTTGAATATTTTTTACTTTTTATAATTTATATTTTAATAGATACGAAATGGTGTCTGTGTATTGGTAAATTCAGTTAAGCAGCCTATGAGCATGTTGTTTAAGGACAAAAATTATGCAACATGCTCTTTAGCCTCATAGCAACCATGGTGGGAGATGGTGCTTCTGATAATACTCTGACATTTAATATAAATGTACATACTTTTATGTGTAGGTTCATAAAACAATAAAAGCATTTTTTCCCTGAAACTATATGATGGAGAATTCTAGCTTAGCAAGTCAGTTATATTTTTGTATAGTCTCAGAGCAATGAGTACTTGAATAGTGACCTCTAAATAGATTTAGTATCTAGTATGTTATACCCTTAAAATGTAATGTTTTAAATGCCTTGGTAGGTGTTATTGATGGAATAATTGAAAGAGTTTGGGGAAAAATAATTCAGCCTTTTGTGTCAGAAAGCAATTTTTTACAATGACCCGTGGTGTTCTTTTAAAAGAAAGGAAGACACCAAATGGCTCTGTATTACTGGATGAACAACTCTTCAGTTGATGTGCCTAGCAATTTTCTAACAGACCTGTAGGAATAAAGCCAGTGATCTGGCCTCTTGGGCGGTGGGGTGTGTGTGTGTGTGTGTGTGTGTGTGTGTGTGTGTGTGAAAGGTTTTCTCCCATACCCAGCTGTGGGGGTGGGTCATCCACAGCCGCTGAGGGTCACAAGCAGCTCGGCAGTCTGAAGTTCTGGAGTGCATTTGCCCTGGCCCCCTGGATCCGAAGGAGTCTGCCAGGGTGAGCTGCAAGTGAGCAGAGCTTCCTACAGGCCACTCCCAGTGGGACGATGTTGGAGAGCTAGCATTCTGCTTCATTGACTCGGTAGTAAAATGTACCTTGTTAAATGTGATCCCAACCTTTAAAAAAACCAAAAGACTACTTTTAAGATGAGGCATAAACTACATTACAAGACAGGGAGTAGGGGTTGAGGGAAGGTCTATGAGACTGCAGGGGAAAAATTAAAGAGTTGGGCATGGCTCTCCAGACAGTGTCTGGGCTAGGGTTGTTGCTGGAACAGAAAGAAACGGGAGGATGTAAAGAATGATGAAATACCCAAGAGAGACTTGGATAAAAACAATTCTAAATGAAAGGGCAAGGACGGCAGGACAAAAGTTCATGGAGAGGAGAGGAGTTCAGCAATTAAACTGCAAAGGGGTTGTGGCTGAAGCTCTGAAGGACCTAGAGAGAAAAACACAGCCCTATTTTATAGTCGTGATGATGAATTTTTAAACCATACCTTTAACTGTAAGAACCTTGTTATTGCAGATTATATGTAAGCCAAAGAGATAGGTCCAGGTTTGGGTTTTCTCTTGTTTATTTAACACATGTTTTTTGAGCACCTTCTATGTGCCTCCCTTGGGCTGGAGCTGGGAACCTGGTGGACAACACTGGATGTCCACACACCCTGCTCTTCCATTATGTAAAGGGCTTTAGATCCAGAACCATGAACTAGAGGAAAAGGAGGAGAAAGACCAGGAACTAGTAGAAGCCGGAGGAGTAAAGCTAGAGTGATTTTTATGAAACATAAATAAATTTCCCCACTGTTTTACTTGAAACCCCTCCGTAGCTCCAAGTTACCCTTGAAATTAAACCTAACCTTCTTGCTGCGTCCTGTGTGACGTGTCTGCGTCTGGCTCTCCACCCTATTTCACATTGCTCTCCCCCTTGCCTGTATCATCCATCTTGACTGGTTTCTTTTCTGTTCTTTCTGAATGCCCTGAGTCCTTTCATGACTCCCAGCCTTTGCCTGGCTCCACTCCACCTAAAACACATTTTCTTTAGCTCCTACAATGCCTGCTGATTTTCATCCTTCACCTCTCAGACCATGTCATCTCCTTAGTCATGTCTTCTCAATCCAACCTTGCCCCCACTGCCCTTTCCCTCTCCCCCATACCACCTATTGACTTTTGGTCAATCGCCATAGCTTCTTATCATAACCTATAATTATTTTACTTATTTGGTTGTTCACCTCCAAGCCCCATCAACTCAGGCAGTCTGTCTGGTTTGCAGCACCCAGCACAGAGCCTGCCATCTGACAGGTGCTTCATAAACAGCTGCCGGATAAAGAAATGTTTACCCCAACTCTTGTTTCTCTCCTCTCCTAGAGGGACATATTTTGATTTCCCCCAATGGAGGCCTGCTTCACTGTCTCTCTGAGCCCTTCATTCATGTATGCATGACCCACACAGAGTGGACATTTCCCCGTGGAAGTGGTAGGGCTCTGAAACATGGATTAAGATATAGAAAGGCTCAAGGGAAGAGAAGGGCCCCAGGGCAAATGGTCCTGCCTTGGCAAGGATTTGGAAGCACGTATGTGGGGTAAGTAGAACAGTGTCCCCATAAAATAGTGGGAAATCCAGTAGTGTTGGTCATTTGATGACATATGAAGGCATTTAGAAGTTTAGGAATTGATATTAGGATTATGAACATGCATAAGTTAGAGGCCAGAGTCAAGTCCGATCTCTACACCTGGTTTACCTACAGGACCTTGGAAAAGTACCCGAATTCCCCACCTATAAATTAGAGGTCATAGTAACACCTCACAGGGTTTTGAAAACGAAATAAGATAATGCTTATGACTCAGTGCTGCATGTTACTAGCATATGTAAACAATGGACACCATCATCTTCATCATCACTGTGTCATAATCATTATTCCTCTGGGAAGCAGTGAATGTTAAAGATTTGTAATCTTTTAAAATGGGAGGTGAGAAGGGCTAGAATGACGAAGGCTATTCTCTGGGGCCTTGGTTCTTTCACGGGTTTGCTTGGGAAAACACAGGACAGGAACTCTCACCCAAATGTGGATGCAGCAGGAACTCAGCCAGCAGCTAGAATTATGAGTGCCAGACACAGGACAGAAAGCAGGCAGACAAGACTGGATAATCCCATGGTTGTTAGAACTGAGGAGAGGGCAGGGATCTTGAAGCTGGGGAAAACTCACGGGTTTGAAAGTTTGAACTTGTCTGCAATCAAAGCAAAGTGATCTGGAGCCAGAAGAGAAACAGGAAAGAAGAGTCTGAAGCAAATTGGAGTGGAGTCTGTGAATTGCCTGGAGGCCCTGTTTGAACCAGGTTGCTGGCCCATCCTTTGAGAATTTATTTGCACAGGTAGGAACTTCTCAGGCAGCACTGATGCTGCTGGTCTAGGGACCTCGCTGTGAAAACTACTGCTCTGAAGATGGCTGTCCAGTAAATCCTCACTGCACGCCATTGCATTGATAGGTCTTGGACCTTCAGTCGAATGATGTATAACAAAACCAACTTTACCACAGGCCCACTGATATAAACAATAGTTAAGTTCCTACAGCGTCTCATCAATACCATGATGAAATGATGTTGAATGGAACGATATCATTCGAGGACTTGATGTACCACCATGAAGAGAAATGAGAAGATATATATGTAGTTAATGTCTCAAGACCCCTGCAACTACTTACAAATTAACTGTAAGAAAACTTCAGAGAGTCTGAGGGATACCCTTTCTCTCTAAGGCAATTGCCCAAGCACCCCATTTTGGCTATGTAGCCCAAACTATTTTGAAGGCCTCTCCTTTCTCCTGAGAACGGAGAGGAAAGGCAGCTTTGGAAGGAAGGAGTTTGTTCTGTGCCTCTTATTTGGATCATGGGAAGATTCTCCCACAAAAAGGGTCTCTTTCAAGGCAGCTGCCCAGCAGAACTGTCCGAAGGAGGCCTGGTGTCTTGCTCCTCTGTTTGGGCCAATGTGAAGGGAGATACCATCCAGCTCTAGAAGCAGGGGGCAGGAGATGCAGCCTTTGTCTGTGGCTTGACCTTCATTAGCACCAGCTCTGAGCAGAGGCTGACACCCCCCAGCCTCCCTCTGCCTTTGGGTCAGCTTTGAACAGTGGGAAGATCATCCTCAGGGCAGGAGGTCTGTGGGCCACAGATTAACTTGGACTTCCTGTGTGTTACTATTGTGGCCATGAGTTGGTTTCATGCATTTTTGGAAATAGCTACTCCCCCATGCTTCCAAAATGAAAACAACTTTTGCAAAGTTGGTGCAAAAGAAAGCTAATTAAATCCCCTTGATTCATGCGCTATCCCCATTGGCAAAAACAGTCTATTAGTATTTCTATGGGAGCCTTTTCCTCTGGTCTGTTTGCTGAAGGCTAGCTAGTGTCCTTTTTATTACTGGCTTCTCCATGATTCATGACTCTGTCCTAGGTGGGAAAAACAGGTGTCAATATGGTTGTATCTTCAGGTTTATAGATGGATATGATTTGTGAATTCTCTTGAAATGAAGTGGAACCTTGAGCCTTATTCCATAAACAGACTCTGATTCTTGCCTCCGAGTAAAGTGGTCATGATGAGAGAACTGGATTGGGAGGAAACTTGAGTGATGGAAAGGAGCTTCACCAGGGGTGCCAGGCATGTACACACCTGTCAGTCACTGGGATTATGAGTCTGATTTTTAGTCTATTCATGAATACAGCTGTGGCTCATTAGCTCAGCTGTCTAGAGTTGTGCTTCCCACTATTTCCTCACATAAAAACTATAAAATTGGGCCCTGGCTTATGGCACAGCGGATAAGATGCTGGCATGAGAACCCAAAGGTCACTGGTTTGATTCCCAGCCAGGGCGCATAACCAGGTTGCAAGCCAGGTCTTCAGCCAGGTCCCCAGCCGGAGGCAGGGAAAGGCAACCATACATTGATGTTTCTCTCACTCCCTGCCTCCTGTTTCTCTCCCTCCCTGCCTCCTTCCCTTCCCCTCTCTCTAAAAATAATAAATAAACTCTTTTTAAAAATTACAAAATTGGTGTGACCCACTGTAGGGAGTGGAGGAGGTACTCCCACCTTCATCCCAGGCTTAGGAGACCAGTAGCTCATTTGCAACCCATCAGTGACAACGATACACCTATCAGGAAGCTCTGATCTTGGGCAGAACTGCACATTTGGTTCACATGCCGGCCTTTTAGCTTTAACCTATTTCACAGCTAAAATCACATGCCTGAACCCAGGCAGGCACTGGGTTGATAGGTGACTGCAAATGCATGGCAAGAAAGCCCAGTAGAAGAAGCTGACCCATTACTCCTGGAAAAAACAAGTCAAAGCACATTTTCCCAATGGCCACGATGAATCACTTTTTTACTTCCTTAACTCATGAGGAAGCTCCGAAACCCTTCCAGCAGCTGGACAGGACAGGGCTGCTCTTCCTGTCCATGACTTTATTGTTTCCTTTCATCAGAAATTCCTCATTTATTTATTTTATCCTTTTGTATTTTGGGCTCTTTTTATAAGCCACTTGAAATCCTTTTCCGAAGGTTGTGGGTAAGGGAGGGAGCAAGTAATTAAAAAAGAAAACTCAAAGCACATGCCTTACCATATTGGGTCAGTTGTATCATTTCTGTTTGCAGACAGAGTATTTTTACCCCTTAACAACATTGGCAACTGAATGTGATATTAGTCATAACATGAAATGATGTTCCTTTTTAAATATGATGATCATCCTGCTTTATTTCCCCATCTGCAAGAGGAGAATGATAATTATCCCTTTGAAAATATCATATGGTTAAATTAGTTAATGTTGGACATGCTTTGCAAAATGAAGATACCTAATAATTTATTAGCGGCTCCACTGGTGTGCAATTTAAGAATGAAGCCTTCCTGTGAGGAATTGGCATTTGTATTGATTCATGTTCCCCTGACATTCCTTATGGGATCACACTGCATTTCCTCCTCTGGTGCCAGCTGTGCCCGCCTGTGGCACATGGTCCCATGGCTTGTGCCCACACCCAGCTTGCTCTAGCAGCTAGAGGTCGGATGATCATGTCTTAAAGGGGAAACTGAGTAAATAAAATCACCCATGTACTTCTTTTAAATTGGCTCATTTGTTTTCTTTTAAAATAAGTATTGTTTCCCATTACCATTAATCCCCCATACCCTCTGCTACCTCCACTCACCCTTGCCCCTAGTTCTTTCTCTTTTATTTCTTTTATGATCAATCCCTCTTCCTCCCTCCAACACCCCTCATAGCTGTCAGCCTGCTTGTTATGTATGAGTCTGCCTCTAATTTGCTTAGTAGTTTGGTTCGTTCATTAGATTCCACATATGAACGAAATCATGTAGTATTTCTCTTTCTGTGACTGGCTTATTTTACTTAGCATAATGTTCTCCAGGTGCAGATGCTATTGCAATAGGTAAAATGTTCTTCTTTTTTATATACAGCTGAGTAGTATTCCATTGTGTAAATGTCCCATAGCTGTTTTATCCACCCATCTACTGATGGACACTTGGGTTGCTTCCAAGTCTTGGCTACTGTGAATAACGTTGCAATGAACATAGGGATGCTTATGTTCTTTTGAATTAGTGTTTCAGGTTTTCTTGGGTAAATTCCCAGAAGTGGGATCATTGGGTCACAAGGCAGTCCCATTTTTAATTTTTTGAGGTATCTCTACTGCCTTCCACAGTGGCTGCACCAGTCTGCATTCCCACCAACAGTGCAAAAAGCTTTCCCTTTCTCCACATCCTCACCAGCACTTGTTGTTTGTTGATTTATTGATGATAGTCATTCTGACAGGTGTGAGATGATATCTCATTTTGGTTTTAGTTTGCATTTTTCTGATGATTAGTGATGGTGAGCATCTCTTCATATTGTTTTCTTTTTTTGGTTTATGATTCTCATTTTTAAAAAAGTTTTAAAAAACTTTCTTGTGACCCCTCCCCACCCACCTATTTTCTTTTTAATCAAAATGAGATTTTTGATTTAAGGGAAAATCTAGCAGCATTTTATTTTATATACCATACCCTTAAAGATATGTGGTTTGACCTCAGAATGAATGATCTCTGTTATATGCTAATAGAGACAAGTGAATGGGCTGTTTCTTACACTGTTATTCCATTCTATGTTAGATAATTAAGTTTTTTCCTAATTCAGAAAGCATGAGATTCTTGCGTAATCACAAGAGAGCCAAGGAAGATATACCTAACAATAAATATAGTAATAGCCCTCATTCGTTGAACACAGGTGCCAGAAGCCTGGCCCGTATACTCTCCAAAGCAACAATTCTAAAAAGTATTTACAGATCAGGCTCTAGGGGTTGAGAAAGGTTTAACTCACATGTACAGAGTGACATGGCTGTAAAGAGATGTACTTCTAGAATTTAAACCTAGGTATATCTCCATACTTTTATTTTAAATTTAATTTATATTGCATGAGCCCAAATCATTAATGAGTATTTAAGTTTAATTTCTATACACTTCTGAAAAAGCTATTTTTTAGGATAATTGATTGGCACTAAAAGGAGCCACCCGCTGGTGAAGCAGGGTTAGATCAGACGATCTGTCTGTCCCTTATGACTGTCAAATACACAAATTGATCTGTGTGAGGAACTTCCAAAATACTCCATTTATTTTAACTAAGTGCCCACTGTCTACCAAACTCTGTGGCAAATTAAATCTGTAAATGCCTAGAATAGAATTCCTTTTTGTCAATGAATTGAAATGAGAATTTTTCACTTTTCACTTTAAAGGGTTACACCTTTATATAATACAAATCTCCACATTACCTATGTCAGAATATTTCGCTTGTCTGCTCTTCATTTAGGCTAGACCATTTCTCCTGTTTAAGTCGGGATGCGTTATTTTTAAAAGGGCTCTCCTTTCCAGTTCATAGGCAGAGAGACTGAAACTGATCTTGGTATTCACTAGAACCCATTCGACAGCAACAGAAAATAGTGAATTCACTAAAATGAAAAGAGACTGATTTGCCTTAGAGTAAATAACCAGTTGTCTGTGGGTTTGTGAAGCTTTGAGAACTGCTTTATATCTTGCAGGATAGACTCGTGACTATGATATTGTGTCTGAACTGCCTAACAAAGAACATTTAGAAGTATACTGGTCCCCACATGTAAAATATTTATTTAAAAGAAACTAGCCACAGATGGAAATGTTTCTAACTAAAAATGATCTTTCTCAAATATAAAGACGTTTCTCAAAATCAAATATTTCCCACATAAAGCCAGTTAGTTGTGGGCTTTGGGACTTGATTTTCCATTAGGAACCTATGATTGGCAAGCTGTGCTTTGCCTTAACTTTGAAACTGGAGTATGTAAGCAAAGCTCAGATATGAGCAGGAAAACTGGCTTAAATTATGTGAATTTCAGAACTATCACCGTGTGTTTATTTGTACAGTTTCCTCTAAAGGGAAAAATTTTGTTTAATATTTGACTGTATTTATTTATGAAAATGATAGAATAATCAGTAGACATTTGTATTCTATTAGACATACATGTTCTCCATCTTTATGTATTTTATATTAGAAGGGCCTAGTTTTCATATGTCTCATGGCCGTGTATGCGCCCGAACATTTAGAGCCAGGTACAATTTCACAGTTAACCTTAAATATGTAAGAATCAATACTTTCCACAACATACACAGTTTTCCCATGGACGTTTCCCTGTGGCCCCTCTTAAACTCTGCTTTGCTGCTTGGCCCTGCGATTTTCGATTTTGCACACTACAGAAAACAGCCAGGAGAGGGCGCTAGTGGCTTGCTTTTGAGAAAACACGCTGATTTTATTTCTCTCTCTCTCTCTCTTTTTTCTTTCAGCACTTAAAAACAGACCAGTACATGGAAATTATTTTTATTCAGTTAAAGCAATCAGAATGAAAATAAAAACCATCTTAAGTTTGTCAAAAGTGTCTCTTCATGTCTCTTGCCACCACGATGGCATCCATAAACAGGGCAATGAGTTTTCTTCACACATCTGCAGAGCCCTTAGCTGACCCACAGCCAGGATGAGTTCAGGGCAACGGTGTGTGATTATCTAATTTTTCCCTCAGCTTGAGGTTCTTGTGTGAAAGTTCTATTCATGGAGAGCCAAAAGAAGGGGGAAATAAAAACCTGTTTACACCTTCACTTTCCAGCTAACCTTGCCAAGTTATCCCCTGACCTGCTACAATGATGAGAACATATCTTTGCTGCCTCAGCTATCCAGGGTGTGGATTGGGGTGGTGCAGCTGGGACCCTTGGTCGGAAGAGGTGGGTGGGAGGTGGGCATGGTCTTATAGACCCAAACCACTCTCTCCTCTCAGGTGGGCCTCTCCCTAATATTCAGGGGGCAGTGCTAAGAAGTGATCCAAGCCTTGGCTGGTGACTCAGTGGATAAGGTGCTGGCCTGCGAACCCAAAGGTTGCTGGTTCGATTCCTAGCCAGGGCACATAACCAGGTTGCAAGTCAGGTCTCCAGCCAGGTCTGTAGCTGGAGGCAGGTGAAAGGCAACATACACTGATGTCTCTCTCCCTACCCCTCTCTCTAAAAATAATTTAAAAATTTTTTAAAAAAGAAGTGATCTGAGGAGGAACCTTTACATTTCTACCAGCATCCCCAGCCTTTTAGGTGAACTTCTGATAGCCCCTCAATATTTTATAAACTGTTATGCAAACACAGTTTCAAGTCAAAATGCCTAGCCAATTCTCTCCCTAGTCTCCTTCCAAAGAAAATGCTATACCTAAGCCTGTTCTAAAAAGAAATTCTAGCAGCTCCATCAATAATATAGGTCATCTGCACAGCTCCCTCGCCCGTCCCGGGAACATTGATTGACCAGTTGTTCCAGACGTGGCAGTGAAATAGAAAACAACAAAATAATCACAGTAGTTGCATTGGTAACCACCTTAATGGTGGCATCAGAGAGTGCCAGAAACACCCTGATAAAGTCCTTGCTTAACGTGGCTTTCCCCTGCCCTGTGGGTGTTGGGCCCTCGCTGCCCTTCATAGCTGGTAGGTGCCACTTTTGGCTGGCCCAGAGCTGACTGCAGGCGTCTGTCCTTCCGTGGGATGAAAAATGTCTTCCATTAGCTAATGGCTGTGTTCTCCCTGAGACATTCTGCCCCCTGGCCTGGGGCTGCAGGAGCGCATCAATCAAGTCTCTGAGATGAGGCCTCGGAGGACTGAGGGAAATTTGTATAATCCTGAACTATAAACATGGGCACCAGCAGTTGAGGTTTTGGATTTGCAAACATTGAAAAATGCCTATTTGAGTATCGAAAGTAAATCTTTATTTTAAAGAGAAGTTGAGGCCCTACAGGCTCTCTGGGTGGCCTTGGAGGTCCATGGGCCTTTCTGCCTCCGTTTCCCTATCTTCAAATCAGAAAACAAAATAAACAAACAAAGCAAAACAAACTCTTATTTTTCTGTTTCACAAAAGAATCGGTGTAATTGGATTCTTGGTGCCAGGTGATCCAACTAACTTAGATTTACCAACCAGGTTTACTATATACATCTCTACATGTTACAGACCATGTGAAATCTGCTGCCCTGAGGTTATGAGTCCACTAGTGATCACTCCCACGTGTTAGTACTTGGCTGTGTGTAGTTTTCCTTTGAATTATTTCCTTGCTCTTTATCCTCTTGGCTTACCGACTAGCCAAAGAAGATGGACTCAAGTGTGAACAGCTTCTAGCTGGGGAGGGAATTTAGGAAGGTGTGGGTGGAGAAAGTCAAGGGAGAGATTGTGTGTATATGTGTGCACTCCTGAACATGCCTGTGTACTCCTGTACATGCCTCTGTGTGTGTGTGTGTGTGTGTGTGTGCACTCCTGTACATGCCTGTGTACTCCTGTATATGCCTGTGTGTGTGTGTGTCTTTTAGCAGTTGGTTTTTTACGTGGTGGTTTGTTGCTGTTGGCACCTTTAAAAGCAGCCAGGTTGAAGAAATTCCTTAGGAAAAAGAATGAACTAACTGCCTAGGGTGAACAGAAGGTTGCTGGGGCCTTGGGGGGCATCGAGGTAGAGGTCTCCTTCCCAGAGGCTCCTTTGTATTGCTTATTTTAAAATCTTTATTGTTAGGACACATGTCTTGTTTACCATCTCCCTAGTTCTCATTTTTTCCCCTTTAAACAAACAGAAATCTTTTTATTTGGGGAACAACCTAGAATTCCCTGAATTCATGCCTTTTCCATTTTAATAGGCAACGTCTCTGAACTTAAACCTTGGAGATCTTAGAGCACCGCTCAACAGTTTTGCAAACTTTTTACTCTAACCTTGAGAGAGGGGATGGTGGAGGCACTGGGAAAGCTGTTATTTCTGCACAGAGCAGGCAACCCAGAAATATTCATGAGATGAAAGTTTAATTACAGACACTAGGCTGATTTTTTTCCTCAGTTAGAAACTCAGAATTTGGCTGTGTATTTTTATACATGTATATAAGGCCAGGCTTTCTTATAAATGAGCAATTAGTTATACTGAAATAGCTAAATAATGTTTTGTATAAGTGACATTCTCCCAAAGAAGTAAAATAAAAGCCAGACATTAAATTTGATTCCAAGGACATGTCACTGAGCCAGAAGTTTCTTTTCTTTTTTTTAAATTTTTTTTTCAGGGAGTGAGAGACAACCTCATTCCAGGTTATCTAGTTAGAAGTATGAAAAAAAAAAGGAAAGAAATATGGCATGCCAATTTCAACTCTAATTGTCATATGACTTCCCTTCTATTTTCACAAATGTAGTTTCACAAGCATAGGGCTAGTTAGGTTTGATAGTTTCATATTTGTGAACATTTAAAAATGAACTTCTCTACATGTTATAGGACAATGTGTAAAAACTGAAAGAAAAATTACCACAGTTTATAAGAAAAGCTGGAATGGCCCATTGTCTTCATGAGGAATAGCTGTGCTCTGATTGTCTACCAAGAAAGAACTCAGGCCAATGACCTGAATGAGCCATCACCAACTGAAGTTAAGAGTCTGGCTTTGACATTTAAAACAGTGTAAAATCAACATGACAACTGGCATGTTTTTCTCATATAACTTGGGAGAAAACATTGTCAGGATAGGGAAGATATAGCTACCTCTTAAAAAAGTAATATTCAGGAGCAAAAACAGCAAGAGCTCTCACTGGCCAAAGCTGGAACAATTTAAGCAACAAAATAAATAGCAAATCATTGGATTGGATTGGATTGGATTCATAACTGAAAGTTGATATGGAACATTAATTCAAAGTGTAAAATACAAATCTGTGAGTCCACAAGGATGTAAATAAATGATGGAATAACTATGTAAATCAGGGAGGATAGACAAGTCCCCCATAAAAAAACATCCCAAATAATTTATGTAGATGCTACATCTGCAAGGAAGTGGAGCGCAAAGCCTGCTCATGAAGTGTAGGTTATGCCTACAACTCCCTTCCATGGGGTGCAGTGTAGAAAATGGGAATGGGGTAGGGGGAGAGTGATTCATGATGGAGAAACCAGCTCGAACTACCTGAGCCTGGTGATCAATGTCAACATCCGCTGTGACAAATCAGATTGGTAGCATGTGCCCTCGGTAAGATTTGATGGGAATGGCACTTTATTTCTATGGTCTTCCTTCCCCAAACCCATAATTCCAGTCTAATCATGAGAAAAACATTACACAGATTCACATAGAGAGAGGCCTCATACAAAGCACCATGCCAGGATTCCTTGAAGCTTTCAACCTTATCACAACAAGGAAAATCTGAGAAACTGTCACAATCTAGCCGAGTTGAAGGAGACAGATAACGCAGTATCCTGAATGGGATTCTGAGATAGAAAAAGGATATCAAGTAAAAACTAAGACAATTCAAATAAAGGGTGGACTTTAGGTAATAATAGTGTGTCAGGATTAGTTCATTAATTGTGACAAATGGCATAGTAATTTAAGATGTTAAATATAGGGAAAACTGGGTGAAGGGAATATGAGACAACTCTGTACTATCTTTGCAATTTTTCTGTGAAAACATAACTATTCTAAAATTAAAAGTTCTTTTACTTAAAGAAGTAATTCTTATTATCATATGTTAGCTCTACATCTCATTATAGTTCTTATCCTAACTGGTGGTTGATTTTTAAGAGATGAGTTTAGTTTTTAAAAGATTTTATTTATTTTTAGGGGGAAGAGAGAGAGAGAGAGAGAGAGGGAGATATTGATCAGTTGTTGAGTGTACCCCATCTAGGATTGGAACCAACAACATGGGCATGTGCCCTGACTGGGAATTGAACTAGAGACCTTTTGCTTTGTAGGACAACACCCAATCCACTGAGCCATACTAGTTAGGGTAAGATGACTTTAAATTGGGTTAAAGAAGTCATGTTCTCCAAACTTTACCACTTCATATATTTATAATTATTAAAGATGCTACTTGAAGAGCTATGAACATTACAATTACCTTTTGTTTATAAATAGATTCAATGTTTTACTTTATGAAGAGTTTTTATGAGGAATCCAAGGTGTAAGAAAGTTTGCTCCCCATATTTAGAACTTCCATGACCACCCACAGAGGGGAAACTGAGTCACTTAGTGGTGAATAGACATTTTACCATTCAATCAAGTATTACATAATTTTAATATTCAAATACTTTATTTTCTTCTGTGCTAATATGATAGCTACCTTCATAAAATCAATTTTGCTGTAGTCTTTATCCAAATGGTACTATATGTATTTTCTTGCATTAGTAAGCACAGTGTTTTTAAACGAAAGTAAAATACATTTCCTCTGAAATGAAGTAATGAGTCTTTCACCCCAAAATTGTATCTGTTCACAAGAGATGTAAAATTTGTCATTAATATTGGTAAACCTAACAAAAATTTGAGAGGCTTTTCTATTTTAAAACTATAAATAGTATGTTAGTATGGCTGCAGAAAGTTCGAAAGTATTACAAATCTCTAAACATGCCATACATCTGTACAACAGAGACATTTTCTGGGCGAGCCCTTTGTGTGGGCCAGTGGTCCTCTTTCACTTTCATTATTTCCTTTGTATTCAAAGGCTAACTCTCCTCACTTTTTCCCTTTTAGTGTTCAGCTACAGCCTGGGACAGATTTTTCTGCCTACAGTAAGAAACACATGGTCTGGGCTTCATCATTAAAAATCTTTGTGTGATCTAGGGGCCTTTGAGGAACCAATGACTACCCTGGTTGTCCCCTTGTCTGCAAACACTCTGGTCATCTTCCAAAATGAAATCCTATCCTGGGAGCTGACTGTGCACCATATTTATGAGTGTGTTGACTGACCAATGACTCTTGGGA
Source organism: Noctilio leporinus (assembly GCA_004026585.1). Classification (NCBI taxonomy): domain Eukaryota; kingdom Metazoa; phylum Chordata; class Mammalia; order Chiroptera; family Noctilionidae; genus Noctilio; species Noctilio leporinus. Next base: position 66,924 of record PVIW01000298.1, read on the forward strand.
CTATCGCACAACAACTGATGATGAATAGGTCATTTTTCCTTCTCTAAAACGACTTCTGTCACAATATGGCTATAAACAGTGCAAGCCTCACGGTTTCCTCTCCTTTAACCCAGTAAATCCTGCTGTCTTCTCCTTCGAAGGGATATTTTAGTCACTTTGAAAGGACTGAGAGTGAGCAAGCATGGTATGCAATTACTGCGTATTATATCCAACCTTGCGATAAAATAATGTCCCAGTAGATTTTCACTTTATTTTTTAAATTCTTAACTAGAGCACACTTGAATCTTCCCAGGTTTAATCATTAAAAAGTCAAAACTTAATTTCATCAAATGCAATCAAAGAATTTTTCATGGTAGCAATTAAAAATATGAAACCGGAATTTCAATGACATAAACTTCAACAGCTGGCTATGGTATATTTTTAATCTTCATCCAAATCAAATGGCAAATCAGATTTTTCTTCAGAATTTTTTCTCCTTTCTTCTTCAATATCAGTGGGTTGGAAGGTGGTTTTAGTAACTCAGAAAGCTCCTTAACCATGCTCCCGTGTATTTTGAAATGTATATTGTATGTTACTCCAGAGTGAGCAGTAACCTTTATATTTCTATAAGACACGGAAGGCAAAAAAGTCTTTGCGGGAGGACTGACTGGTTAGCTTGCTTTGGCATGAGGGCACTTCCAACTCTACTGAGCTGTTTAACTAAGGAAACCAAATACTATTTTGGTAGGTTCGCCGTGCTCCGTGTGTGGCATTTACAATAAGAGGAAGTGAAAGCCACACATGAAGCTCTGGTCCTTCTCTTCATTCCTGCCTATTTCCTTTCTGGAGCTACCTTGGCGGTACCCAGGCTTTCCCTGCACTTTTATGTGTAAGACAGTAAACTGGGACACAGGTAGATATATAATTAGCCAAATAGTATATTTTTCACTCCATGCACAAACACGTTCCCTCTGATTTTCCTCTTTGACTTTTAGGTGTAGATACTGAGGAAAAGGAGCACCCAGTGGAGCCAGGACTCCACGTTTTGAAAATGTTTAAATCCTTCAAAAAGGGGAGCTATTTAATGAATTATCTGACAATTTCAAAAGTCATCTTAGTTTCTCTCTGCATTTTTTTCCCCCCAAATGGAGTTATCTGGTCTTGGGTAGTGTCACTTCTCAAGACTCCTATTTTAGTTCATTTGTTCTTCTTCAAATCCCTCTTCTGATTTTGTTCTGGCACAGACCTTTCTTAAAATCTTAAGTTAGTCTTTTGAATTTGTGGTTTTAATTTCTTCAGGGACCTTTAATTTTCAGACCTTTTCTTCTTTGTTGGGGGCAAGAAGAGACCATGTTCAGAGCCTTAAATATCCCTGCACCTGGCAGAACTATATATAAAATGACTTAAAGGGTAAGTTAGTCTTTGGGTCAAGACTTCAGCTTATCATTTAAAAAAAATTAAAATTAATTGAATAATCAATAGAATTTCTTTGACCAAAATTCAGTAGGACAAGAACTTTGACTCATTCAATGTGAAACTCAAATTATCATTAGGACATAGTATATCAAACAACCTGAAATATTTATTGATAATATTTTTAAAAAGCTGACAAACTCCCTTCATTGACTTTGCAAATAGTCAATGTGCCCAAAGGAAGGAGCATGTTGGAAAAAAGCCAATGATAAAGAATTCATGTTTGTTTATTTTGGCATTCATGCCTCAAAAGGTTTTGTGTGAAACTTCTTGGGACAGGGTAAACCATACCTGGTCAATAGTAAAAGACTATCTACATGTAAAGTGTTATTATTATTACTAAAGGATAAATTGTGTTATATGGAAGAAGACTGTACTTGGTGAATCATTTTTGTGGGATAGCAACATTTCATAGGTTGTTTGCAGAAGTCCTTTCCATGGTTAAAACAATACATCATTATGGGGATGCATTTTAAGGTCTCTCATAATATGTTTATCATTTTTTAATTGCTTTGAACAAAATGTATACACTTGGGTATTATATAACCTCATCCTACAAATGGTACTTGAGTGAAGAGGGAAATTATAATGAACTATTACTTGCTAACACATTTTTAAAATCCGGGCCCTATATGATAGTTATAGGAAGTTAATGGTGGCATGTTGGCTATCAGGACTTGACACCACAATGACATGGAAACAATTTTGTGTGATCTTCACATTGGGTACCTCTTTACAGTTTTCTGTTTGTGGAGGGAAAACACAAGAGGCTCATGGCTTTGCACTTTGGGGTTGAATGATTTTCCCTGTTGGAATGTGATGTCATTAAGCCTGTTGGAAAGCATAGGTGGGTGCTGAGTGGATGATGTGTGAACTATCTCCCCAACTTTCGTTGCATTTCTAAGTTTGTGAGGTACGCATAGTGGTCATGAGGTAGTCTTTTGTGTTTTGGATCCTGAATTGTCCTCATTTTGCTCTGGTAGTCCCGATCCACATTCTAATCTCTAGATCTGTGTCCCTTCTGACACAGTAGCCACTAGGCACATGGGGCTGTTGAGCATTTGAATGGAGCCAGTCCAAATTGAGAGGCAGTGTAAGTATAAAGTACACACTGGATTTTGAAGACTTTAAGTGAAAAAAATGGAGACTGTCAATTTTTATGTTGGTTATATATGAAATTATAATATTTTGTATGTAATATGTTAACTAGAATAATTATTAACAAAAATTTTATCTTTTCTACTAGAGGATTTAGAATTGCAGATGTGATTCATGTTATATTTCCATTGGATAGTGCTGGACTAGAAGACAGTAGACAGCACTTTTCTGCTTTTGATGAGAATGGGGAATGAAGAAACACATTAGGTCACACATTGGAAAAAATATTTAGTGCCCAATAAATTTCAGCTAATTTTCATGGGAGGCTTAGATTTAGTTCTGTTTGTTCACAGACAAGGTTGGAGCTGGTAGATTCAAAAAGCTGGTGTGTGTAGCACTGAGGTTCCGCTTGCAGTGGCTGGAGCCGGAGTATCTGGCTCCATCCTGGTTTGTGGCAGAAGCAAACCTGACTGAATGAACAGGGATGTAGCCCGCATCTTGAACCTGTCCCAAAGTGGGCGCTCTCAGAGCCCCTCAGTTGACAGTAAGACTTTAGTCAAACCTGTGTAACCACTGCAGACTCTCACACACACAACAAACAATCCTCCGATCTTACACACACAACAATCCCAGCTAGAATGTAGCTCAGCATGGACTTTGGCAACAGGAAATCTTAAACCCAATCCTTTTGTTGGTATTCATGAAAATGCCTTTTGATGGTCAGATATGGACTGCAATATTTGCTTTAGTACTTGCTCTTTCTGAACATGTTCATTACCATTAGGATATTCTGGGTAGCTGGTAGGGTTCATATAAGTGGGGACAAGAACTTGCCAATATGTTATCAATGTCTTGAGCTTAAAACTATGTTTGGATTTTCACCAGAGTGAAAATTTGTATCTAATCATCCCCTTTCCACCTCTCTTTTGATGAAAATCGTCAAAACGTTTCCTCTGAGAAAGCAATTCCAAAGGTTGGTGTCAACTTACAGTTTCGTAATGGACTAATACACATTATCCTGTATGCAATTCTAAATTATAGCCTGCCAGCTGTGATTCTGGAAGTTTGGAATACGTTCCTTCCCAAGATTCTAAACAGAAATGGCTTTGAATGTTGCAAGCCTGAGTCTGTCTAGCCTTCTAAAGGCAGCATGGATGCTGTAACATTTCTATTGATTTTTAACATTCAGCTCTCTAGAAAATAGAAAATAGCCAAAATTTGACAGGCACTTTACAAAATGGGCCCATCCTCCATAGATGCAGAGCAAGAGCTACATTCACAAGTGACATTGTGTTTAAACTTGGAACAAACCTTCCTTGTTCCGTTTTATGCCTGTTTCGTTATGTGGAATGAAATCATGTTTTGTTGGATTTGAAACAAAGCTTTAAAGAGTATCTTATCTTCTTTAGCTTTTCTTTTTATCTCTTAAATATGTATGGCCCCAAAATTCTAAAAGGAGAGTGCAAATTTTTAATTGCTATTTAACGTTTTACCCGATGTATAAATCAAAGAAATCCAAATTTAAACAAGGAGCCATGTTGCATATGTTTGATTGTCACAGGTAGTGACCAGGGTTGGCAAGGGTAGGGTGAAGAGGCTCTCTCACATTGCTACAGGGTTAAAATTGTCACAATATTGCTGAAAGGCAGCTTGACAATACTCGTGATGAGCTTTAAAACAGTGTAGAGACTGAGCAATTTCACTTCTAGGAATTATCCTGTGGGAAGTAATTAAGAATGAGAAAAAAAAGATATGACTAAACTGCAAGAATTTTCATTGCAGCTTTATTTACAATATTAACAATAGATGAACTGGGTAAAGGGCATATGGTGTTCTTTGAACTAAATCTATTTTTGCAACTTATCCATTTGATATCATTACCCGATAAAAATAAGTTTCTTATCTACTGCTTTTTGAAGGTCAGAACTGATGCTAGCTGCTTTGTTATTACCCAGTTGTAAAATTCTTTAAAAATCTAGAAATAGCTGCTGTTAGGGAACTATTTCCTTAAATTAAGATGCATCCATATAATGTAACACTATTTAGCTATTCAAAATGACAACCTATGATGTACTTTTAGTGAAAAAGAAAACAGGTTTCAAAATAAACAGTTTATAAAAATGTATGTGAATATGATTTGATATCAAGAAAATATGTTTTACACATGTGCCACCAAAAAGGCTGAAGTAATTATACCCAAGTATTAATGGTAGTTATCTTTGGATGTTAGTATTGTGAAGGTTGGTGTTTTTTGGTTTTGGGTTGTTTTTTTTTTTTTTTTTTTTAACCTATTCATTTCTTCTGTTTGAAAACAACAACTTTGGCTTCCTGGGCAGTTTTCTGCAACTCTTTCTACACATTCCAGTTTTTCCCCTCCCTTTATGTGCGGTGAAATGAACAAAAGGTACATAAAATTATAGTAAGGATAAAACACAAGTGAGGAATACAAGGACTTGCATTGTGAATCAAACCATCTATTCTGTCTAGTAGTCACCTTATTAGCTACTTTGTTTACCTTAGTCTTTAATAATCATAGTGATTCCCTGAGATGCCTTCAATATAGATACCACTGGTCATGTTCCCAGCTCCCACATCGTATTATCTTTAATTTGATGCTCAGGCACAAGCAAATAGGAACTCTGTGGCTCAGGCTACTTTTTTTTATTCCTTATGATGCTTTGGAATTGTAATCCATCCTCTCATGTGCCCCAAATAAATGACCATACTGTGAAATTTTTGTAAAAATATTTTAATGAAATCACCTCATAAGCAAGGACTGTTTTACTTATGAGTTCAACAATTCCATTGAGATGATTATAGTTTGTGAATCTTCTTAGGCTAAGAGGGAAAAGGATTACTTTTTAAAAATCACATAGAAGTCTTAAATTGTTTAATACAAATTACCTCTATTGTCATATGTGGGTGGGGCACTTCACCCAACAGATATTTGCCCTGCCTCTAGGAAGCATACAGTCTAGCAGAAGAGGTAAATGGCCACCCAGCGCAGGGCAGGGCATAATAATAGTCACAAGAGAAGTAAATTTAAGTGCTAAGGAAGTGTCACCAAGGGGAAGAGGAATGTTAGGGATGGGACCAAGCATTTGTGTTGGGCTGAAAGGACATAATTGGGCTGACCAAACGGAAAACAAATGATTAGTTTAAAATATTGTATCAATGTTAAATTTACAGAAGGTGATAACTGTTCTGTGGTTCTGTGTGAGTATATTTCTCTAATTAGGAAATACACTAAGAAGTATGTGGGAAGGGGATGGAGGGAAAAAGAAGCAGAAAGTGAGAGAGGAGAGAGAGAACAAATAATAAAGTGAACTGAATAAAATATTAGTAGATGAATCTGGATAAAGGCCATCTGGATATTCTTTTTCCTATTTTTATTTTTATCTTCTCATTTTTAATAATTTCCCAACTAAAAGGTTTGTTATTTATTATTTTTAGAGAGAGGGTAGGGGAGAGAGGCAGAGAGGGAGAGAGACATCAAGGTATGGTTGCTTTTCACCTGCCTCCAGCTATGGACCTGGCTGGAGACCTGGTTTGCAACCTGGTGTGTGCCCTGACTGGGGAATCGAACCAGCGACTTGTGGGTTCACAGGCCAGCACCTTATCCACTGTGCCACCAGCCAGGGCCTTAAAAGTTCTTTTTTAAACCAACTCCTCAGATAGGAGGCAACAGAGGAGAAGTGTCCTTATTTATATCGCCTTCTGGAGACCAGCGCTGATGCCAGCTGCTTTTCTATTTTCCCCGATGTGGTTCATTCTAGTTATTTGTTGACTTCACCAAACCACCGCGTAATTTCACACAACCCAGGATGGAGGGCGGCGGCGTCTGTTTTACAGACCCCAGGCCTGAAATAGCAGGAGGGCTGTGTTGTGGGTGGGGCGCAGCCTGCGCCAGCCCAGCCGCATCTGGCTTGGTAGGAGCAGTTTGCTATCAGACCCTTTGTGGTGGCGTCAACAGCCAGGACACATAAAATGGACAGTACGACTGAGAAAACAAAGCTTTCCACCTTCTGTTGGAATGTTGCCTTGCCTCCTTCCTCTAAATAGCACACAATGCTTGCTTTAAAGCTCTTTCTCAAATGGCACATGAGTCACTTCCCTGTCTTCATCTTCAAATTGGAGCTTGAGCCAAAGAAGGCCAAGTCCTCCTTTCTGGTGTCCAGATGACCTCCTCCAGGTGTCTTCTCAGTATGGCTCAGACCTGAGATGTTCACCTTTCAAAGCAACCTCTAGTCAAGAAGTACATTTTCCAGAGGGCTACAAGTTTTAAGAAGCCCTCGGTAGTTTAAGAATTCTCCCAGAGAGGAACTCAGTTCCATCTGAGGCTCATGAGGGGAAGAAACCACATCCAAGAAGAGGGGGTGCACAGTCCCCATCTTTGGCCCCTCCCACCTAGTAGCTCCCAGAGACCGAATTGGAAACATTGAGGTAGATTCTCCCCTTCTGTCTGGGAAGGGTGGATCTCGAGGGTGTGGAGGGAAGGAAATCAGCCACCAGCCTCTCCCACAGCCTCCAGTGTTCACTTGGTCACATGGAAGCCAGAAGGCCAGAGAAACTGCAGTCAGCCCTGGCTGGGGTGGGTTTGTAACCGCCTGGAGCTCCCCGTTTGCTGCCTAGGTGGCCAGGGGAGAGTTGATGCCAGACCATTCAAGAGCCAGGAGCAGCTCAGCTCCAGGTGTTCACTGAGCAGACGGCCCTGAAGTAGACCTGCCAGGGTCTAACGGTGGCTGTGCTGCTTCCCGTGTGCATGGCCGTAGGCAGTCAGTGAGCCTCACTAACTTTGGGCACCCACCAAATGGAGGTAATAATGGGCCTGAGCTCCTTGAACCGGTGTGGGGATTAAATGCATCAGACAGTGCATATGAAATTTGAAGCGAAAGCGATGGTTACAGCCATTGCTATTGTGCTAGTCTTGAGTATTAATGCTTGCAGCCCGGCTTCTGTCCTTCCTTCCCGGAGCGTGTTGGTGTTGCATGCTTGATTGGCTGTTGGTAGAGAGATTTCTCCTTTGAAGAGGACAACCTTGCCATTGGCTATGAATAAAGTGCTCTTTGGAAAATGGTGAATACACAATGAATGGGTCAAGATGAGCACTTCTCAATTGTCCACTCCCAACTGCAGGTGGGTGCTTTTCATTTTCTAACACTGTGTGTCCTGCTCTTCCACCCTGCCAGGCTCTCAGCAAAGGCCACCAAGGTCCTGCTGTTTCCTTTCCTTCGTGCTTATTGAGCCCATCACTCAAGGCTCAGTGTCACCTTCTATGAAACTATCTCACCATTAGAGCAGAAGAAATTGCTCCTGTCATGCCTTTCACCTGATTCTTTAATAGATCAACCTGTATGAAATACCACAGTTCTGTTTTTAAATTCCTCTGAGTTACTCGACTATAAATTCCTGGAGCATGAAGATGATCCTATTTGTTCTAGTTCCAGCATAGATCCAGGCACATATGCTGCTCAACTGTTTTGTTGGGGTTATTTGTTGTTTATAAATTCTTTGAAAGTATGATAAAGCAGAAGAGTACTCAAATCAGGAGTATAGTGTGATGATCACATTGTAGGTTATGTAAATGTTGAACCAATAGGTTGTACACCTGAAACTCATATAATGTGTATGCCAACCATACTTAAATTTAAGATCAATCAGTAGACGAGTGAATAAAAAAGCTGTGGTACTTTTCAACAATGGAATACTATACAGCAGTAAAAAAGAAGGAAATCTTACCTTTTGTGACAACATGAACAGACCTAAAGAATATTATACTAAGTGAAATAAGCCAGTCAGAGAAAGACAGGTACCATAGGATTTCATTTATATGTGGATCTAATGCACAAAATAAACTAACAAAGTGGAGACAGACTCAAAGATACAGAGAAGAGACTGACAGCTGTCAGAGGAGAAGGGGTTAGGGACTAGGTGAGAGGGATGAAGGGATTAAACAAAGGGAAGAAAGAAAGGCTCATGGACACATGAGGGAAGGGTAGAAGAGGGTATGGTGGGATAAATGGTGACGAAAGGACACTTGGGATGGTAAACACACAATATAGTAGAGACATGATATGTTGTGGAATTACAATCTACATAGTTTTATTAGCCAATGTCACCCAATCAATTCAATAAAAAATAAATTTAAAAAATTAAGTTGAGAGCCCACCAAAAAAAAAAAAAAAAAAAATCAGGAGTATATGGTTTGATATTTTTACAAAGTAAACATACCAGTGCAACTAGCCTCCAGATCAAGTACTAGGATTAATCTAAGGAGACTTTGAGAAGAAACCTACATGTCAATCTTCAATCCCTACGCCCTCCCAGGGCAACCACTATCCCACTTCCTAACATCATTCATACCGTTGTATGTAGCTCTAGTTCATTTACTTTCATAGCTCTGTAGTATTCTACTGTGTAAATATGCCATTTATTTATTCATTCTACCACTGATGTTACACTGGTGAGTATTTTGTGAACTGAATTGAAGGCTAATGTCTGGCTCTTAAGAAACACTTTCCAAGGAAGAGCTGACAGCACAGAAGTTTAAATTCATGAATGCTAGAAAGACAGCGCTGATTTTTCACCCTTTGGAAAAGAGCGGTGACCAAGGGCTCCCAATAGCCAGGGCTGGCCAGTCTTTCTGAGGAGTCAGGACACCTCAGTTTCCAGCCTGTCAGTTCTTCATGCTGCTCTAGGCTGGCTGGTGGCTCAGGTGATAAAAATCAGCATGGTGATTGGGGGCATGGTGGCATCCCTAGGATTCTGTTTTGGGATTAAATATTGACATGCAAACATATAGCTAAAGGCCTTTTGCTAATGACTGTGGTAACATTGATTGTAATTCCTTGTCGATCTAACTTGCTGCCGGTCTGAATTTCCAACATATCTGAAAAGGTTTTTAAAGGATTTCACTAGCAGTCTTTGAGTTGTTGGTCAATAAATGATGAAAAGGTTTGGTTGTTTATATTTCGATGTTATCGTTTTAATGGGCAACTGCCTACATGCCACCCACCACAGAAATGCTCCCTCCCACTTTTTTTTTTTTTTTTTGAAAAAGGTGTCTAAGGTGAAGGGAGGTTGGTTGCTATGGAGATCTGAAACTTCATGTTTACATTTTAAGAGGTAAGCTGAAACCCTCACTATGTGGGCTCCACCTGAGTGCATTCGCATTTAGAAATTACAAGATTGTTATTGGCTATTTGGAGCTGGAGGATGTGGCTCAGTCCTGGCAGTTAATTAAAACGAGGCTGGCTTTCAATATCAGCCTGTTTTTGTAGGATGCCCCTGAAGTCTTTACTACCTTGCAATGTGTTTTTGATGTAAAAAAAATATTTAAAAAGGAAACATAACACAGGGCAGCTTGTCCTCATTTACTGCCGAGGGTGGTTGCTCCATGAGCTTGTCAGATTGGGATTCTGCTCTACTGTTCTTTGTCCTTGCCCTCTGCAGGCTCTGGGCTGCCACACTAATGTGCCTGAGGGACAGCTGGTAGGAGAACAAAGCCCAAGAAGGAACATTGTTTCTTGCAAATTGGGGAAAGCTTAGGAAAGTTTGTCAGATCACAGTATTATTGCTACTTAAGTGGCAACTGAAAGGTTGTATTTTTGTTGTTTGTTTGTTTGTTTTAGATCGTATTTATTTATTGTTAGAGAAAGGGGAAGGGAAGGAGAAAGGGAGGGAGGGAAATACCAATGTGTGGTTGCCTCTCACATGTCTGTAATTGCAGACCTGGCCCACACCCAGGCATGTGCCCTAACTGGGAAGTGGATTGGCCACTGTTGGGTTCATTGACAATCAATCCACTGAGTCACACCAGCCAGGGCAGCAGGTGAAATGGTTTTAAATTATTCTTTTCATTATCATCATCATCATCATCATCATCATCATTTATTTTTAATGTTTTCAATTATAAAGTAATTCATGGATGCATTCCAATAGGAAAGCAAAATCTAACAATGCAAATAAAGAGAAAAATCTCCTTGGCTATTATTCCATATTGGTTCTGGTTTCCTCCCAATGGACAACCCTTTAGTTAGTATAATGCTAGATCAGGGGTCAGGAAACAATAGCCCAAGGGCCAGTTTAGCTCCCTGGCTGTTTTGTAAATAAATCTTATGGAAACACAACCATGCCCATTTGTTTACACGTTGTCTCTGGCTGCTTTCACGTTGCAACTCCTGAGTCCTGCAGCTGCGACAGAAACACACGAAGCCTAAAATATTTCCTAGTGGGCTTTTTACAGAAAAAGCTTGCTGACCCCTGTACTAGATACTTTTTCTTTGCAATTTTATGTATTTAAAGTAATGTATAATTTTATTTGCAATGTTTACATACATATAATTTATTTATTTTACATAAATCATATCACATAGTACATACTGTTTAATGCTTAGCATTCTTTCATTTAACCATTTGCCTTCATGAACTGTCATCCACATCAAAATGTTGCTCTCCTGCCCTATGTTCATTTAGTGGTTGCATCTTGTCCACAGTTGGGCTGAGTTAAACTTATTTTATCCTCTATTGGTGAATATTCAGCTTACGTTCATCTTTTACTGCTAAACAGGATGCAGCAATAAAAACTGGCCATAATCTCTATTTTTCTCTACCCGTATTGGAAAAATCACATTACAACATGCTGGCACATTTTCATAACAGAGACATTTCACGATAATCATGATTTATATGAAGGGAAGAGGAGTTAATGAACTTGGTCGGGGACTTGAAACATGGCAATGAGCAATGCTCAGGATTAACATGTGTGCTTCCTGTTGCCAGGCAGTGCCCACTCTGGGTAAAAGCCTGAGTGGAATTGGAAGTCTCTTAACCTACAAGACACAAGGGGGAATTAGGACTGTCTATAGGCAGGGTATTTATAAGCTTGTCCTTGCTTGAACTATAGCCTAAGAAAACATCAAGGTTACAGTGTATTAGAAATATGAAACTAATGAATGTCACTCTTCTAGGAACTTGTGCCATGATCAAGGTGAGCCCCTTCAGTTTTTAGATGAGAACACCAAGACTTACAAAGGTGATGCAATTTATTCCAGATTATAGTAGTAGGGTTAGATCCTGACCTAGCCAGCCAACTAACTCCAGCTCAGTGGCCTAGAACTGAAAGACATGATTTTTGTAACTCAGGAGGGTTGAGACTTGCAGTAGTGTGTCATTAGTAAGTTTTGTAGTTTGTCAGAGTGTTTGTATTTACAGGCTTTTAATTTGTTTTTAAAGATTTTGTTCATTATTTTCAGAGAGAAGGTCAGGGAGTCTGGAAGAAAGGGAAAGAAGCATCAGTGTATGGTTGCTTTTCACCTGCCTTCAGCTAAGGACCTGGCTGGAGACCTGGCTTGGAACCTGATTATGTGCCCTGACTGGGGAATCAAACCAGCATCCTTTGGGTTCGCAGGCCAGCACCAATCCACTGAGCCACACCATCCAGGGCTTATTTAAAGGCTTTTAAAATACATGATTTAAGTATGAAAATTCATATTCCCATAGTTTTGTTCCTGATTGAATATTGGGTGTTATCCCCTCAGTGATCCCAACAAACACATGTCCACACTGATTGAGTTCTCAGCAGTTTGAAAGTTCTTGCTCCTGACAATGACAGTCTATTGGTTCATGTACATCCAACCTCTGCTAAAGTCATTTTAGTGCACGTGACTCAAAAGGTTCATCTAATGCAAAAATATAGTATTTTCTAGAATTTTCTAGAATCTAGAAAGGAACTTTTTTGCTTCTAGTAAAGTAAAAATAATAATTGAGGATCATTTGAATTAATATTTTTGGCAGGTTAGAAATGATATCAGTGATGGGCACAGCCTACATTTGTGCAAAACAATGCCTTTAAAATATGTCACGATTTTTGTTCACAGTAGTCTCACCATTTGAATCCAGACTCTTGCTTAGGTGACATGACTCTGCACTAACGGTAGTGAAATGTGTTTTTTTTTCACCCTCACATAAAAATCAGGTAAATATTTCATGTTAATGAGACTCTTGCCTGTAAGTTCCTCTTGTTATGCTTCTCATAGTATTCCCTCTTTGTTATTCTTAGCTACTTTATTTTGAGCCTGGTGGTAGGTAGTAAAAGAAGTAACATAAAATGAAACCCAATACTCAAAACTACCTATTTCTTAATTCACAAGTTCAGCTGGGGTCACCATTGGTGCCAATGAAAAATTTGCCTAGAAAGCAACCACAGTCCATGTTCTTTATAGTAGAATAGAAGAGATTTTTTGCCGTTGATAAGTGTCTTTATTTAAGTGCCAGCAATAATTGCTTGGTGGTCTTGGAACAGAGAAAAAGAGGGAAATTACTAAAGCAATTGCTGCCATTCAGTTTCTTGGTCTAGAAACCATGAGGAGACAGAGGAAAAAAGCCTGAAAACAGCCAACCATGGCTAATCTCAGTGATTGAAGGATGTGAAACAATGCTGGACATTTTGTCAGATTAACAGATGGTCACTAAGTATTTCTAGTAGTTCCAGGAAGGTACATTAGTAGGTATTTGGAGGCATATATGAAATTACAGACAAGTGCTTTGTTTCCCAAATTGTAGCCCTTGCTAGGGGAAAAGCAAGGGAAACAAACCATAATCAGCACTCATGTAGGAATTTCTTCTTTGTAGGTTTAGGGGCAAGACTCTTAATGTTCCATTATTTAAAACTGTGGTTGAACGTATAAAATTATAAAACAGCTCATTGAAAACTAATCAGTTATATGTCCACAAATAAAATGGGCTGATAAATAGTTCTTTCTTATGAACACAAATATGTTGTTCTGGCTTCATGTAGACAGCAAATGAAGGCAACCATTCATAGAATAAAACCAAAGTTATAGACTAAAACACTGAAGTCATAGAATGAAGAACCACCAAAACTGGAAGGGCCTTTAAAGGCACCTAGTGAAATGCCAATATCATCAGAAATATTATCCACCTGGTAGATTTTACTTATACATGTTTAAAATCCCATCCGGACTTCCCCTTACCTCTCCTTGAATTTTAAAGTTGTCACTTTATACCACCACTGGAGTATACAAACCCTTTTTAATATTAGCATAAGAAAATAGGGGGGTAAGGGGTTAGGGTAAAGGGATTAAGCAAAAATATATTCATAGACGACAGTATGCTCATTACCAGAGGGAACACACATTGGGGGGGTTGGAGGGGGGCAATAAATGGCAATGGAAGGAAATTTGACTTGGGGTGGTGAACACAATGCAATATACAAATGATGTATTAGAGAATTGTATCCTTAAAACTTGCATAATTTTATTAACTGTCATTTCAATACATTCAATTAAAAAAAGAAGATAAATACGTATCCATGAAACTATAATATAAAAACTATCTATATACAGCATCTCAAAGTTTAAAAAGCACTGAAACTTTTGCTTTATTTGCTTTTTTTTTCAGTTTGGGGGTTTTGTGTTGATTGTTTCGATCTTAGCTGAGGCGTACAATAGCACAGATAACCTGCTCCCTTCTCTGCATTGGAAGAGCTAGTCAGCCTGCTCCCTGATGTGCTGGAAGAGCTAATCAGATGTGACCACATGTAACTCAAATTTATGTCAGTACTCCCCAGCTACTAAATAGGCAAGCAAACATTAGAGTCAAGAATGGTGTTTAGGCAATAAGAATAGTTACTGTAGGGAAGTAGTTGTTGAAAAATTAATGAGATAGGTGTTTGCCATATAACAAAATAAGGAACCGAAAAGGATTCAAGTATATACATGGCTGATATGCTGAGAAGGAAAGAGAAATGATTGGGAAACAATGCCAAAATGGTAGCTAAGTTGTTAGCAATGAATTATTTCCTGGGGCTTGCCTCAGTGATGGTTGCAAGTCTAATAGCTACAAGTTAAACGGTTCTTAAAAATAAGATCCTGGAACTCTGGTCTGTGTGGTTCAGTTTATTGGAGCATCCTCCTGTACACCAAAAGGTTGAGGGTTTGATTCTAGTCAGGGCACATGCTTAGGTTGTGGGTTCCATCACTGTTGGGCGTGTAGTTTAGAGGCAAAAGATCAACGTTTCTCTCGCATGGATGTTTCTCTGTTTCCCTTCCTCTTTCTCTGGAATCAATGACTATATCCCCAGGTGAGGGTTGCAAAATATAAAGAAAGAAAGAAAGAAAGAAAGAAAGAAAGAAAGAAAGAAAGAAAGAAAGAAAGAAAGATGCTGGAATGTTCACACGCTTTGGAAATTTGACATTAAGAGAGTCCCCAGATTTATAGAGACAACCACGGAAGAATGGGGTATCGTCAGTATCTGGCTTTCAGGCTATTATATAAGGTGTGTTTATTTAGAAAACATACCCAAAAGCAGAGACAAAAACAAACAGAAAAAAAATAACCTGGGTGAAAAAGATAATGTAAGCAACAGAAGAAAATGACCAAAAAAGAGTGCTGTAATTAACATATATTGAGTTATAAGAGATGATATGATAGTCATAAAGTAAGACCAAGATGCAATGGAAAAGCACAGAGAACAAGAAAGTTTTACAAATTAAATAATAATTCAATGAAGAAACCATCAGACATAGCCAGAATATGAAACATTCTACAAAAATGTGAATGTCAATAAAAGTGATTGTCTTTTTTTTTCTTAAAAAAATGGGGTATGTGTGGGAGGGGGCAGTGAACCCTGGGGACAGGGATTTATTAGGTTGAAAGATTCTTTAGAGACAGAACATCCTCCCTCCATATGCAAACCTCTACTGGATCTTAGTTCAAAAAGAAAGCAGCCATGAAAGACATTTGAAGTACAGCTAATAATATGTGCATATGGAAAATCTGGGATATTATCATTGATTTTCTTTGTATAATAATAATATTGAGGTGCTTGTTTTATAAGATATTTGCTGAAGTAATTAGGAACGAAGTGCCGTGATACCTGAAGCATTCTAGATGGTTGAACAAAATATTAAAACACAAATATGCAAAAATTGTATTACATTTTACTTTCTCTATGGCAGCCATCTATTCTCAACATAGAACAAGTAGAAAATACAGGAAAAAATCAACCATATATACACTCATCCCAACACAGCTAACACTTTGGTGTGGTGCATCATGTATGTAGTATTTATGATATATATTATGTACTAAAACATTCATAACATATATGCATTATTGCATATATACATACATACATAATACACATGCTTATATATGTTCACATACATAATACTTCTTTTTCTTTTTTTAAATTTTATTATTGTATTACATCCATCCCCTTTTTGCTCTTATTTTTCTTTTAATAATATAAATATAACATTTTCACATTAAAATGTTAATAATATAATATTATTTTAATGATTGAGCTGCATTTACTGTATGTATGCACCCTAATTTATTTTACCCATCTTCTCCAGTGAAAGAAGTTTCCCTTATTATTTTGCATGTACATTTCTTCCTCCTGAGGCTTTCCTTGAAAGTGCTTCTAAATTCCCTCTTGCCGAGACCTGAGTGGTTTATTATGTTTTCTTATCATCCATTCTGTCAGTGACATTTTCTCTCATTTACATTAGCCCAGAAGGGCAAAAGGTACTTTTATCTTGATGGGTAAGTCTTACACATAACAAATTGGTTACATATCTTTTGCTCACTGTTACTCTGTTTAGCAGACTAATCTGATAAAATACCTATTTCTCAAGTTATAATAACATTCATGGTGGCCGTGAACTTGATACAGTTTCTCAGTCTCCAAAGACAGAAGTCAACTGCTTGCTGCTACATTGCATTTTAGCTAATGCAATAAAGGATTGCTTTTCATATTAAAGAGATAAAGACTGGGGATAAAGAGGATGCTTAGCTTGTTAGGGAAAATGAAGTATAATCTCATATGGCAATTTATTGATTTGGAGTGTAGACTTTCTATGGTAATATTCTCATTTTGAACAAGACCACTTGGCATCCAATAGGCCCAGCTTCAAATAATGACTTCTCTACTTTTTTTTTTAAGATTTTATTTATTATTTTTAGAGAGAGGGAAATGGAGAAAGGCAGAGAGGGAGAGAAACATTAATGTATGGTTGTCTTTCTCCTGCCTCTAGCTATGGACCTGGCTGGAGACCTGGCTTGCAACCTGGTTATGTGCCCTGGCTGGGAATCGAACTAGTAATCTTTGGGTTCCCAGGCTGGCACCTATTCACTGTGCCACCAGCCAGGGCTTACTTTTTAACCTTAGTCAGAGTACAATTCTTTCTGTCCAGTTTTTTCATTGTAATATGAATTGGGCAGTATGGATAGAAATCTCATAGATCTGTTATAAGAATTTAATGAGGTCATGTATTGAAAGCTTTTTGTAAACTCTCAAGTGCTAGTGATGGTAGAGTTTTGTAAACTCTCAAGTGCTAGTGATGGTAGAATTGAGGGAGTTGTTGAGGTATTAGTACGGGTAGCATGAATTAGTAGCAGTAGCATAAATAGTAATAGAAGTAGAGAACTATTAGTAATAGGTAACTATTAACAGACAATAAATTATTAATATGCTAGTATATATTTAAATCTATATATTTTAAGATATTTGTATTTTTAATTATATTTTAAGATAATCATATTTATATTTATGCTTTAACATTTATATTTTAATAAACATTAAAATTTTAATTTATAAAAGATAAATTTTATATTTATATTTTATTCCTCCATATTTATTTTATATTATAAATGTGATATGTTTACATTTTAAGAGAAATTTCCTGTGGATTAAAAATCTGATCTTTTAAAAAAATTTTATTTCAATTAACATTTACATTCAATATTATTTTATGTTAGTTTCAGGTGTACAGCTTAGTAGCAAGATGATCATATATTTATGAAATGTTCCCTCTGATATTTCCAGTACCTGACACCATACATAGTTATTGCAATATTATTAACTACACTTTCTATGCTGCACTTTACATCCCCATGAATATTTTGTAGCTAGCGATTTGTATGTCTAAGTCTCTTTATCCTTTTCACTCAATCCCTCAACCCTACTCCCCTCTGGCAACCATCAGGCCATGCTCTGTATTTATGAGTGTGTCTCAGTTTTGTTTGTTCATTTATTTTGTTCTTTAGATTTACCATGTAACTGAAATCATATGGTATTTGTCTTTCTTTGGTTATTTCACTAGGCATAATACCCTCTAGATTTATACATGCTGTCCCAAATGGTAAGATAAAAATCTGATCTTAATCAGATTCATTTATTATAGTCTTTCCAGACACTCCAAAGACCACTGTAGAATAAATAATTTGTATATATTTGGAAGTAGAGAGGGAAAAAAGAGGTAGTACTTGCCTCTAAAATTGTATAGTGAATATTAATGTTTATTTTATATTTTTATTATCTCAAGAAAGGGTTTTTTTTTTTTTAAAAGACT
Organism: Noctilio leporinus; assembly: GCA_004026585.1. NCBI lineage: Eukaryota > Metazoa > Chordata > Mammalia > Chiroptera > Noctilionidae > Noctilio > Noctilio leporinus. The sequence goes on from PVIW01000298.1 coordinate 84,851, forward strand.
TTATTTATTAATTTTAGAGAGAGATGTAGGAAGAGAGGCAGAAAGGGAGAGAGAAACATCAATATATGGTTGCCTTTGACCTGCCTCCAGCTATGGATCTGGCTGGAGACCTGGCTTGCAACCTGGTTATGTGCCCTGGCTGGGAATTGAACCAGCGACCTTTGGGTTTGTAGGCCAGTGCCTTAGCCACTGCACCACCAGCCAGGGCTCAAGAAAGGGTTTTATTTTAAGTTACAAGAACCATTTAATAATAGTTTTCTAAATAATTTCCATCAAATTTGTAGCATCTTTGATCTGTCGTCAAGATTCCTAATTTTCATAAGTATTCCTTCAATTTAAGTTCATATTTGTCATTTTTTAGTTTTGCTTATAAAGAAGAAAATGTATGAAAGAGAAAATGGAATCTTTTATAAGTGATATGAAATAGCCATATGTAACATTAGCTAGCTTACATAATAAATTCACTTCAAAATGCCCTTGTTTTATTTTTATTTTAAAAGATACTCTAGGGAAATGCACAAATTTCTAGAGTATTAAGATAGCACCATTCATTTACTTAACGTTAACCATCAAGGTTTTCTTGTGATTCAACAGACATAATACAAAAGGAATGAACTTGTCTTTTTATTGTGGAGGATTAATGGGGCAGGTGTTTGTTTTGTTGTTTTTAGTGATGCATTAGCGGGTTGGGTGTTTTAAAAAGCACCAATACATCAAGTTGTAGGATGATTTTTATGATAAAGCAAGATACTCTTTCTACCTATTAGGAGTGTTTCATCTTAAATTAGAGTGTTTGGGAAAGCACATAAGCATGATGATACGAGAGACCGAAATAAGCATGCAGAAAAATATAATTTTCTTAAAACCCTACCTCTTCCACATACTCTTTGTCAGCACCCTGAAAAAATATGTGATTCTTATCACTTGCAATTTACTACACATTCAACAGGTAAGTAATATACACCTAAGCAGCACTGAGCCTCATTCATGACATGCAAGGGTGCCATTTGAAAATAAATTGGAATGGAGCACAAAGAGTCATGGCCCATGCCACTTACAGTTCATTCATCAACTCATCCATTCATTCAATAAGTATTTAGTAAGTATCTACTCTATACTTTAGTGTCTAAAGGACACTATAGTGAATAAGGCTGACACAGTCCCTGCCATCATGGAAATTAATATCTTGGTTCAGGGGAGGAGGGAAAAATACAATCAATAAATTGAACAAGTGATACAGAGTATGTCAGACAATGGTGTGCACTTTAAATGAGAAAAATTAGAGTAAAGGAGATTGAGGAGGTGGTGGAGGATACTCTTTTGTACAGGATGGGCAGCAAAGACCTCCATGATCTTCTAACAATGGAGCAGAGGCTTGGAGAAAGGAACAAAGGCAGTTCTGGATGATGGAAGGGAGTGACTCCAAGCAGAGGTGATGCAAGGGCCCTGGTGCAGGTAGCAATCTTGGTGTCTCTGTGAGACAGCTCAAGTTAACTACATTCTCTGAGTTGCATTTTCTCTGTGGTCAAAATGAAAATAACAATACTGCTATGAAGGATAGTTATGAGGACTGAATGAACTAGTGTGTGCAAAATGCTCAGCTGATAATGGGTGTTCTGTAAATCTTTAGTGCATTTCTTCTGTTCATGTTGGTGTATGTGCTTGTTTACATAGTCATGGTCTCTCTTCCTTGGCAGTGATGTCTTTTAAACACTAAGGCCACAATCATGATCAGATCATGCTACATATAGCACTAAGGCAACCCACTGTATCAGACAGTTTAAAGATATCTATGGACCACTTCGTTAAGCATGTCTTCATGTTTCGTTTGTCTTTCTCAGGTCCTGCTACCATTGGTCTACCCCAGAGCCTCTTACGGCTGAGGGCTTCTCCTAGAAATGGCAGGGTTGGGGTGGGATATGCCCAAGATAGCTCCATACCAGCTCTTTTTCCGCTGTGACTCCATCCCTGAGAAATTCATGCCCCTCATAATGGGTGTGAAGGAGATTCTCCAACCCCCACTCCTCTAAACTTAACATTTCTCTCCAGTTCCTTCTTTTCCAGCCTAGGCAGGTGCAGGAGCTAAAACAGCTGACTAAAGAGCAGGAGAGACTTAGGAGCAGGGTGGGAGTTTACACCAGAGAGGGAGAGAAGAGAGAAAGAAGAGGAAAACACATTTTTTTAAAGTTATCATGACAGAGTATCTAAGAAGCTTTTAAGAATAGAAAAGACCAATGTGCATTTCTAAGTGGTTTGCATTGCATTGTAAGTTCTTTCTATCTCCTCAAACCTTCAAGAAGAGGGGTGAGTTCTGTTACAGGGTAAACATCAGGGCAGAGATGAATGAAAAGCTTTGTGACCAACATAGAGGGAGTAAGAATTCTGCAGAGGCAAAGTAGGAGCCAGCAATGACCTCCCCTCCATCCCAGAGAAGTCTCTTAAGGGCATTGAGCATGTTGACCTTAAGGAGCTGAATGACCTCAGCTGCCATATGAATGGCCATATCCCAAGCAGACTCCAAACTCTCCAGGATGGGAGCATAAAATTCAGGCCAAAGCAGAAGGTCTGAGAGCACATTTGGGCCTACTGGAAGCAGGTGCTATCCACATTTGCCAATGTCTTTGAAGGGGCTGGTGGATTCTCAAACTGCATTGTTGATATCCCAAGACCATGTTCATAAGTGACACTATGGAAATGGCTCTGTCAACCTTAACAGTTTGCTAGCTCGGTCTTGGGTCAGTATCTTTGATTACTTAGAACAGAAAGAGAGTAAGTTCAGGGTTGTTGCCTTGGACTGCATGTTTCTGGGCTACACATAAAGTAGCTGTAATGTAAAGCTAACATTCATTGAGTAGCTTGTATGAGGAAAGGCTGTGTCAGGTTTTTACATGGATGGACTCATTGAGTTCTTAAAACAACTCCAAATGCTATTATTCTCATACCTAAATAAAGACATATAACTTAGCCAGCAAACAGGTTTTGGGAAACTGGAGCATGTGGAATAAATAAGTCCTGAGGGGAAGTTTTGTGAGGATAAGTGAGAGTTAAAGAAGCAACCATTTCAGCAATTCTTTAATAGTAGATGGGCTCTTAACTTTACACAGAGGCCTGGTGTCTTTGTCAGGCTTATAAGATGATGGTGTAATTTCATTTACATTTGTCTGATGTTTCCCTTTAGACCGAGTTAGCACTTCTTATGTTGCAGATCCTTCTCTCTCTTTGCAATGTCACACTGCATGGGAAGGTATGTGTCCCACTGAAAGCAAGAGGGGAAGAGGATGATGATGAATGCTGGGGAAAACTCAAGCTTCACAGAGAAATAAGCAAGGCTTGACTTTAAGCAAAGATTATTGAGATGAGCAAAAAGAAGAGAATGTGGTCTGCATTCATAGCAGGTGTTTGTATGTGTACTTTGTCCAAAGTGCAGCTCTGGGGATCTGTTTCAGGGTCTGTTACAGTGTGCTTACAACTCTTCTTAGGCATTTATACCCTCACTCATGGAAGTACACTGATCCTTAGAATAACGAGCTACCCCTTACTGCCCCAGGTGAGGCCAGTGCGGGGTGGGGGAAGATGATGTAGGTACCTGCTGACCCCATCTTTGGGGAGAGCTAATTTATTGCACTTTTGAATATTCAAATCTCAGTGGCCGTTACCTTAAGCTTGACTCACCAGGTTAGCTGGCTTTTAATGAAGAATTGCTTTCCTGTAATCACTCTGTCAATCAATCAATCAATCTTAAGATTTTTGTAAAAGGAAAAAGTAAACCCCAGGCGATTGTTAGAACTGGCCTGCCTGTTCCTGGATTTCCTTTCAACGCTAAGATGAAAGTCATTCAGCATGGAGCTCTCACTAGTGGGGATTGATGAGGTTTTTATTCTTATTTTATACTACTGCCAGAAACTATAATTAACAGGCAAGTGGAAGAGATAGAGATGTATTTCCTTTCAGCTGACTTAAGTTTCCACATCTATCATAACCAAAGTAGGCCTGAAAAGTGGAAGCCCAAATGGACAGACATCTTCTATAGAGTCACAAAAACAGTGCACCCGTTAGTTTCCCTTGGGGCCTGAGGGTTAATAAAGGGCCTTGGACTAGTTTGCCATTCATCTCTCATCTTTTTTTGTTTGTTTATTTGTTTGTTTTTCCTAATCTTATCTACAAAATACTTTGACTGGTGTTTTAGAAACCCTTGATTTTCAGACGTGTTTACTTTGGATTCTTTCACTTTTTCCCATTGGTAAATGTTTATCACACTCGTAGGCAGCTTGATATTTCTTTTATAGACAGAAGTATCCCATTAAGAAAATGGGAAAAAGTGGTTGTTTAGAAAATTGAAGGGCCCCATGAGACTTTATATTTCTGAAAGAGCCCCTATGAAAAGAGCACTAAGGGCCTTTAGTGATAAACACTTCCTAACCTTTCAATATAAAGATGTCACTAATCATTATTCTTCTTTTGAAAGTTTTGTTTCACTTTGGTTGGGTTTTGGTTAGGTTGGGTTTTGTTTGCTTATTTGCTTTTTCCATGAATGTGAATGGATTTGCATCGACTCATCCACATTTACTTCTTCTTCCCCTTTTGACCTAAAATATACTTTAGTGTGGAAAAATTATGAAAAATTTGATTGGTGTATAAAATATGTTCAATATATGCCATTGAGTCTTATATAAGTAAGTAGCTTATGTTGCTTGTAAGGGATGGTGAACCATGGGTTTCACTTATTATAGTCCTAGTCCGACATCTGCAACTCTCATGGCAGAGTTTGGCAAACCTGAATGAGGAGTCATGGCCACAGAGTCAGTAGATCATGTTCAGTACAAGAGACAAGAGGAGAATGGAGAGGCAATGCCGTGGTCAGTTAGGAAAGATGCAACTACAACCATACTCATAAAACACGCGGAAATCAGGACCAAGAGCAACTTGGAAACACCAACAAAAGCATACTGATGAAACTCCCAGCAATAAAGACCATGCAATTTATCCCAACGCAGAATAACCCTGACACAATCAAGTTGTGTCAAGAATCACTTCTACTTCAGCGTATGTAAAAAATCCATTACCTGTTTCAAAGCATCACTGTTTCCTTTAGTCTTTCTCTCCCCAAGACTGGTTTCATGACCCTTCAAAATAAAATAAATGGTCTGTTGAGCTAAGACTAAGCAGGGTTGAATAAAATAGACCAGTGTATTTGGGTGACAATGATGATATGTTTTAAAGTTTTCATAAATAGCACTTGATTATTATCAGTATTTTCTGCTCAGTGGATAGCAGGAGTTCCAGAAATGTTGTGATAGAATTAAAATCTATTTTTTTGCTAAGCAGCATATTTGGTATTTCTTTAATGAGACTCCAGTCCTCCTCCCCATGCCCACCCTCAAATTTGTAGTGAAGAAAACATGACTTCACTCTATCTCATTCTTAGTGTAGCCCTGGCTTTCCTCTTTACAAAACTCTGAAAGCCTTCAAGGTCATGGGCAGTATTTATGAAGGCTGGGCTGTATTGCAGAAGAGGTGGTGGTGCTTATGTTCCCACAGTGTGGACAAAACACAGGGTGGTCCCACTTAGGATGAGTTTGGGATTGTCTTCTCTGAATTGGGCTGGTCAAGTTTGCTTGGGACCTGAGAGGCTTCTCTCTCTCTCTCTCTCTCTCTCTCTCTTTTTTTTTTTTCCTTTTTCTTTACCTTCCTTCACTACCAAGACTTATCTGTTACAATTTCAGATAATACATCCTATTCAACCTTTTTATTAGAGGTTAAGTTTAAAATATATTTTCCCATGGCACAATCCTAAACTTGTGCCTTACTTCTTTCAAGTGCGTCAGCTCTCTTGGTACCACCATCTTTTTTCCAGTGGGTGGAATGCCTGGCTACACAGTGGATTTTCTCTGTGTTGTGGTGTTGGTGCAGCAAAGAGCTGTCCTTCTGAAGGGTTCTTGTGTGGGGGTTTTCACGCTTCTGGCCTTGGAGACCACCCAGGCTCCTAGCCAAGTGGAGGTCAGGAAGGACCCGCTCTGATGCTTCTTGTCTGTATGTTTCTCTATGGTTCTCCACAGCCTCATGGAATGAGCATATTCCCCTTAATCCCCATCACAATCATTTATGTTTCATTATTTGCAGATGGGGAAAAAAAGCAATTTGACAAACAGGAAAGGATCATTTTATTCAATAAGCCTTTGGTGGCCTGGTTGATGCCGGAATGTGTGCTCTGGGCACCAACAGGATGAGTCTGATAATAGAACATGAGAATCTTTCTTACTCATTCCTTCCTTCTTTTCCTCTGTCCTTTTGTTTGCCCTTTCTCTCTTTCCTTTTTTCTTTTCCTCCTTTCATGTTGCAGCTGTGTAAAGGCCAGTTTGCCCCAAGATTGCCCACTTTCATTCCTTCCCTCACGGTGGCATCTTTTTGTCCTGCTGCTTAGCTTTGTTCCAAATGGCTGTTCATGCATTTATCGCTGCTGACATAAGGTGGTAGATTTTTTTAGCTTATATTTTCCTCCCCTTTGCAACTCCCTTCCTTCACTAATGGTGGAGAGTGACAACTAGTGATTACAGAAATCTTGAAAATGCCACTGGGAACTCCTCGACAAGAGCTGCCTCATCAAGATGAAGACTGCATTCAAGCTCAGGTCCCCAGATGCCCCTCCCCCTTTTAGCCCCACTTAACTAGCAAAAGCTAAGTAACCTCTTTCTACTTCCTGACCTGGAGGTTCTAGGTGAAAACTTCAACAAGCCCGAGGGTGGCCCTGCTCCGTGCCTGTAGTCTATATTGAAGTGAACACTGTGTTATTTCTGTATCAGGCAAAAAAAAAAAAAAAAAAAACCTTTTTGTGTAAATGGAGATAAAATTTTTAGGTGCTACAAGTTATTAAGCTTACAGGAAAAAAAAAATGTTTCAATGCATTTCCACTTTACTACTCAGTTTCCTCTTTCTTGTCCTTGCTGGGTTCTTTTCCTCCTGTTGCTTTTGTCTCTTCCTTGCTTCATTTTGGATTTGCTGCAGAATGTGGCTGAGTTCAGAGGGGCTTAGGGAATGACTGGTCACCCTCAGGGTCTGCTCGTTCCCAGAGTCCAGCTGAAAGCCAGACAGCAAAACCAGTCTAGTCTCCATGGAACAGCATGAAACAGATCAAAGTAGCTAAGGGCCTTCATTAAATACAGTTATGAATTACAACGCTAGATCTGTATATTCATGGATTCATGCACGCACTTAGCAAATATTGGTTTTGTACCCACCCTTGGGCCGGCTGTTCTAGCTCTAAGAATCCTGTAGAGAACAGGACAGGCAGGTGCCCCTTCACATGCTAGAATTTATTTTCATAATCTCTTAGGTAATAGCTATTTGTACACATGACTCTAACATCTTTTAGAAACAAAATCCTCAATATTTTCATGACTGTAAGAATGTTGTTCAGTTTTATACACTTTTTTTTTTTTTTTTTAAATGCTGCAAACTGAGTGGAATTTTTTTTTTTTTGTCTATTTTTTTTTTATGTGAGTAAAACAGCTTTTTGCAGGACATGTTTTAATTTCTTGTCCCCCATTTCCTTGCCCCTGTTAAAAGAGAAGAAGAAACATGTTTGGATTTTCACCACCTGGTTATGGTTAGTTCTTTATTTTAAAATCGCTTCCAAAACAGATCAGACATTACACTGTTAAAAACAATTTTCACTGTAGGTATTGAATATCATACTGTGCTTGTAGTAATAACTGATAGATATCTAGAATAATCTTCAGGAGGACTGAGACCATAAAGAACTGTCAATCACTGAGTTTAACTTTAAACACAGATGATTTGAATTCATGTTAGCAGCATGAGGAAGCCAAGAAGATGGAATGGTGCTGGTTGGAGAAAAGATGATAGGATTACCTCTGCAGTTTGCCTTTCTTGCTGGTTGTTTGAGTCACTAAATCAAGACAAAGTTTATGAAAAGCCTGTGGTTGGGGTCTCCAACTCTTTATTCCTGCTGAGATTTTCCTATTATAAATCTGCTGTCAGAAATAAGTGCTTTACTTGTGACTTAATTCTATGCAGGCACACGCACCTTGGTTCAACACTTGGGCCAGGCAGCAATGACTGTCTTGAGAGCAGCGGAGATCTCATTAACTCGAGCTGTTACAAAGGAAAGGGGTTCACATGCTCTCTGGTCATCACTCACAGCCCTGGCAACAGCAGCCTGTGGATGCTGAAAGAAACCATGAACTCCAAGGCAGTAACAGGGCCAGAATGTTGGGACCAGGAGGGTGCAGCCTATGGGGAAGAGGGAGCCATAGACTTGGTGAATTCAAAAGTATATCCTTCTAGAAAAAGGCTCTTTCACTCTTTAATACCTCCTCTATACCTCCTCTTTTTAAAATGAGGTTATTTTATAATATTTTTACTGCTATCATCATTAGCTAGATTTGTACACTCTCTAGTGTGGTCCTCACTAGCCACTTGGGACTGTTTAAATGGAAAATAATTAAAAAATGAAATTTCAACTCCAGTTCTTCAATTTGCTCTAACCTCATTTCAAGTGTGCAGTCACCAGGTGTGACTCAGGGCCACAGTATTGAACGGCACAGATAGAAAGTTTCCGTCATTACAGGAAGCTCTGGGGACAGTGCTGGTACAGATACTGTTGGTAGAACACCTCTCGTTCTTTGGCTCCTTGGCACCTTTATAATGATCAGGCATTTAAAAGGCATAGACAGTAAATGCTAAATGCTAAGAGGCAAGCATATTTTTATACAGATATTCTGACTTTATATTAGTTACTTTTCTGTTAAAGATACATGGATGCAAGCCCTGGCTGGTAGCACAGTGGATAAGGTGCCAGCCAGTGACACCAAGTTGCTGGTTCGATTCCCCAGCCAGGGCACATAACCAGGTTGCAAGCCAGGTCTCCAGCCAGGTCCTTGGCTGGAGGCAGGTGAAAGGCAACCATACATAGATATCTCTCTCCCTCTCTACTTCTCTCCCTACCCCTCTCCTAAAAAAGTAATAAATAAAATCTTTAAAAATATATACTTAAAAAAAGATACATGGATGCTTACTTTCTTTACTATGTCTTTTAAGTGTCTTTGAATATCACACATGTCCGTGCTATGTGACATGCACTCCCCAGAGAGTCAGGTCCACAAAACGTTAGTTGTCAATCTAAAATGAAGTAGGTAGAGAAGTTGAGAGGAAGCATTTAGACATTTTTATAGGGATTCAGCATTGCTACAACTTCCAGTCACTCGTGTTGATTGTATTTTACAAAAAGATCAGTCTGAGGCAGAATAGAAATTGATTTTAAAAGATGAAACTGCCCCTTCACCCCAGAGAATTAAGAAGCAAAGATATATTAAAATATCACCTCTGGAAACACATTAATCAGGTCCCCTAAAAATTTCAGAAGGGGCCAGCTTATATGAAAGGAACAAAAGCTCAATTCAGAGTAAAAATTTCTATTAAATGGATTATTAGGCATGACTGTGAATATCACTTGCAGCAGTCTTCTCATTCACTCTTCAGTGTATGTAAATGGTACTAGTGTCCGGTACTATGTAGCATTTTCTCTCAGGGAGGTTGGACCAGAGTACAGGGAATGGGTACTTGTGGCTGAGAGCAAAGTGGTGCTTGTTTATTATGCTTGGCCAAGTTAGAAAGATTTGTGCTTTAACTAACACAAATCACTACTAGTTGAAAAGCTTTGCAGTATTTGAATTGAAAAATGATGTGTGTTACTGTATCTCAGCACAAAGGAGATATTTCCCTGTGAACCAGGACCCTGTGACAGGAGTACCCTCGGCCTTGTTCCAGGTCCATCCCTGGGTGCCTGGCCACATTTAAATGCACTAAGCACAAGGACCAGAGTCTACATGGCACATGCATGTTGAGCTGCTAAGTAAATAATATGTGGTGTTAACTGTTTATTTGCTACCTCCTCTGATTAAACTCTGAGCTCTCTGAAGGAAAAAGCTGTGTTTAGTCACATAGGCTTGCCCAGAGGATGCTCAATAAGACTTGTCATTTAATTGACTATTGGAACCATAAGCTGCTATTAAAACAAACATATTTAATGATCAAGCCAATCATTCAGTTCATTCAATATGACACCAGATCACTGCTTTGACGTTTGCTTCATCTGGTTGTTAAGTACTAGATATGTTGAATTTAAACTACAGTTAGGTCAATAACCAGAAAAACCCTTAGTCTGAGATATTGCTCTTCCTTGCCTCTAAAATGATAATATAGATTTACATTAGAGGCAGTATAATGAACAAATGATTGTGAAATACCTTATTATGAGGTGAAAATGTTTATTACATGAAATGTCACTTCCAGAAATCAGCCAGTGTTCATTAGAACAATTTTTTGTAAAATCTGCTTTCCCCATCCCACCCCTCCATTTCTTTGCATCACATAGGAACTGCCCTTAAAGCCAACACTTTCAAGTCAATAAATTGTTCACGCTGTTTACTGTCTGCTGCTGCTTTCTCATCGACTCAGGACTTCGGTTACTCATTCTGCAGAAGGTCCCACTCTCTGGGGCTTATCTGGGAGCTGTTGATTGGGGCTTTATCATTCTGCGGACGGAGGAAGCTGAGGGCCTGCAGACGGTTGCCTGACTGCCTTGCTTACTCATGTGCATGCGCCGGGTGTGTCAGGCTTGAGGAAATGACTCTTGCAGCCTAAAGCCTTCATCTAGAGGCAGCATCAGGGATAAGACACTTACAAGGGCAGGCTCTGAAAGGATGAAGCTCTCTATCCTAAAGACCATGGAGCACACGCTGCTGTCATCAGTCTTTACATAGTCATACCCAAATGAAATAGGGTCGCTCTTGAGAACTTCCACTGAGAAAAAGAAGTTCAAGCTGAGTGATACCAGTTCAGCACAACTGGACATATGTCTTCAGGGAATGAATGGATCTGATATGCCATAAGCCATGGTTGGCATTTTGGGTTTGTTGAGTCTTGACTGTGGGGAGAGGGTGTTGTTCTGGGCATATGAGGATGTTTAGCAGCATCCCTGGCTTCTACCAACTAGATTCCAGTAGCACCGCCAGATGTGACAACACCAAAAAATAACCTCCAGATGTTGCCAAATGCGTATGTGGGGGTGGGAGGTTGGGGGGACAAAATTGCCCTGAGCTGAGAACACTAAAATATCAAGATTCTTATAGAATTCCTGATGTGCCACTATTTCTCAGAAAGATCCAGTAACTTCTAGGGATCTCTGAGAAAATGAGTAAGGGTTGTATATTTCATGTTATAATGAAAATGTATACAGTATATAAGTACCCACTTATATAAGACACCCAGATGAGTTCTAAACAAAAACAATCAAAACTCTTTTGTCTAGACATGAATTTCCGAAGCCAAGCAAATGACAGTCCCTGCCATGTAGACAATCTGAACATAAATCATATTCAAAATACATCAATAGCAATGGACATTGATTGACCTGTGTCCTAAAGTGGGCCTTAAAGAACTTGTCTTTTGAGTCAACATGCAGAAATATTCATGGAGCATTTACTGTGTATGTGCCAGGCATGTGACTAAGCAGTGTCAGTAAAGGACAAATAAAACCTTGTTATGGCCCTTAGGAATTTAGAGCATAGTCAAGACAGATAGACAATCATCGGTTACAAATGACAAGTGGGAAAATGTTCCAGCTGAGGTGAATTTGAAGCTATGGTGTGAAGGATGAATAAAAGTTAACTGGAGGTCCCTGGCTGGTGGCACAGTGGATAAGGTGCCGGCCTGCAAACCCAAAGGTCGCTGGTTCTGTTCCCAGCCAGGGCACATAACCAGGTTGCAAGCCAGGTCTCCAGCCAGGTCCTCAGCTAGAGGCAGGTGAAAGGCAACCATACATGGATGTCTCTCTCCCAGTCTGCCTCTCTCTCTTCCTCTCTCTCTATCTGGAAATAATAAATAAAATCTTTAAAAAAAAAAAAAAAAAAAAAGGAAAGAAAGTTAAGTGGAGGAAGTAAGCAAGGATGCCACAGGCAGAGAGAGACACGCGCATGAAGACCCTGAGGGATGAGCAGCTCAATGTGGAGAACTGCCAATGAGAGGCCTTGAATGCCTGAGCAAAGGGGTCCTGCGGGGCAGGGGTAGAAAAGGAAGTAAGCGAGTCTTACCTCCAGACCTTGCCAGGGCTTTGAGTGCTAAGCCTGAGGACACAGCAAGGACACACTGGGAGAATTTTTGCAGGGGCAGGGCCTTTCTGCAGCTTCTTCCAGATAGCATAGGGGCCTAGAGAAAAGGGCTCAGATCAGGAACAGAGAGACCAGTTAGGAGGCAACAGCTGTAACAGTTACATAACAAGTAATTGTAAGGATTACACAAGATGACCATTAGGAAGAGCTGTGCCCAGCACTTAGCAAGCACTCAGTAAGTGTTGGCCACCATGTGAAGACGGTCCCTGTGTAGTTACGGGCCACAGCAACCCTGGGCAGACCGACTCAGAGCTTGTACTCCTAACCCTTCCAGTAGTCTGCCACCTTGGAGCTAGCCCAGGTAAATCAACTTGGCGTTTAGTTTGCACTTAGCGGGGTGGTGTGATAAAAGAGTAACAGACTAGGCGTGGGTTAGTTCACAGGAGGCTTTTCTGCGCCAGGTCAGGGAGTTTGGTCTCTCTCCAGTGTGAAGAATGAGGGAATGCTGGGGTTTAAGTGGAAAGGTGACACGTCCCAATTTGCATTTTAGCAGGATCACTTCAACAACCGTGTAGAAGGGGTGAATTTACACCATTGGAGGGTGTTGGAAGAAAAAGCCCATTAATTGTCCTTTTTCTTGCTTCCTTCCTAAGTGTAAAGAAAACTCAGTTGGCCAACTTGATTTGTTTGCTTCCAAGTAGAGGGGATATAAAACAATGATAGAAACTTGAGCTGTTACAAATATATCAGCGTGAGATGTGCTTTCTTTCAGTTGGTCCTCATAGCTCCAGATAATGCAGGTCCAGGAGGTTTCACTTGGCTTTAAAAGGCCAGTGCCCAACACTGGGCAAAGCAGGGGTGGAAGTACCTTTGCGGATGGAGAATAACAGCCAAGCCAGTGGGACCACAGCAGGCTCCGATCCAGATGCTAAACCCTGTTCAGCAACGTCTAGACCTGTTTGAGTGATTTGGTCTAATTAGCCTGTCCAAAAAAGAATCTTCACATTTTAATGGTACATAGCTGTGTTTGCAAACTTCGCTTTGCCAACCATGGGCTCTAGAAGTGAGGGTTTGATGGCCCACAGTGGCTTGGCCAGTAGCCAGGGGGGTGCTTTAATGACTTTGTATAATTTAATGACTTCATTCAGAAAGAAAAATTTGGATTACAGAAGGGGAATAAATAAATGAGGTAGTAGCCATCTTGACAGGTGAGGCTTGCTGAAAGTGTGTCGGATAATCCTCTGCTGAGATGCATTTCTGCTTCAAATCTAATTGGAATTGGAACTTTTCTTTGTCTCCATGACAGTCTTACTGCTGCAGGGTGAGGAGTGGGCAGAGCTTTTGCAACAGAGAAGCAGAGAGTTCCAGTTCAAGCTCTGGCCGCAAGCTGGCTCTATGGACCTGGAGAGCCTGCAACTCCATGAATGGCACTGGTTCATCCATTAAGTGAAAGACTAAACTAGATATTAGGAAGGAGAACAAAGAGGAAGAGAAGGAAGGGAGTGGGAGGAGGAAGGAAATAGAATAATTTCCACTAACCTAGTATTTGATCTAGTTTCCTGAGAACCATGCTATGTGGTTTATACACATTGTCCTAAAACCTCACAGCAGTATTTCCATAGCTCTTTCTTGGACTTTTTTAGCTGTATGTCTTTATGATACTGCATGGATGTGAAAGCTCTAGCAGTACTATGGAATGGCAGAAGGTAAGGACAAAGCCTTCCTGTGTAACAGGAGGTGATATTTTAAAACACTGAGACTGCCTCAGCCATGGCCACAAGCAGGATAGCAGTGCAGATTGGCACTGACTGAGGGAAAAGTCCATTTCACATTTCACAGCATGTGATCAGATCATGGTGGTCCTGATTTTGTTTCTTCTTTGTGGATCCATCTGAAGATGACATTGCAGCTAGGAATGTAGTAAGTATATGGCTACCAAATAATGCTTATTTTAAATCTAATTTCAGGACTCTTACTATTGAATCAGAGCTCAAGGGCTTAGCCTCACTTCCAAGCTACCTGTCACATTGCTTCCCATCTGACCACCCGTCCTGTCCCTTGCTGCCTTCTTGCACAGTTTTTCTTCCCTGGCCCTTGAATGTATGCTCATTCTCTCCTGACTTCATGCCTTCCTTCAGCATGTGCCCAGATTAATTCAACACAGATGTAAGGGGTCCCTTTATGGGCCAGTTATTAGGCTCAGAACTGGGAATACAGAGAGAAGTCTTAACTGAATGTCCCATGTTTATGTGTCTCTAAGGACAAAGTGTAGAAGGCAGTGGGAGGTTAGAACATCTGACTTACATGAGATAGATACTCACACCCTTCCCCTGCCCATCATATTCTTACCTGTCCTTTAAAGCCAAGCTCATGCCTGCAATAAGCACCAGCCCTACCTGAAGGCCCATCTGTGACCCACAGTTTGAATGCTCTTTAGGGTCTGTCTCATATAATTTGAACCATGATTTTATATTCTGACATTCAAATCGTGCTAGGTGCTCTATACTCCTCATCCCCAAATCCTACCGCAATCCAACAATAACTGTTCTGTGGACCTTTCCAGCCCTGTGTGTCTATGGTGAGTCCTAACTGGAATGGCTCCCTTCTCTTTATGTTGCATAACCTTCTTCCTACCTTGCACATTTTTGTGTCTGGGTGGGCCATGGGACAGCAAGAAGCTATAATTATTATTATTACAATTACCCTACCTTAATCACTGGCACGTGACAGCCTTTACCACTGACAGAGCATCTCTGCATTCATCATCTCATTGTTTCACACAGCTTTGTTAGATAAGTAATACAGATGTGACCATCCCTGATTTACAGGTGGTAAAATAACTCTTAAAGGAGCTAAGAAACCTTTTACACATCATATAGCAAAAGGTCTCCTTGTGCTATCTCTGGGGGAAAATGGGAGATAATTTATCTAGCGCAAAATTTCTAAAGGGGAACCTGTCCTCCTGGGTCATGGCATTGCTAAGTGTATAGGGATCACTAAAACCCACCTTTGACATCAGTGGAAGCCATAAAGATTTACAATGATTCTCAGCAACATTGAGTGACTAAAATAGTAAATGTGTATGACCCTTATTATCCTGGTGTCTATCCTGATGTGTGAGACCTTTCATTACTTCTGCCATTGAACTCCCTGCCATTCACCATGTTTACCTTTTCATTGTTACACATTTGTACATGTTCTTTTCTATTCTTGGAGTGATAGTCTCTGCATCCTCATCTCTACATCTTTGTCCAGACCCCACCATGCCTCAAAGCCCAACTCCAATTAAACTTCATGAAAAAATCTGCTTCTCTTCTTTGCTCTCTGTCCGTACTGTCCCTGCCACAATTACCTTTACCCCGCTTGAATTCTCATAGCACATCTTCAAGCCTTCTTCCTTCTCATGTAGATATTTACAAACAACTGTCCTTCCCCTGCCCAAGAGCCAAACCCTTTCAGTTCAAGCATCTCTCTTGATTCATTTCTGTGGCTCTCATAAGACGTTGCATATGCCTTGCACGTAGCAGTTTCTCAAGAACACGTGTCCAATTACAATGAATGGAAGAATTATTATTTAAAAAGCCCTTTTAGGTTGGGTGAGGACATCCAACATGAACCGAAATAGCTGAGAACAGGCAGAAATTTCAGAACTATGCTCTAACCACTAGATTGTTTTATTCCATTCTGAATAGGACAGTGTGGTCATTAGTTTTGTTGTCTCAGTTTCATTCTCACACTCACACGGAGCCTTTGAAATGAAATCTCTCCTAGCACTCTGGAGGTGGTTCTTCTCTGTGGGGGGATATTCAATAGAAAGTTTTGAAGTCACCGGTGAAGTGCCACTCAGCTTATTCTCCAAAGATTCAGATTCTTTTGACCAACTGGATGTTTCAACAGCTTGAAAAATGAAGGAAAGAACCATGTCTGTCTAGACTGACCAGAAAGTAAAAACAAGGAGCACTTTGAAATCTGTGAATCTGACCACAACTGAGGATTGTACATAATCCAAGTAACTGGAAAATCGGTTGCTTGGATTAGACAAATGCTTTTCTTAAGACTCTCAAACTGCTAACTTTCTTCTTTTATAATTAATAGAAAATTATTACATTGACAGACAAGGGACTTCATATTTGAGCCAATGGGAAAACTTGACATTGAAACCAGGGAAATAATTTAGCCCCAAATAGAGTTATTAATGCCAGGATAAAAGCAAACAAATGTGCTAATGATCTTCCCTGAGAATTGGACTGTGATAAATTTTGTGTATTTCCACATGGAAAATATATCAGTTCTCTCTGGGCTGGGGATTGGACACCAGAATGAGAAAATGCTGAACTGGAAGCCAGCACAAAGCGCTCAAGAGATCTCATTTCCATTTTCTAGAGAGCCTGAAATCTGAAGGTATAGGTAATTGCCACTTCAAGGGGCCAGATCTGTGGGATTGTGGCACCCATGACAAGAGGGAATCCCAATTTTCCTAACAAGGATGCATTATACTCCACTGGCATATGGGACCACCATGTGTATGTTGGTTTCAAGTTGCAGCATTGCCTTACTGATCTTTTGTGCATTCATTCATCTTATCATCTAACAAATATTCATTACTATTTACCACACCTCCAGCCATTTTCTAGGTACTTCAGACACAACAAAGAACAGACAAAGTCACTGAGGTTGTAGAATTCCTTTTCTAGTGGTAGGAGGCAGACAATCAATACGTGCATACATAAATGTATGAAACTGGGTAGTTATCAGTGCTATGAAATTTTTTAAAAATCGGGGTAAAGGGAAAACAAATACCTTGTGCTAGGGTAGAATTATGTGAGGTATGTTGCTATATTACATGAATTGGATAAGAAAGTCCTCATAGATTATGTGAATTTGAGCAGAGACCCTAATGGGAGGAGGGGTGAGATGTTGGATATAAAAGGTGAAGGGATTAAGAGTACAAATTGATAGTTACAAAATAGTCACAGTGATATAAATATAGCATAGGCAATGTAGTCAATAATACTATAATAATTATATGTTTATGATGCCAGGTGGGTACTCTAGTACCCATTGCGGAAGGGGTGGATCACTTCTTAAATTATATAAATCTCTAACCACTATGCTATACACCTGAAGCTAATATAAAATAATATTAAACATCAACTCTAATTGAAAAAATATTAAAGTCATGAGAAAAACACATGAATGTTTGGAAAAAGCATCCCATGTAGAGGGAATAGCAAATGCAAAAGCCATGAAATGTGAGAATTCTTTGCACAATCAAGAAAAGGGTAGCTATCTCAGTTGAATCAGGGTCAGCAAGGGGGATGCTGTGTAACCCACGGTGTAAGAGATGGATCAAGGCACTTCCTATAGGCATGGCCTTGTACTGAAGAAGATAGGACTGTCCAAGGTAGACCTCCCTTCATGAATTAGGAAGCAACCCACTCACACAGTGTTGAAACTATATTGACTAAGCAAGGAAAGAGAAGCTGGAATCTGTTTAATAGAATATGGGTGGCAGCTTTTTCTTCAACTGTCCCAAAATGGCTTCACCACTTCACGATCTTCTCCTCTGCCTGTGCTTATTCTCACCACCACAGCCACAGTTGAAACAATGGAATTTGAAGCCTCAAAAAAAAAAAAAAAAAAAAAAAAATTTCCCTTGGTAATTTAACAGCTGTCTGACTTGCAGTCATTTATTTAACCTCTTTGAGTCTCAATGTCCTCATCAATAATAGTAAAATATTATGTAAGTATGTTGAGCAGTTAAAGCATCACCATTATCCAGGCAGGGCTGTTCTCTAGTCACCAGCCCAGGAGTCCAAGGCATAAGGAGTTAAGTAGCCCAAGGTTACTACTAAATATTAGAACAGGATTTGAACCTCAGCAGCATGGCCAAAGGATTCATGCTTTTAATCCTATGCTATGTTGCCAAATGGTGTTGATTCTGAAAAGGATTATATAGAGAAATATGGAGCACAGAGTAAGTACTCAATAATTATTAGTTCCTGACCAGTTGTTCTCTTTTGGTTGCAAGTGACATAGAAACTAACCCCAAATTACTTAAGCCAAAAGAAAGTTAGTTGGCTCTTACAAATATAAATCTGGTCCTCGATTCTCAAGGTATGCTGGCTTCAGCTACCACCCAGTTTAGTTTTCAAACTGTTAAACCGCCACCCATCTTTTGGCTCTGTGTCATGGACGTTTTCTCTGTATGGAGAGCCAGCAGGGCTTTAATTCCACTTAGTTTAACACCCAATCCAATGGAAAAGAGGAATCCACCTCCTTGTTGTAGGGAGCGACCATACCTCCTAGATGGCTCAGAACAGTGGCCTTGTCCACAGGAGACAGGGAATCACTCTACTTATGGTCAGTGTAACCGCATATCTCTGTTTCCCCAGCAGTCTTTATTCATAACTGCCAGCCTTGTTTAAATATTCATTACCCTTCCATTCCCCTTCAGAAATACCCAAATTTGGACAGTAGACCATCTGGTCTAGCTACCTATGTAAAACTGTTATACCTAGGGTTTCTGCCTCCCTTCCTAGCTTTGCTTTCCTCTTTTAACACTTCTACTCTATACCACTGCATACTTGAGTTGTTTATCTTCTCCATTATCTTTCTCTCCCACTAGAATGCAAGCTTCATGAAGTCAGGAAGTTTTATCTGTTTGGTTCACTGCTCTCTCTCCAGCATGTGGAATAGTGCCTGGCACGTATTAAATGCTAAGAGAGCAACATGAACCAAAGGACAGATAAAAATGTGGGAACTTGTGTAACAGAGTACAAGCTCAGGCTGACTGCAATGTATGTAGGGGTAGGGGCCGGTGGGTGGTAGAGTCCAGGCAGGAAACACATGTTGGGGCCAGACTTTAGAAGAATTGAAGACTGAACCAAGGATCCAGCTTTTATTTTGTATATCAAGTGCACTATCGAGGGGAGGGCTTTTGCTGGGGAATTTACGTGAATAGAGTTCTATGGGGATTAATCTGCCAGTGTTGCTTGTAGCAAGGGTAAAGATAGAGAGAGGCTGGAGGTAGGGGTGCCAGCTCTGAGACCATGACAGTAAGCTACATAAAAGATTGTGGTAGCTCTAACCAAAGAGAAGGAGGTAGAGAATGAAGAGGGTAAAGATGGTTGTGCAGGGGAAGGGAATACAAAGAGACAGAGTAACAAGATTTGATCCTATGAATAAAAGGAATGCTAGAGAACATGTAATAATGGGAAAACCTATGTGTGAAGTTATGTGACAACTGCTGACATTAATAGTCAGGGCTGAGGATACTTAGGGAAGGAAAGTACCTCTTTCTGCTCATTAACAATTTTTTTTACAGGTAAAACAATGTATCTAAGTGATCTTTACTAATCAGCATTATAATAACCATGGTAGTACCTAGAGACCCAGAGATTCTACTTTAGTGGGGACATATCTGCAGTTATGGCTGACAGATATGCATCATATCTAACATCTCTGGTTCTGTGATCTGAGTTTCCTTTTCCACAAACAATGTTCCCGCTCAGAAAGAAGTACAGATTTGCACATTTGGAAGAAATGGTAGAGGAAACAAAGAGTAGGGAATGGAATCAGCCAAAATCAAAAGTAGGTAAGAAAAGTGATTTAAGTCCGAAAAAGAAAGCTTTGAGTCCCTTCTCTCTTTGCAAGCAGCCAAGGATTATATTTAAAAGTGTTTTGAATTATTACCCAGACTCTGCGTGCATGTGTGTGTTAGACACTTATACAAATAAGGCTGCCAAGGATAGACGAAGAGTCTGTGCCCTATTTAACTCAAGAGATACCCTTCATTGGAATACAAAGTAATGCTGCTTTCTGGAATTGTGTCACAGATGATTCTGAATTTGAGGGGTGGCTCTGCTCCCTCAATATCTCTCTCCCTCCCGGGCTCTGCAAGAACTGCAGCTTGTCATTAAAAATTAATTTATTTGGATTCCCATTCTCAATCCATTAGTATGCATTAAATCATCCAACTGATCTCTTCTGTGACTGAAGGCTTCACGACTTCCTGAGAAAGTAGGAAATGGGGGCCTGGAAAATACAAAAAAAAAAAAAAAAAAAAAAAAAAAGGAGGGGGGAATGTGGGGGAGTTTGACAACAACTTGATCTGTTTCATACTCAGTTGAGTCAAGGGCTGTTCAGCTTTGAGCAATGCTGGGTGTTAATTGGGGTCAGATGGCGATAGTCCTTAAATGCTGAGCTAATCTTGGAAATGGGGAACCATTAAAGGTTTTTAAGGAAGAAAATGTGTGGAAAGACAGGTCAATCAAGACTTTGCATCCCAAACACCAAATACTGAATTACCCAGAGGCTCCTGCATGGAGGTCTCTGAGAAGAGAATTGTTCTGTTCCTACTCTCTGGCCTTCCATGCAAGCCAACTAATCCACACTAACTCCATTCAACACGTATTTACTGCACACATATTATACAGCACAGTTACAAATTTCAGAAACAGCTGCTAAAAAGCACTGTTCTCTGGCTTCTTCTCTCGTTTTGAATATTTTCTTTCATTTCCTCCCATTTGCAATGCCTTGGGTGACATTCCGTCAGGAAGTAAACTTTCCAAGTACTGTCATGTTAGAGCCTTAGGAGAGAACTGATGTGGCCTAGAGTGTTAACAGGAGTGCTCTGTATGATGAGAAATGTATGTTTTCTTTGCTCCGGTTAGTTTTCTAGACCAGAAAGTGAAGGTTTTTTTAATATTAGCATGTAGTATATTTAACAAAGTGCTTACTGAAAATCCCACAAAATATGTCATTCCTGCGTATTTTTAAAGCATAGAGGCGCTCACCTTGGTTTGTGTAAGCATTCAGTGGTGCATGTTATACTTTATTTTGGCTGCTGTGATAGGTATCGGGAGGGTGACTCTCTTTGGACCCCTGGCAAAGTTGGCAAACTGTACACAAAGTTGGTCCAGGGTAGGGTGACTTGAGTGAGTTCTCACTGTCTGCTGTGCAAACACAGGTCTAATTTTACAGTTCAGTTCATCACACCCACTGGCAACTGAGTGATCCTAAGTCAAGTGCCCATCATCAGCTGCTTGGGCTACAGCTATAGCTTGCCTTCTATCTTCCTTATTCCAGGCTTCCCCACTCCCCTGTGGTTTTCATATTCTTGAACAAAATCAGAACTTGTCTACTGTGTTTTTAAAAGCTTCCAGTTGCTCTGCAGGGCTGGTTGGCTACAGTTTTCTCATCCAGAGTCAGGAAGTCCCGTAGAGAGATATAGCAGAATGGGAATAAGGGTTATCTGGGAAGGAGATAATTGAGGTTTCAAAAGCTTTCTTTCTTTTTTTTTTATTATTTTTAATTTAATTTTATTATTGCTGTATTACATCCATCCCCTTTTTGCTCCCCTCTGTCCCCCTCCCCAATCAAAAGCTTTCTTTAGCATCGTCAATACCTTGAATGCCTTCTTAAATTTTAAATAATACCTAAAAACTAAATGAGATCTATGTTTATTAAAAGTGGGATACTGACCTCTAGGAAGCTCAGACTTGTCCTGTCATGCAATGTCCTAAATGGTGGGACTCATAACTTCTACTTTCCAGAACAATTGCCTGTCTTTATATTACTTGTCTCAGTACTTGACATTGATGCTACTAATAAGAGTAGGAATTTGAGAGTTTAAAAAAAAATCTTGTGTTGGAAATAGGTGCATAAACCTAATTTTAAGTGGACTAAGATATGCTATCAGAGGGATAGGTATAGGTGGGTTGGTGAAACAGTGGCGAGGCTCAGAGAATCTGCTTGGGAAGGAGTGTTAAAGCCCTGGATTTGTGTCATGAATGGCTAGTAATAACCACCTCCTGGATGTTGGAAGGAAGCTCAAAACAGGCAAGAAAAAAAGCTAATGTACAATGCACTTGAGGCACAAACCTACTGTGACATGGGGTGATTGTGCATCGCCCAGGAGGTAGAAGAAACAAAAGGAGCAATGGGCTTTTATATTAAAATTTTTACCAAGCTAGTGAATATTCTGTGTGTGTGTGAAGAAAAGATACATAGACACACTTTTTAAATGGAAAGTAAAACTACTATACATATAGAGCAAGATGAGCGATGATGGGAAGAAGACCAGTCAAAGTTATTGGAATATTCCAGGCAAGAGATGTAATGGCATAGACTAGGGGAGTGCAGTAAAGACGGAGGTGAATTTGGGACAGGTTTTGGAGGAGGAATTGAAAGGACTCAGAGATCCTTTCTTATACGCTTTGATGGAAAAGAGGACCTGAAGGAGGAACTCTGGTGTCCAACTGTGACCCCATGCGATGGTGGTACCAGTTAGGCAGGATGGAGATTGCAATCAAAAGAGCAGATATTAGCAAAGGGCAGGAATGCTGTTTTGAACATGATAAGCATGTGGTACCTGTGGGACATTCATGTTGGAACGTACAGTACAGAATCTAGAGCCTCAAAGGGCTATCTCAGTGAAAGTATCAATTTGGGGATGACAGTGGGAGGTGTAATAGTAAATATTATCCAGAATGGCATGTGACAAATGATGAGACCACAGACAGCCCTGCAAAGGCTATCTTCATTAAAATACGTTAGCTTTAAAATTAGAGATAAATTTTAATTTGAGTGTTAACTTTGTTTTTCTACTGAAATATTTCAAATGTTATAAAACAATCACAATCTGCAACCTCCATACAGAGAATTGTATTAAAAGTGACTAGGACATTTGCTCTTATATTGAAAGCAATACATCTAAAAAACAACAACAAAAAATTGTAAAAGTGCCTTTGTGTCTTTCCAAGCCTATTCACCAAGAGCAGCACAGTAGTAAGCTTGATTTAGATTAACTCTGTGTTCTTGGCATTTCTTTAATCTTTTGGAAACTAGTTTCTATTTATTTCTAAGCCATAGCCTTTATCAGTTCCCACATCCACAATTTTTCACAGTAAAATTGATGATGTGTTATAGTTTAATTAGCAGTAATCAATTTTTCTTAGTGGTGCATAAACTAATCATGCATCTTATAGTCTTGGGCCTGTTTCCTTCAAAGTCATGTGGTAATTGCTTTGTGCCTCCCCTTTGGGCAACAGCAAGGTGGTCTTTGGAGTCAAGAAGGATGGAGTGAAATGGCCTGATGTCCTTCTGCACCTGATGAAACTTAGCCTCCCATGAGGTGGCAGATGGAAGGACCACAGCTCCCTGTAGAAAGCCAGGAGCAGAGCAGCAAGGCTCCATTCGACCCTCACACCCTCTCATCTTAGGGTTTTGCAGGCCCCAGGAAACTGAGATCCCATTGACCTTATAAAACACAAATCCTTCTCTTCATAGAGGGCTGCCCTGTGTCACTCAGGTCTCCAGTTGCAAGCAGCAGACACCAAACCCAGTGGGATATATTAGAAGGAAGCCTCCTGCTGACACCACCTCTAGTGAGCTTTATTGGAAGGAAAACTAGTGCTTACAGTCATTGGAGGCAGAAGGAACACACTTGGAAAGGGGCAGCAACCAACTCCGACTGTGAGTCTGTGGCACAATCTGGCCAAGAGTTGCCCCAAATTAGTCCTAACTCTCCCCTCAGCTTTGTCTCCTAGTTGCAAAGCCCCAGTTGAGACCATCTGGTCTGAATGCCCAGGTAATTGCGTCCTGGTCCCTGGAGAGGCAGAGCAGAAAAATGTCTTCCTCTGGGCCCCAGGAGAAGAAAGCAGGGGCCAGCAGGTCACCAATACAACAGCACTGCAAGGACAGGGCCTTCATATTGAATTGCCAAACAGGGACAAGCATCCCACCACACTTCCCTTTCCATGTCTCACGCTGGTGAGACTGTCAGCGCAGTCCAATAATCAGAGGCCTGAGGGTGGCATATTCAAATTGACTTCCCCGACTTTATTTGGAACCAGGGGCTGGTGGAGGAAACTAACCCTCTGTTGCTCCCCCAAAGGGCCGGGCCTGGTGCTAGGTGTGTTATAGGAGATTGTTGCTGAACATGCAGTTATTCATTCTCAGACCTTCCAAAACTTTTAAGGAAGGAGGACAGTGGTTACCAAAGGTTTTTCCAACTTTAGAGGGAATGAACACAGCAACTGCAGACAGCAGAATTTGGGTGCTAAATAAAATAATGTGTCCAAAACGTGCCATTGTTTGAAATTAGCCCCTTCACTGACAGGTCATTAACTTCTGCCACCAGTTTAATTTCTGGTGTGGACCTGGGACAGGAAACCACGCATGGGTGGTAACTTTTTTCCCCTCCGATCTCAGGGGAAATGTAACCGGGTATGAACTAGTGGCACAACTCATATATCAGTAGTCTGTAGTGGGTCTACATAAATCCTTTTCTTTAACATTATTTAACTGTTTTGAAAATGGTTTCAACAGAAGTAATTCCAATTGCACTAGAAAGGAAACCAGTCTTAAAGAAAAATATACTCTCTTTGCTGAGCAAGGCAAACATATCAGTATTCAGAGAAACAAACCAGTCTTCTGTGTTTTATTTCTTTAACAAATCCACTGAAACACTTACTTTGTGCCTTTAAAAGGCTGATAGACAAAGAATTCTGTGGCCACTGCAAATTAAGCCTATAACTGCTTTATACCCACCTTAAAAGAACAGGTACTATTTTCAAAAATGTCTTTCTCCCCTATTCACAGTATCTCATGATGGGACTTTGGATGTATTATAAACACAATAAATATTTGTTCATTTTTTGAACTCATCAAAATGTATTCTCCAGGGAAGAATATTCTATTTAAAGAATTAGATAACTCAGAAGGTGGAGAAGGTGGAGGGGGGTATGGGGCAATAAATGGTGATGGACACACAACATAGTGTACAGATAGTGTGTTGTGGAATTGTGTACCTGAAACCTCTATACTTTTGTTAATGAGTGCCACCTCAATACATTGAATAAAAAAGAAATTTACAACATTTTAATAACCTAGTACATTAGATAAACGAATACATTGCTTTCATAAGCTTAGCCCTTTTTATAGCCAAGACCTTACAGAATAATAATTTTCCAATAAGCTCAAAGCGGCACTCTCTGTTATGATGGTGATTTTGTCTTTTCCAGGAATTAATGTTTAAGATAAAAGCCCTCATTTCTGTGAAAGGTGAGAACTTGATACTATTTAAAGATGACCAAGTCATCTGGTGAAACTGACTTCACCGTGAGAACTGCAAGATGTGAATGTACAGACTGAGTGACTCTGATAAAAGCCCAATTGCACAATCAATGGAACTGATGATGAGTTCATTTAGACCTTGACCCATTTAACCCCTTGAGTCCACAGAATGAGATGGGCGAATCTGTTATGAGTCTTACTTGCCCAAGATCATCACACAGCTCACTCCTTAACTTCTTGAATTTTCAACTCAAATATCACCTCAGTCTGACCTTTCCTGACCACTCCATTTTAAGTTTTGACTCTTCCTCCCTTATCAGCATGCTCACTCCCCCTTTCCAGCCTTCTATTTCCCCACTACACTTATCTGATACAGCATATGCTTATTTATTTGTTTGTGGTTTTTCTTTAGCAACTTGATGGGAAGCTCCATGAGTACAGGGATTTTGTGTGTGTGTGTTTTGTTCTTTGTCATATTCCCAGCAGCTGGTACATAGTAAGTGCTCAACAAATCTTTGTTGACATAAAAGCTAAGGCAACACTGATTTGAAGGTTTCTGGGCATGGATATTCCCAAGTCTCTTGATGGTTTAAAAATCCATATCATGTCAGTTATTTTAGTTGGTTATTCTTAAAACAACATTGTGTTTTAAGAAAGGATTATTATAATCTCAATTCAACAAATGAGGAAACAGGACCCCAGAGAGTTTCTCTGAATTGTGTAAAATCAAGAGATTAGCAAGTAGTAGACTCCAGCCTAGAACTCAGATCAGTTACTTCCCATGCCATCCTGCCCTGCCCCCAGGATTCCCTCCTGCCCCCCACCCCCACCCCCAGGTGGTGAGTCTGTCCGGCCGGAGGAATTTGTATTAAGCATGGCTGGTTAGGTCTCAGGACAGTGGATTCTGAAAAGGAATATAAGAACAGAATTTGGATGCAGTATACTCTTAATATATAAAACCACCCCATCATGTGTAGTACTCAAGGGTGTAAAATCTAAATTTTCAGCTGAAGTTTACATATAGAAGGTCCACGTTGAGGCCACACGATGTCCACCTCCAAGAGTCTCCACGAACCCATCCTTATACTGCAACTGAATGTTGTACCCACTTGCACTTTCGGCCTTTCCCACTCAGCCTTTTATTTCATGTTGTGCTGTGGGTAGGGAGGCCCTATGTGTAATGGCTCAAGATCATAGACTGGAAAGCAGGCAGAAACAGAGAGAACTCAAAGGTTAATATGGTTGGGAGGTTTTTGGGTTTTCTTTGTTGTTGTTTTGTTTTCTGTTTGTGTGTGTGTGTGTGTGTGTGTGTGTGTGTGTTTTTGGTGGAGGGAGCATTGCTGTCTCCGCAGCTATAAAATTAGCCCAATGGCCCCACATTCTGATAAATAAATTAGATTATACAAGTAAAGCATTCATTGCTACCTTAGGTATTATTATGTATATATATATATATCCTGTTATCTCTTCCACTAGATCATAAGATCATAGAAAGTGCTATTTTTTGTTTGTTTGTTTGTTTAGTTTGCTAGGGCTGCTGTAACAAAGTGCTGCAAACTGGGTGATTTAAACAATAGAAATTTACGTCTCACAGTTCTGGAGGCTATAAGTCCAAGATCAACATGTTGTCAGAACTGACTCCTGAGACTCTGAGGAAGAATCTTTTCCATGGCTCTTCCCTAGTGTCTGGCGTTTTGCTGGCAACCTTCCTTGTTCTTGGCCTGTGGAAGCATCGCCCCATATGCGCCTCATCTCCACTTGGAAGCCTCCCTGTGTGAGTCCTTGTCTAAACATCCCCTCTTCAGAAGGACACCCCCAGGCATCCTGGATTAGGTGTCCACTTTACTTCCATGTGGCTGCATTTTAATTAATTATGCCTGCAAAAACCTATTCCTAATATGATCACATCCTGAGCTACATATGAATTGGTGGGGGCACAATTCTACACTTGACAAACCTGGGCCTTACCACCTGTGTCTGTTGGAGTTACTTGCATTTAGTAAGTGTCAGGGTGTTGCTGCTGAATCCATGACATACAGAGAAAAGGCCCCCAGACGGTTTAGAAATGGAGCCTCTTTTCAGCAGACTAGTGTCCTTTTGAAAATAGCCTCTGCCTCCAAGGTTTAGCAGAAGAGGAAATTTCCCCACAACTAGTGCCTCTTTGAGCTTTGTGTTAGGCTTTTCGATCAGGAAGATACAACATGTGTTGGTGAATGTTTTGTTAAGGATTTTCCAAGCAGGCTTTTAATAGGTAGACAGCACTGATATCTTTATTTTGTGGGTAAGGTGGTAAGGTTTAAGATGTGCTACTTAACATTTTAAAGGTTTATTTCTCTAAAAGTCTGTGTAACTTTGCGTCTTTACGAGATTTTAGTGCAACTTTTTATCTCATAGGTATGTATTAATAATAAATGTGGTAAGTTAAACTGATAATTTTCCTAAAAAGTGTTTTACCTTTTTTTTTCTGTTGTATATATAGTGTAGTTATAAAGGAATAAGGTTGGTTCCACAAACTATTCATGTGCATATAGAGTACTACATTTCAATTAAATTCACACTTAAAATATTTGATATCTGACTCACAATGCTATATTTTATACATTCACATTTTTAAATTGCTATTTCTACAAATTACTTGCTTAATACAGTGAGAACTTTTGAAGTTGCTTTTCAGGCTATATATTCTTATTTATTTGGCCATTTAAGTATGCGTTTATAGTGCATTCTCTAAGCTCATAGGTGCAGAAATTTTGAGTTGATTTAAGTCTCAGGATTTTTTTTTGTGATGGAAGCTATCCATAGAGCTTGAGATAATATAGAAGATCTGTCAATATTTGTTGAATGAATGACTATATGAATGAATGTATGGGGTAGCAAATGAAGTTATTTATTTTAAACTACATTTAAACCAATAAAATCAGTAACCTACTGCAAATATAATGCTTAAGAGTAAAGGTAATATATTTTTAAAAACTGAAAGCAAGTTTTGATTTTTCGATCATTTTATTTCTGTAAGTTGGATTTTCTTATGACAATTTGATTCTCCCCGACATCTACATTGTGACTGATGATCTCAAGCCATTTACAATGAAAGGAGCCTTGAAGACAGACAGGTTGAGAGCAGAGAGAGAAAGTGAGCCCACATTTCCATAGGGCAGGAAGGGCACTGTAACATCTGGCATTGGTAGCCTACTGGCTCCATTTGTGAGTGCTCATTAAATTCATATTAATGCATGAGCTGCTCTGAATGTGTAAATGCCATGTGAGGTGGTTGCTTTCTGTTGACAATGACTTTTGGGATCCCTACCCCTGGTGGTTTACTTGCCAATGGCATTTGACCTGGAGTAAGACCTGTATTTAACCCTTTCCTGTAGGTCAAAAGCAAATTAATTTGGTGAGAATTCAATTGGAAATGAGTCGTCTGTACAGCAGGTGTCCGCTGTGGAGAATGTGCCCCAGGTGGAAACATTTTAAAATCTGTTCCTGGGCCATCTCTGAAGAAGCTTCGGAGGTCAGAGAGGCAGCTCCAAGGCATGCCCATGTGGCGTAGGCCTGGAGAGGAATGGAGCAGGTGCTGACTCAGGGCGGTTTCCCAGCGACTTGGGGGGACTTTCAAAGAGGCCCCTCTTAGAGATAATTTATTTATATATTCATGCACATATATCTTGGGCATTCGTTGTGGACTGATTTACTTAGAAGTTGCCCTAAATGATTAGAACTTGACCCTTTGCCCTTACCTCCCACCATCAATCGAAGACTTTGATTTGAAGGAAAGATAATAATGCATGTTTCTCTTTCTTTTTTTCTAGAGGATGAAGAAGATGAGGAAATGGTGGAACCTAAAATTGGCCATGATTCAGAACTGGAAAATCAAGACAAAAAACAGGAAGTGAAGGAAGGTAGGGTGTGGGAGATAAATGGAGTCATTCTTTTAGTTATTTATTCTGTCAACATAAGGGACTCTAGAGGTAAGTAAAAATTAAATGTATACCCACTATGGGAAAGTTTTCTGTGATTTTTCAATACCTTACACTTAGCAACATAAATTTTAATCTCCAAAGCAAGAGCCATTTGTATTTTTGACTGATAGAAGAAAATAAAATGCAAACCATTCACAATTTCAACAACAAGTCCTATCTTGAGTTTAGTAAAATTATTGCTGAATAGTGATAAGACAGTTGTCATCAACTGTCATGTTATCTAGTTCACTCTATTTTATATTTCCAATGATAGCAGTAACAGGAAAACAAAGCAAAACAAAACAAAACAAAATAAAACAAAAAAAAGGAAGAAAATGAAAACAAAAAGAAAAAAGGAAACAAAAGAGAAAAAAGGACATAGTCACATGATGTAAAGTGTAGCAGGGATAAATAGACAATAATATTGTAATAACTATGTATTGTGTCAGGTGGGCACTAGACTTATCAGGGTGATCACTTCATAAGTTAAATAAATGGCTAATCAGTGCATCGTACACCCAAAACTAATATAGTATTGTTTGCCAATTATAATTGAAAATGTAAAAATTATAGCTAGACAAAGAAAGGGAAAGACAATACTGAAAATCTAATTTATGTCCCTTTGAGATTCTCAGCTTTGGAGACAAAAGAGAATTTTGAAATTGTTCTTCTTGCTGTCCAATCGAGTGTCCATGAGAACAGAATATGGATTAAAAAGATCCTGCCATGTTTCCTATTAAGTGTTCCAAATATAGATCAGCATAACTCTTACTAGAAGCCCACTTGACTTAAAATTTTATGCCTGTGGCAGTGGCACGGTGTATGTTACATGGCTGCCACTGGGGGCTTTTGAAGGAAGGGGCACGTATTGGCCATGTGTATCCACTTCAGCCTGCTCGGGCATTGGGGCTGACTACATTGGGGCTGACTACTTTAAAGTTCTAGGGTGCAACTGAGGGCAGGGTGTAGATTCAGCATCTTTAACAGTAGCATCCACAGAAGACACAAGAGTGACTTTTTCTGATATTCTAAAAGGATTTGATTGAAGAGATTTCACATTTAAACTTCTACAAAGAACATGCTTTTTAATTAATTTATTTATGTTTAAAGATTTTTATGTATTATTTTTAGAGAGAGGGGAAGGGAGGGAGAGAAACATCAATGTATGGGTGCCTTTCATCTCCTCCAGCCATGGACCTGGCTGGAGACCTGACTTGCAACCTAGTTATGTGCCCTGACTGGGAATTGAACCAGCGACCCTTGGGTTTGCAGGCCGGTGCCATTGCACTGAGCCACCAGTCAGGGTCCGAACATACTTTTTTAAAGCTGGTGAATACAATATCACTGACACAGGTGTAGCATGAGACAAAATAAGTCAGGATTTATTAAAACACCCGTCTTCTTGCTTTTGCAAATTATCCTTAAAATACACTGTGTGGTAAGGAACCCGGGTAGGTTTTGTGCATCCTGGCACGGATCACCCCCTATCCCTACCCCCAAACCTAAATCTCCAAATTGGCTTCTCTGGCAAAGCATTGCAACCTCCTCCTTCACTTGGGAGCAAAAACACCCTCCAGTTTCAACCATTGCTCAAGCTTCATGGAATTGATTAAAGTCGTGTTTCAAGTCAAAAAGAAGTTTGAAAACACATTTTCAATTCTTGTTGCACTAAATGCCTTAGTTTCTATGAATGGCTTTTCTGCAAATTAACACATAATGGGTTAAAAGTATGTTTGCGTTGGCATCAAAAGCTCTCTGGCTTTTTTTTTCCCCAAGCAAGACAGTATTTTGCCAACTTTTGCAGGCATCTCTAGCAGATATAACCATGGCGCCGTTCACACGGCTGCATCATAGTTAGGCTGTGTCAGCACTTCCATTATGAACCCTGAGTCTCAGGCATTTATTACTCAGCCATAAAAATGTGCTCTGGGCTGAAACTTGACATCCATGGTTTCAAACCAGGGAACACATATTTGAAAAATCTGGCCTTTTTTGGAGTTAAAAAAAAAAAAAAAAGTGGTGGTGGGAAGTGGGGAAAAAATCACTGCTCACAAGCATTTGACATTTTTGCCCATGTGATATCAAAATTCATTAAGCAGTAAAGAAATATGGGTTTGATTTATTATGTTTCACTCTTCCCCCCACCCACAACCGAGTCAAGAAAATACCAGGTATGTTTTAGCTTTTCATCAAAATTTAGGGAATTTGTGTCTGCAAGTGTCTTCATATTGTCATGCTTGTAGATTTAGCAACAGAATTGGAAACCTAACTCTTATAAGTGCATATTAACTGTTAAACCTCACATTAACTTCAGAGAAGGATATCTGTTGTTAGTCTGGTTTACTTTTCTTGTTTGTGGACTGACTACACTGTAAAATTCCCCTCCCACTCTCCCTATTTAATCCGATTATAAATGCAAGCTATGTGGGTTCACTTATTTATTTTTATCTTTTAGATATACTCTTGAAAAGCATTTAAAAATGTCATTTCATATTGAAATTTAAAGCTACATTGTTGAAACAGGGCAAGACATTTCGAAAGTGGATATTTAAAAAAATAACTTTTAACTTAAAAATGATAGTGTTAACTAATATAAAATTGTGAATTTCATAATGAATTTTACATCTTTTTGAATCCTCACCCAATGACATATTTTTTCATTGCTTAGAGAGAAGGGGAGAGAGAAAAGTTGAGGAAGGGGGTTGGGGACACAGATGTGAGAGAGGAACACTGATCAGTAGTTGCCTCCTGCTGGAGATCAAACCCACCACCTGGGTACGTGCAATGACCAGGCATCAAACCCATGACCTTTCTGGTCTATGGGACAATGCTCCCACCAACTGAGCCACACCAACCAGGGCAATTTTACATTTTTAGAGAAAAAAAAGTCTCAAGAAACCAAAAGATATACTATATAATGAATAGGGTAAATTAAAAAGAAACTGAAAAAGTATATCTTAAGATCAATAAAACACAAGAAAACAAAAAAATGGTATACACTTATGAAAAACATAAAGAGCTTTTTCATGTGTAAAACCAAGATAAATGAACATTTCTGTAATAAGTAGAATAAAAAGTAAATTCTGAAATAAAATTTATACTAGATTTTAACTTTGGAGGACATGAATTCATAAATCAGATAGCCATCTAAAGTTTGGAATTCATGAATGCAGTATTGTTTTCAAATTTGTTATTTAAGTTAAATATAACTGGGTAAATTTTGCTCACTTTTAAATGTATCATGTCATTTGTAATTCATATGTAATTCATATGTTATACTTTCCATAAATAATCTTTTATTTTTAAAAAGGGTCAGTTTCAATGCAAAAAGTTGTTATCTTTTGACAGAAATGCTAAATATTTTACTGTGAAACAAACAAAGCTGCTATGATAGCATTTTCAGCTTAACTTATAAAAATCAGATATTATTAATGCACATATTTTGCTCTGATATACCTTTTGCTATTAAATTAATCTTGCCCTTTTTATGCAGTGAACATGCCAAAAAATTCATTAGGTTTCAGTGAGAAGAAAAAGATGCAGAAACATAAATTTCAGGGAGAATTTGGGCTCTATCCTGGGGTAATCAAATCCTGATTGTTATTGTTTATGCTTGTAGTTTGAATCTTATGGATTCCATTAATCAACAAATTTTCATTCATAAAATACTATGTCTGGAGAGGTTTCATCTGTAGATACAGCTTTTGATTGTGGTTCTTGGGTGCTCTATTATATTTTCATTACATTGTAATAACATTTATCAGTTTAAATATTTTTAAATATGGGAGGTTTTGGACTTCTTATCAAAAATAACTATAGTCCTATTTAACTCCTCGGTTAAATATTGTTTATGACTTTAAAAAAGTACTTGTCTGTACATGCGTCTTATTATTTTGTGCTAACAAAACTTGTCATTTAATCCCTGTTAGACATCAAAGCTTAATATAAAATATATTCTTTGTTTTGCTTCAGTAGCAATTTAATTTCAAGCCAAACATTGTATTGTCAAATATAATATCTGGAGAGGCTACTGCTTCACCTACCTGAACTTGGCCTTTGCAAATACACTTTGATCAGTCATTTATGTTTCTCTGAAAGAAGAAGTTGTATGTCTTGAAAGCTGAGATCAAAGTGACAATAAGCTACAGGGAAGAAAAAAATTATAGAAAATTACACAGACGCTATTTTTTATTCAAGGCAATGGACCTATAAGGAAAGATACAGGTAAAATAGAAGTAGTTGAAAAGGATAAACAGAGAATAGAAAGTTCTTTTTATATTATAAAAGTGTAATACAGAGGAAAGTAAATTCCTATTTCTCTCCTTAATTTCAAATGTGTCTCATGTCATCCATCAATAATGAATAAGGATGAATAAGGCTTTTAAAATAAGATGTTTTTCTTGGCCCTGTGGTATCCTTGTTTAGTGAACTTTATTTATGTAACAGTACTAACCAAAACAAAATAACCCTAACATTTTGTAGGTTTTTTGTTTTGTTTTGTTTTGTTTTTACCTAGTTACAATTAGTAGTTTCACTCTTTTCTTGAACTTATATAAGGGTGAAAAATTCAAATGCATACTAATACATCGGAGTTTTAAAAAGTAGCTGAATAAATTGCTCCTTTATGACTAATCAGGTATGATTACCTGATTTTATAGATAGAAATGTTGCTCAGAGAGCTTTAATTGATTTAAGAATCAAACCTAATGTACGGCATAGGAAATGCTGGATTCCGGGTTGTAGAGTTCTTTTTATTTATGGCCCACATATTGCCTGTTTCACTATTTCACAAATGAGAGTGGGCAACACTATTCGGCAGAAGTTGATTGGGACTTGGGGATAAGCCCATTCATTACATATTGACATATTTTGGGTTCTGGAGACTTCAGCAGCAAAGACATCTTTCTAACTATGTTTAGAAACTATGGAGTGGGCTGTTTTTGGAGAAGACTTCCTGCTGTAGTGGATGAATCATTTTTGTTATACTATATGACCTGGAAACCCTTTCTCAAAGTGTGAACAAACCAGGAGAATCATTCTTGTTCCTTGTACAAATACATGCTTTGGAGACTCTCCAGACCCCCTCATTGTGGTCTGGGCAGGAAAGGGGAAAGGAGAAGAGGAGAAGCATTATGAACATTAAAAGTTTTCGATCCCTGCCGTGGTTCTGTTGAAGAGCTTCCAGGCAATTCCCATTTCTCAGGACAGTGGCTTGGAGGTAACGTTAGTAGGATCAAATAACATTTACCTAAAACATTATGCTCCTGGTGTGTACCTGAGAGATTCCTCTGACCTTGTGGCCCTGTTGACATTGGTCCTGGTTTTATGGGGATGATGGTGTTTGGGGAAAGCAAGTGGGTGAATGATTCCACCAGCGACCCCACCTGTAATTGTAATGCAGTAGCCTTTTCTGTAGTTTACCCTGCAGGCACTTCTGGTCCTACTGAAAGAATCATCAATCATGCCTGCATTGAAGGCTCTCTGCAGGAGAGTTGAATGGGGTTCCTAAAGAACCACAAAGGTTCAGCTGACAGTTTCTGCCCTTGAGGGTTTCTGAGTCTAGGGGATTTCCTAATCCTTTCTCTGTCCGTTTTATGTAAACCCTGCTACTGAAGAAACAGTTTATGCATCTTAATGGTGACTCTCAAGTGAATTTTCAGACTATGTGACAGGATGCCCATTATTTAATTTTTCTTTGCCTCCTTTTGCAGCTTTAAAATTAGTGTGATAAGGTTAATCAGGCTATAAAAGTAAGACATAAAAGCAATTGTGAGGCATCTTACAGACTCATTTATTTGTTCCTTGTGTTTGTTTAAAAACAAGATATTTTGGGTGAAAGCCAATTTGGAAGGACTTGTTTGAGGTTTTGAGTGGAATCTATGTAACAATCGCTCACCCTTATCGATTCACCATCTAAAATAAAATGAATTTATCCTAGAAAAAGGAAAGGTACTATCTGGATCACAGTATATATAGTTCTTAATTATTTAATATATACAGCTTTATAGGAGTATCTAATACACATAGCTTTAGACTTCCCTATTATGTACTATCTCAGCTTTTTTCTTTAACTTTAGTTCTAAAGAAAATAACATTATTCAACACTGATTGCTAAAAACCCACCAACCTATTTTCATTTGTAATCTTTCTCAACTCTTCCAAACCGTAATTAGGCCAGATAGGAAATCTTATTGTCAAATTGGCAGTGGAGACATCTTCAAAACCTTTGGCGTGAATTTGGGAGCAATTTAGACTCCTGTTTACAGTGGCTTATCTCACTGTGTCTTATCACTCCTTTGATAAACAGTCTCTTTCAAGAGTTGGATTTCTCTTGAAATGTTTTTAATTACCCTTTTTTTTTTGCTTTTCTAACAATCTCTTTTCCATGAAAAGCCCCTCCGAGGGAGCTGACCGAGGAAGAAAAACAGCAAATTCTTCATTCAGAGGAATTCCTCATCTTTTTTGATCGGACCATACGGGTCATCGAAAGAGCACTGGCAGAAGACTCAGACATCTTCTTTGACTACAGTGGTCGAGAGTTAGAGGAAAAAGATGGGTTAGTTTTTTGTGTGCATTAAAAAAAATTCAGTGATAAGTTATCTGTTGATTCTGAAGTCATGTGTCTATTGACTTGGCAAATCCCATACCCAATAAATCAGAGGAGGGTGAAATTCCAGGGATGATCTTGCTAAACAGTTTTAACTAAAGGCTTTGGTTATAACTTCTGGCTTAGAGTTTCCCTGTAATTATAAAGTGATTCTGTGAAATGCTTTTGAACTTGATATCTGGGAACAATCCAGGTGATACAGACTGTCAGAGTCATGTATATTGTCCTCTGAGAAAACATTTTAAAAGCAGCAAAAGGAGCTTTGCGTTATATCCAGTGGATCTATTTTTATGTCTAAGCAAACAGGAAACAAGAAAATAAAAACAAGATAGAGACCTTAACTAATGGGTGACAGTGAACAAAAACTGAAAACTTTCCCCTGTTTGAACACCATAAGATTATGTGTTGTGACCCTTAGGAAACACATAGGCAGGAAGATATTTATAGATAAAGCAAACAAACAACTAATCAATAAAAGCAAATGGCCCCAAATAACACACATTTTGTAAAAAGCACTATCTCCACAGGGATAGTAAAAGGCACTTTATGAGCACTGTAAAAAATGGAAAAGGCTGGGTTTTAGTCCCAATTTCTTTATGCCTTGAACAATATGAAAAGGTGAGCTCACCTGCCTTTTTCATCAGATCTAACTTGTTACTATTTCTAAAATTCAAGTACATTCTCAAAGGGCAATCTATCATCACTGATGACACTCAAAGAAATATATACATAACAGAGGTACCAAAAACAGTTTCACAAGAGAGTTCTGAAAATGGAAAATATTCTAAACAGTTGACAGCAGCCCTAGCCTACTTCAAGGAGACAACAGTGTTTTGAATATACATGTTATGAGATGTTTGTTTTCTTTTTTAAAAGACTATTCTGTGGCTCCATTGACTTTTCTGGGTCCTATTTCCCAGTATTATTCTGGCTTCCTGACACTTGGGTGCATGTACCTCTTGCCTAAGTTTGCAGTAGTGGAGGTGCAAAAAGGTTCACAGGAAGGGAAAGAAGAGACTCCAAATAAGTCAGCTGATTAGAGCCTAAGGAAATAATCTGAAGCCAGGTCACCCAGTCTGAACAAGAGCTATGAAAGACAAGTGATGCGGGATGCATGTGAATGGAATGAAGCAAATGAACAGAAAAAAGGTGAGGAGGAGGAATTGCTAAACTGAAGCCTAAGCAATTTGGGCAGCATTTTATGCGCACCCAAAAGCCGCTGGCAGGAAACAAGCATTCCTCAATTTAAACACTCAGTCTTTCAGAACAAGTGCATGACCAATGCAGAGGTCTTCAGAGGAGATTTTAAGGCCAGCTGAGTGTCAGCCAAGTAAACTCTGACCAAAGTGTAATTCTAGGCCCGGATGCTGGTGTAGCCTATGTTAAATGTCTAATACACTTGGTGAATCTGCCACTTGCCACCAACCATTTCTTTCTCGTGGTGGAACTTGTCACTTGCTATGGAGCAGGGAAGAGATCGCTACTACAAATCAGAAATTATTGGTAAAGAGAAACATGCATATCGTCTCTAGTCTAAGGCTAGATAGATGAGATAGATAAGAGGGCAGCACTAACAAAGAATCTCCAAGCATGCTGTGCTCCTTTGACAGCTAGGGAATTTCTAGTGACTCTGTTTCCAGATAGAACTGATTAGAAGGATCCTTTAGGACTGGTCAAGATGGGAACCTGAAACAAATTTGACATTTCATACTAGGATTGGAACAACATATGGAAACCTTTCCTCGGCCAGGTTAGAGAGAATTTTCATAAGAGACCCTTGATAGTTGATTTATTTGTGATCAGAGTTTGCTATCTAAATGGATGCTTTGGCTTCAGGAAGAACTGTGTGCCATGCATTGGCCACTTCATTCTTTCAGTATTAGCACAAGAGATGAAGCCCCATTCTGAAGCATCATATTTATCTTTCATATTTAACTCCTCCTCTCCCCGCTCCAGGGATGTCCAGGCTGGAGCCAACCTTTCTTTCAATCGTCAGTTTTATGATGAACATTGGTCCAAGCACCGAGTGGTCACGTGTATGGACTGGTCTCTCCAGGTAAGATTATTGCTGGGATGGGACAAACTGGGCTTCTGTTCTCATGGCACGTGTATACAAAATATTTTTAAAAATAAGAGAGATTAGTTCCACTACTTTGGATATGTTCACTAACCTATAATTTTGTTTCTATACCTTTTGGTTGTCTTTCTTATTTTACGGAGGTTTCAGTTTAAAATTTATACTCTGTTATTCATATACATTGGGTAATTACTATGTACTAGATATCAGACAAGGACCCAGTGAAACTGCTCTCACTAAAGTCACCAGTTATTTCCCATTTGTCAAAACCTGTGGATACTTAAACCTTCATTGGCCCTGATATCTCCCTCTCATGGACTTAGTTGACTTCCCCATACTTCTAAAAACAATGTCCTTCCACTGAGTTCTAAAACTCTACTCCTAGTTCTCAGATTCCTCTAAGGCTTCCTTTTTCTCTTCCGACCTCTGGTCTACATAGTCCACAGCCTCTACTTTTCCTCTGAACATGGCCTCTATGGGTGATTTCTTCCACCACTATGGATTCAGCCACCATTGGGCACCTATTTTTATCTCCCACCCAAAGTCCCTCTGAATCCCACTTTACACACCAGATAGAGCCTCTCAGGTGTCCCATAGAATCTCAAACTTATCATTAACTCATTATTTTCACATATTCCAGATCCCTTTTGGCCTACAACATTCTCTATATTAAAACCATACCCGAGGCCAAAGTAAAACTTCCATCATGAACATTAGCAACTTCTTCCTTATCTCTCAGATCCAACCTGTCACCAGAACTGTTCATTTCTCTCCTCATGTGTCCCTTATCTTACACCTAGAAAATTGTTAGCCCTCTATATCTATGCTTATCCACCCATAGTTTTCCTTCTAAACATCTAACTACCTGAACAATGCAGAAGTTGAAGATACCAACTTCCACCCCCACCGCACCTCACACAGTTGAAAATCTGCATATAACTTTTGAGTTTCCAATTGTCCAAGGTATCTGCAGAGGATTGGTTCTGCAGATACCAAAATCTGTGGATGCTCAAGTCCCTTCTTAAAGATGGTGTAGAAACAATGTATACAGCCAGCTCTCCACCTCCACAGTTTCCCAACTGTGGATTAAAAACCAGGCATATAAAGGGCCGACTATATACTTGTTGGAAAAAATCAGCCTATAAGTGCACCTGTTCAGTTCAAACCTATGTTGTTCAAGGGTCAACTGTAATCTTTCTAAAGTGCAGATCTGGATATTTCACCCTCAAATTAAAACTCCCCATTATCAATAAGCAAAATGTCTGAATTCCTGAGTGTGGCATTCAGAGTTGGAAGTAGGCAAATTTACCTAAAGCCAGTTTGCTGAGTAGCCAACTCAATTAATTGACAGCTCATCCAGTGCTGAGCAGAGAAATTATGTGCACACAGATACACAACCTAGTTGTGATCCAGGTAGAGTTTGAACTCCAATGATTTTTGATGACCATGGTATGTTCCCTCCTGCAATGACAGTGACAGAATAGTAATAAGGGGAGTAGAAATGGCTAGTGCTAGACATTTCTGCACAGCAGTTTCTGCTTTCTTGTAATCTATGCTTTTATTAGGAATAATAATCATGGCCGGCTTTTGGTTTGTGTTTCTTCTATGCTAACTAAGCACTGTGTCAACTGCCTTGATGGCATTGTCCTGTTTCCTGTGAAGTAGCCACCCTTACTGTCTCCATTTTATAGCTGAGGAAACTGAAGCTCAGCGAAACTAAGTAATTTGCTAAGTGACCCAGTTTGGATATAGTAGAGTGGGGATTTGAACACAAGTCTTTTACCGCTTCTGGGCATATGCTTGTCACCACTGCCTCCCACAAAGGGCCTATGCATCCAGAACCAAGAATAGTTACAAATTCTGAATGATATGGGGCAGGTAGAAACTGCTTGCAGAGCTCAGTGGAAGTTGGAATGTTTCTGGTCAGACAAGGCTTCTCAGAAGACTGGGGTTTAGACAAATGAAAGAAGAGAAGAGGCTATTCTAGGCAGAGAGTGAAACAGATAATGTGAAGAGCCCCATGCAGTCATCACAGAGAACAGGAGAACTGAAGAGGAGAGTAATCCCCCACAATCGGACTGTTATCAGCCGCCAAGTGGGTGAGTGTTCTCTCCTCTTGAAGCTCCTTTTCCATCCAAACAGCAGAGCAGGCAAACACATAACCACGCAGAGACTAACACAAGCAGGGTCTGTCCGGCCACTTCCCGCCAGTGTGTGGGTGGTCTGTGAGTGTGCTGGTGTGTGTGCACAGAAATCAGACCCAAGCCTGAGGAAACACTTAGCTCCACTTGTTCACTTGTTCAAAGTCTGGAAATTACACAGGTACCTTATGGGATACATTCCTCAAAGGCAGCTTTTCCTTGGTCCTGGGTCAGCTGACAGTGCTCCTGCAGGCCGGTCCCTCCTGGCCTCAGTGTGTGATGGGCATCTGGCTCATGGATGCATTTGCTTCCACACAGGGTTCTGTGTGATGCTTTTTTTGCAGGAAGTGAAACTGGAAAGGGCAGGAACTCCACCATGGAGAGCCTACATTAAGTTTTTCCCCATTTTTGTGTAAACTCTTTACACTATGGAGAAGAAGGTTTGCTATTCTGAAAAAAAATGTACTTTATATGGAGCATGAGAAAAAGGATGTAGAACCGTCAGTTCCTACATAATAACACTTTTGTGAGGTTCAAAGGGCCATGTTTATATGTGTAGGGGATGAAGAGACTTCCTGATGGATCTAGATGCAATCCAGAGAAGTTAACTAAGAAGGACAGAAACATAGTCCAGCATTCTAGTAGGTGCGCATGTGCTAGGATAATGGCCTGAGTGGAATAGAATGGAACAGAGGGGTCAAAAAGGAAGAAACTATAGCAGGTTCTGCAAGTTTAAGCAAAAAGACATACAATGAAACCAATTTCACCACAGGCTAATTGATATAAATAAGAGTTATATTCCTAAGGCATCTCATCAACCTTATAGCAACAAAACAATGCTAGTCAAGAACCTGCCATATGAAGTTCTGTATAGCTTTGCTTTGATCTCCTGGGCTTCTTAGATAAGAACACTTTAAGTCTGCAACCTTTGCAAAATATCCACCGTACATTATTTCCTGGAAGAAATTTGGGCAGTTGGGGAGTTACATCAACTTTGTCATTCCTTGAACATTGTTTACCAGAGAGGTCAATAATACTATCCACGCAGCAGGTGACAGATTTTCCACACTTGTACAAAACCAGAATCATGGTCTTACTCCTACCATGTTACTCTCCTTTCACATGAAAATTGCATTCTCCCATGCAATTTGTTATCATGACACAAACTGGAGTAATCGACAGCTCTTTTAGTTGCCAAATCCAGTTAAATTTACAGTAGCAAGAACTGTAACTCCCACCAACACCAATTCAAATCCACTAATGCATGGATTCGACACCTACCTTACGCCGTGCCCTCTACTTCTTGCTTGTTTAGGAAATAGCTCCCTAGCTGTTCTTCCTACCTCAACTTGGTATACTTCTGAGCCATTCTCAGTACTTTTTCCAGATTAACACTTACAGTGATTACTTACATGCTCTCAATATCACCTTGAGCATGTTGTCTGGCTGCTCTTGGTTTAAGTTTCCTCATTTCATAAAATTCATAACTCACATGCTTATTGTGAGTGTTGAATGAATTAATATATCTAACATTTAAAGCACTAGAG
Organism: Noctilio leporinus; assembly: GCA_004026585.1. Lineage (NCBI taxonomy): Eukaryota > Metazoa > Chordata > Mammalia > Chiroptera > Noctilionidae > Noctilio > Noctilio leporinus. The sequence goes on from PVIW01000298.1 coordinate 126,390, forward strand.
TTTTTTTAAGTGTCCAGTACATAAAAAGTACTCAATAAATGTGACAGTGGGCATAGTATTCATAGCAGAAGTATAAATAGTTGCAAAGTATGGCTCCTCCCACCCCTGGAGTAAAGTCTAATCATGAGCTATACCCAGTGACTTCTGTGAGGAAGCCTTGAGACATTTCCAATCCTTCCTTCTTTTCCACCTCTTCATACACTCTGGCTCCCAGTCAAACACTATAATCTGAGGTATCCTGAGCCTATTCTCCTTCACTGTATTAATTAAGAAAATGTTACCTTTGGCTAGCTTAGGCAAAAGGGGGAATTTATCAGAGAGCCCCTCAGGTATGTAAGGAATCTATGGAAATCACGAAGAACCTGGACTCAGGAAGAGTAGCTTGAAGGACCTCCCCAATAAATGCTGTTATAACCCGGCTCATGTGCCAGCCCATGGGTTCTGTGCCTCAGTTCAAAATTTACAGTAATTTACAGTATTTACAAAATTTACAGTAGCCAGTTAAGAGGATATGGTTTGCTCAGTTGGGTGGATCAACACTGCAATGAATGCATTGTCCTTGGGAAGTTAGACAGCTGTTTATTGAGGTAATCTCCAAACATGGGAGGTCACTGTGAGCTAGCAGGTACTCAAGGGAAATCTCCTGCACCCATATTGATACCCTTGTTCATACTGACCTCTTTCTTCTCTCTGAATGACCTACCCACTTGACAGAGCCCAACTTTTTTTCAGAAGTTCTTTCTAGTTCCTCTCCCTGCTGTACCCCATTCCAACTAAAGTGCTTATTTTATCTCTGGACTTCTATAGAATCTTGTTTACAACCCCATCTTAGCACACATCATGTTCTGCCTTTATGTTTGTATCATATTTATACCTACACGTGTCTTACTTCCCTCTACTTAACAGTGAGTTCCTATGGAGTAAATCAGGTTATCGGTGGATTCTCCTCCCACATTTCACCTGCAAGGTGCCTTACAGATGCATGGGAGGCGTGTGGCATAGGCTGCAATGGACTACCAGGGATGTGGGCTTTAAAGCCAAACAGACTTTAAATAGGGTTCTCACTTCTTTATTTATCAGCAACATAGCTCAAAACAAGTTACTCTTCTAGGGACCCTTGGCTTCTCCATCTGTAGAAATAGGGAAACCATTACTACTTTAGAGGAGCGCAAGGACCAAATGAGTTAACCTATCTCCCAGCTCAGTGTCTGCCACATAGTGGGCACTTAAAACATGTTGGTTCCTTCTTCTCCAATAAATGTCAGGTCCTGTTCCTCTGTAAGAACAAATGGCTTGAGAGAAGATTTGGTAATTTTCAGGTAAAATTCTCTTAGGTTTAATATTAGATAATCCATCCCCATGAGTAAGCACAAACCTCATTATTGTTCATATCCCCTTTAAAAAACTATAATTTTAATACTTAAGTTTTAAAAAATTTATTCAGAGATTACTTTTTATTGGAGAATAAGAAAATATGACTAGTCATGTTCAGACAAATAACAGAAAAATGTATAGTAGAGGAGATGTTGAATTCATAAAATCTTACATGCGATGAATGTTGTTGGTTAAATCAGTATCTTTAGGACTCATGATCCCAATTCTAGAAATTACACCAAAGGCATTTCACTAGTATTTTACTAAAACTCTCCCTGTTTTGTTGGGAGTTTTAAACCCAAATAATTTTTTCGAAGAAAAGCTACAAGTTGGAGCCAACAATGAGACCCAGATGTGAAGTCTTGGGATATAATCAAGACACATCTGGCTGCTCATTGACCACTCTGATAGTGGCATTGATGTTTATAGTGTTGCCTTTTTACATGTGACATAGTTAAACTTCAGCTGGACAGTCTGGAGACTCTGTGTTTATCTAGATGTTAGTGTCTTTGGGCCTTTGATTTAGCCACTGAGGAGTATTTTCTAATAAAGGGTGATTACATCCACTCATGGTCACATACATATAGTGTGGGCTTATACTTCCTCTGCAGTAACTGGCAAGTTGTAGTTCCCTGCAGTTTTCTTAAACTGAGGGAGCTTAAAGAATGAATAAAGCTACATGGAAGACTTAGGTTTATTGTTGATAGAAAAAAAATTAATGTTCAAATTTCTAAGGATAATCTACTTTTTAATATATACAAAGTATAGTGAAATATCATGAAAAATAAATTATCTATGAGCGGAGGGTGTGCTATAATTCTAATATAATTGCACATGTAATAGTATAAGTTTTAATGGAACTGCCTTATGGAAACCCCAGGTAGGAATGGCCTTTTCATGAAATGCTGTCCACTTCATAAATACCTTCTACAAGATTCACCCTCAATTTGTTTATTAACACTCAGCACAGAGATCACACAGGGTGAGTAGTTATTTATTCACTGTAGAGTCCTTGTGGTTTTACTGGTTGTGTTTCTTGCTTTTGTGTTTTTAATCATTGGAATTATTTGACAACAGAGGATTAAATATAATGTCTTTCCATTGGAAAGAGTTACTAAAAGAAAAAAAAAAAAGAGCACTTGTAATTCGATAGATTTTGGTACAAGTTGATCATATGGTAGGAGTTAGTAGGCCCTAGTTTCAGAGGGCAATAAAAGCCAGTCCCTACACTCAGAGAGCTTACAAAACTTATAAGAGACATAGGTGGGGAAAAAAACATAATACAGTCTGACAGGTGGATTGATGGGGAGATACACACATAATGTTAAGAGAGACAAAGAGGCAAGGAGGGTAGTAGGTGGTTGCTTAGGCTTGTCTATAGGACTAGATGCCTGCAGTGCATCTTAACTGGATGTCTGTATTGTGTCTTAGAGAGAGTCAATGCTGTATACAGCACCCGAGAGGCATTCCAATGAGAGTACCAGGCTCGTAAGGGCAGAGGCTATGCCTAGAACTTACCTCAGCACTAGCATGGTGAAGCTGGGTCACAGAGTGTGGGGTGGGCAGGGGGAGGAGAGGCTGTAAGAAATTAAGCAGAGGAGGTAGAAAATGACAGGTCATGAAAGATCCCATATGATCTGCACTTTATCTTGAAAGTAATGGTGAGCCGTTATGGCATTTTATGCAGCAGTGACCTAGCTAAATGCCTGTTTTACAAAGTCATATTGATGAAGGATGGAGAGTGGAGCAGGTGAGGGGAGGACTTGGAGGACCTGGAAGCAGGAGGCACTTTAGGAAGTTGTTGCCTTCATTTGGATAACAAATTAGTTTAGGAGGTTCTCACCTTAAGGATGAGAAGAATGCATTCATTTGAAAGGTATTAAGGAAGTAGTGAAACATAGTATATGGAGTTGAAGAAGAGGAAGGAATAAAAATGAAAGGCATTTTATTTTCTCACCTGGGCAGCTAGGTGAGAATGTTAGTGAAAGGCACCAAAAGAGGAAACATCAAAATAGCAGAATTTTGTAGAAAGCATTGGGCTCATTTCTTTACATTGCATTTGATGTGTCTATGGACAGCCCTGAGAAATCCCCAGGGGGGTAATCAGATATAAAGCTCTGCACCTCAGAGAGAAATCAAGCTTAAAGATAGAGATTTGAACATTGTCAGCAATGCATAAAGGTCTGTCCTGAAAGTATCGAGCCATATAATGTTATAATTTTATTGACACTGGTTTGATACTTTCAGGACAGACTACCGTGGGTATGCTTGTTAAAGCCATTAGAGTAGCTGAGGTCACCCAGGTAGAATGTGTAACAGAGACCAAAAATAAATAAATAAATAAAAGGCGGGGGGGCATAAAACAACTTTTTTGAAACGTAAATAATAGAAGGAAAACCTGTAGGGACTAAAAAGAATGCGCAGGAAGAAAACCAGGAAACACGTATGTAATGGAAGCCAATGTAGGAAAAACGAGGGAGTGACCCAAATGTCAGCTAGTACAAGGTCCACTGATGCATGCAGTTGGGTAGTGATTGGTAACTGCAACAAGCACACATGGAGCATTGTGGGCAGAAACCAGACTGCAAGAAGCTGAGGCATGAAGCTGGCATTAAGTATGCCACAATTTCAAAAGAAAATGGGTATTAAAAGTATGTAGTGTAGCATGCATCTGTGAGAGTTAAGAACATTTTCTTTGTGTTGTTGTTTTGATATAATTCATTCTCCTAACTTTTTCTATTCAGTACCCAGAGCTGATGGTCGCTTCCTATAACAACAATGAAGATGCTCCCCACGAGCCAGATGGAGTGGCCTTGGTTTGGAACATGAAGTTCAAGAAAACCACACCAGAATATGTCTTCCACTGTCAGGTAGGAGTCAGCAGAGTAAAAATAACTTACATCTTCTACTAGGCCAAATATAGTTCGTGCTGCCTTGCATCTATCTGTCTCAAGTGGAGAGGAAGGACTGAGTTTAAAAATGAAATTGTTGACAATTTTGGAAAATTCCCCCACAGCAACCTAATGTTTTGGGAAAGTGGCAACGCTCTCCAAACAGTTAGAAAGCCTGGTTGAGGACTATGTGTCATTTTCTTTCTATTTAAAACCGCCCCCGTAAAGATGAGTTTATAAAGACCTCGCGCTTATGAAGAAAGCCTGGTGTACCACTTCCTCTGCTTAGGAGCAGCATATGCTTGGCCACCCACGTGGGCATCCTCAGAGCACAACCACTTCAAGTTCCCTCATCCCTCCAAAATACAGTTCAATGGGATTTCACCAATTTTGAGTTTATGGGCGCCATCTTGCTTACAGGTAATGTTTTTATAGCCGGTTGAAAGGGATACCCATCATGAATCCTTCTTGAATAGTTGAGAAATATAAATGCTGTTTTCAGTTTGCAAGTGCAGAGATTATGTCAAATAGCTCCTTGTGCCTTCAGACATACTTGTCTTCTTGTTCATTCAACACACTCACGGGCTGAAATTATGTTACACTTGCGAACATCCAGCTTTGCTCTGTTGCCATGACTCTGCCTAAATAATAGGCCTCAGTAATGGCCAATACAGCAACCCCTTTATTAATGCCCCTCTTCCTTGATTGTGCACAGGAAAATGCAAAACAAAAATTCCAGCTCAAATTTCAGTTCCTTAAGTACTATGATTCAGATGTACAGAATGGTAGTTTACTCTTAATACAAATACGTCTGTTGAAGAGGGTGGGTAAACCTGTTGATATTTGGAAGTTTAGTGTCATTTTATATCTAAGAGCTGAGCATCTTTTTTAACTCAAATATGTTTAGACTTTAGAACATTATCAGATATAATTTGGGAAACAGGAGTTGCTCAAATAAATGCCTCAGCCTCAACCTGATTTAGTAGCCTCTAACACTGGCCATGTTTTTCCAATTTCCTATCTTAAAAACAACAAAAATTCTAGGTCTACACAGTAAACAACCTTTATTTTTTGAACCTTTGAAATAAGAACAGTTTTTTCTTTCTTTTTTTTAAAGATGATCAAATTTGTCAGTTTAATATGCTCTTTTGGTAAACATAGAAGCACAAAATGTTAATTTTGTTAAATTTTAAGATGTTTTCTGAATTACCAGGAAAATACTCAAAAGATCATGGGGTAAGCAGAAGCACATTAAAAAAAAAACAAAACAAAAAACAGTACTACTTAAACTATTTTAATATTATAGAAAGCATATCTTGAATGTTAAAAATAGAAAGTAACAATATATTGTTTCAGTCAATGTGCTTGCTGTTTGTCAAAACTTATATTAACAGACTATAAGGAACCTGTGACAATAACAATTTGATAATATGACTAATATTCACAACATTGCATAGTGAACAAGTCAGTAAGAGCATAGTAATGCTAAGTTAAGAGTCAAAATTTAAAGGTCTTCAGAATTAACTGGAATATCAACATTTCCTGTTTTATCGCACAATTGTTAATACTAATGTAGATTGAAAAGAGCATCTTCTCTTTCCTCTCCTTTATTTTATTTATTGTTTCTCCATTAAATGATTCAATATACGTATTTTAGAAGAAAATGTGCTCCTGATTTTAAAAAAGATGTCAGAAGTATTCTGAATGTCCTAACAAAATATGCTGACTGCATTATCTCTGTGCTCTCCACACTCCTGCTATTATCTTCATTTTATCTGGTGACCAGAAGCAGAAAGGTGTTTTAAATTCTACCTAGTATTCTCAGAGAAGAAAAGTAAGAATTCTAATACTTTTAATCTTTGGGATTGATTAAGTGACATGTGCAAGGTACGTTGAGGACTCTGAATGTCTAGGTACCAAATAAAAGTACTCATTTTAACACATGTTTACAGATACTGCAAATCATGGTTGTGCAACTCAGGCTTGAATGATAAAGTAGCATTTCATATAAATGACCCTTAATATTCATTAAAAACACATGTTGAAAATCTTAAGAAAACCTAAATTGCTGAATACCACTATAGTACCTCATTTCTGTGACTAAATTATTTCTCTGGAGCTGATCTAACTGAAGGAGGAAGACGGATCACCAGCTTTGGGGAAAGGAATAGAAAAGAGCTTTGGTCCCTCTAAGGAGGAGGAAAAGGAAGAAGTGTATACAACCGAAGTCATATGAAGCCCTTTCAGGGGACCCCTGGTGGTTTGAAACCACCAGTAATGTTGGACAGTAATGGTTGGAAACCACTGGAATGTAAAGGAGAGATGGAAAAAGGAGATGGCAAGGCACCGAAAGTGGTCTGAAATGGGGAACTTTTCTTCTTGCGCCACATTTACTTTCTCCTCTTTAGCCCAAACTAGAGTGGCATTTCTTATCTTCATTCCTCAGATGCTGATCCCCGCTTCACCCTATTTGAGAAATTTATTAACCAACTTCCCTGTCCTTCCTACTTGACCCCCCAACACACACATACACACCTCACACACACACTTACATTTCCTGTACCTCACTCACTGCTGAGATCTGCTTCGGTGGTGGATGGTTAAAAGACCCAGAGTTGTTTTTTCAGGAATGGGCTCAAGACCATACTCAACATGACATGAGGACAATGGGCATTAGGGAGCTGGAGAGTACCACTATTTTTTGGAATAGTGACACACCAATCTCTAGTTAATACCCAGGAGGTTAGGATAAAAGCCATGTAGATACCAGTGGTAGTCAGGGAAAAAACAAAGTGCTATGGTACCGAGTATGCCTGAGCTAATGGGGGACCAAACCAGTGTAACTTGAGCAGTCAGGAAAGGTGTTAGCAGATGAATTCATGGATGGAGGTTAAGTGGAGGGAAAAAATAATAAGAGCAGTTTCGTGACTGTGCATAGAACTCTAATAACTACAGTGAATGTAACTGCATTTACATTTTGCCAGCCCTTCTGCCTTCATGGTCTCATTGATTCTTACAACAGTGCAGCAGAAAAGATTTCAGCCTTCTTTTCCCATTGAGAGACTTTGCACTTTAAGGGTTCCCCACCTGGTGAGCCATAGAGCCAGGCCTAGAACCAAGGGTCATTCTCCCTCGCTGCCCTCAGTGATGGAGCAACGTGAACCTTGCTAGCAAAGGCTGTGTAATGCATGCAAAGTGCATCTTTGGCAGCCTGCCAGTTCTGAGATGTTGGTCAAACATGGTCCTAGAGGTGGCTACTGCGAAGAGATGGTAGACCTCAAGAGGATGATCAGCAACCCCCAGCAAAGGCTTTGCATCATGTACATGCAATTGCTAAACTGGCTATGGTCCTTAGTAGCCATGCAGCCTGTTGGCCTGGAGCAAGGCATCAACTATATCCTGGGCCTAAAACAGAAGAGCTACCACCCACCAGGGACCCCAGCATACTCTCCTCCTGTCCTTTAAGACTCCTGGGTGGGAAAGACTCAAAGGGGCATTTGGGACACTTAGGAACCCTCTGCTGTGTCCCAGCTGGGGAGGGATATGATGGCAAGCCAGCCAGTGGGGCTGTCAGCATTGGGATTTTTTAAAAGAAAACTATTTTAATGGGAAAAAAAAAAAACAAAAAACTTACTTATATAAACTTACACACACACACACACACATGAAAAATTAAAGCTGCCAGTCTAGAAATAAAAACTACAAATTGGAGACCTTGATTTACCAAGCACTTGTCAGGTAAAACGTGCATGTATTGTTAACTGATAAGTGGTAGCAACTTCTCCCAAACCTAAAGGGGAATTGGGAGAGCTCAGAAATAAAATACTTGTCAGGAAAACCTAACTCCCACTCACCGACCTATCAGTTTTCCTCTATAGCCTTTCTAATCTCCAGCAAAACTTAACTTAGGACACCTGGTCTCTTCAGACACTGTCTTGCTGAAAGCAGGTAGTTTGCGCTTCCACATTCTCCTGTGATGTGGTAGTAATTTCATAATTAGACTGTTTGCTTAGTAGGAAAGAGGACTGTGGATAAGAAGAAGTAGCAAGTGTTATTTTAGAATAATTGCATTAGCTAGCCATTTCTTCATCTCTGTGGATTCTTCATATTCTTCAAAAGCATATAATTGCAGACAAATCCGTTGGCTCAGGAAAGCATCATTTCAGGCACTAGAAAGCAAATGCACAAAAAAACAGACTTTAGTTCAGTGTTCTTGCCTGGAGACTGACAGGCTCTTAGTCTAATCGTAAAAAGATTGCAGTCAGAAGGCTCATTTCTCTGTTAAGGATAGCAAGGCCAAATACTTTCTACTTCCACGAGCAGTTTCGTGTCTTTACTAAACTGAATATTTAGTGCGGGCTCTGGTCCTGCATTTTCTATTTTCATTCCAATGAGAGCTGTCCACATTTGGAACAGATCGGTGGACTCTGCATAGAAATCAGCCCCTCGGCCCCACCGCACGATCTGGCAGCTGTCCTGCCGTCTTCTGTAGTGGCTTCCACACACTGTCATTACATTATGCATCCTGACCACCCGGCCTTGCTTACCCTGGTGTGGTCTTTCTCTTTTAAACGGAATGAATAGAATCAGAAATATATATCTTAGAATTATCTGCATTGAGGTAAGTGGAAAACTTATATTTAGAGGCTTGGTTTGGTCAGAGGCTTTTATTTTTACTTTTAGTCTTTCCTGATTTGGTTTCTTTGTTCTTAGCGTTCCCTTTTTCAGGATTATCTGACCTGAAACTGAGTATGACCTGAAGCCCTCACTAGTTCAGGGAGAAAGAAACTGTGAAGTGGGGTGATATTAACTAATCTCATTTGTGCCACCCTTTAAAATCCTCAGTGTTGGCTTTTTCTCTATGTGGGACTACACTATTCATCACAAATCTATAAAGGTCGTAGATGAGATTGCAGCTCACAGCTTTAGCCATTTAGTGCTGGGTTCAGTGTGATGTTCCTGCTCATCTTGAATGGAGCCCCACCTTCCCCACCCCATGAGGAGTGTTGGTGACACTGGGAGGAAGCTAGGCTGGTGGTGAGGAGAGGGGGCAGAAAGTCATTCTTGTGGCTCCAACTCCCAGCTGACCTGGGGGCGTTGTCGAGGCTTTGTTGTGTTGTGCGGTAAGAAAACTTGCTCTGGTGGAACCATGAAGCTTATTTCAATAAACTTGATTTCTTTTCTCCCACCCACTTTCATCCTTTCCCCAGCTCAGACTGTGTTCCATAATCCAAATAAACAAAACAGTTACAGATGCAAAGGTATAGATTCATGTAAATGCATTTTCCAAGGTGTACATTATGACCAGGGCAGTGTTAGAAGGCCGCTGAAGGGTTTTTATTATTGTTTTCGATGAAAGAAAGAGTAATTTCCTTATGGCCTGGCTAATTTTTTTAAAGGAATTTTCTAAGCTTTTCTCTCGGATGTGGCAAGAGTGGTTACTCAGCAGAGGTCAAAAGGAGAAGGGGATGAATGGCTACAACATTTTTGGCAACTAGGGCTACGTATTCAAAATGTGTCACTGGGATGACAGAATGAAGGGACATAATAGGTGCTTTGTAACTGTAGAACAAAGTCCATGGACAAGAAAATGCTAACTAAGGTAAGGAAGACCCAAGCAGTTTTCAAATGTGACGCTGGACCTACTGCAGGAGGGAGAAGCTGAGCGGAGGAAACCTCAACCATTGTCCTAGAGACTGTGATAACACACTTCCAAGTATACAATTATGGAAAATTAAAGAATGCCAATGACATGAAGGTGAAATTAAGCTCTGACATAAAAGATACAAATTATATGGATCTGACCAGAGGAACAGCAGCACAACAGTGCCATTTTGAGCCTTTAGGGAGAGGCAGGGGGGAGGGAAAACATACTCGCTGAAATGACATGCAGCCACTTGGAAACATTTCTTTACCCCAATTGAGTCTGACTGGCCCGATGGTCAAGGCTAGAGCTAGACACCAGTTCTTATTAAATCAAACAGCATGAACTTCTTTCTCGGCTCTTGGCCCAGGAAGCTAGCAGCAGAGAAGCTGCCTTGCCAGCTTTCATTCTTTATCTGCCCTCTTTCTGGGATTTTCTCCAAGAAGTAACACAAGGAGACGCAGACTTGATCATCAGAATTTATCTAAGGAAATCAGAATTATCAGCAGGATTATAGTAAACAGATGGTACCATAGACGATTCCTTATCTGCAACTAGCAATGAAGGAGACCGGATACCGTACAAGTAAGTGACCGAGGAAGCTTGTTGAGAGAGGACACTGTGAGAATACACCTTTGAACAAATTGTTCTTAAATGGCGCTCTTTGCCTTACCACGTCGTATTGCAAGTGATTGAGCTGAAGTTTAATGCTGTTGCAAAAACAGAAGACTTACTAACATTTGTTCTGCCCCATTAATGTGCACATATATTGGAGGCTTAGAAACCCAACATTGAGGATTCTATTCAGTTCCTTGCACGCCCCTCCCTCTGCTTCCCCTGTCCTGTGCCAACTCTGTCTGCACAGGGCTGTCTCCAGCTGTGCTCCTTGAAGGAATCACCCCAGGAATTATCGATGCTAAGCGATGAGAGCCAGGTGACAACAGCATGAGAAGTCCTCTGGCTTGTCACTCTGTCACTCCCCTTGTCCTTCCAGACTGCACTGGCCACTCACTGGGGTCTAAGGGAGATGGATGTTCTCAGGGATCTGCACTGAATGCTGATGGAGCTCTAGGTACTTCTTAGGCTTATTGTGAGGATGAAAGAGATAATAGAGGTATATTAGTCTGCTCAGACTGCCATAGCGAATACCATAGACTGAGTGGCTTAAACAACAGAATAATTCATCCACAGTTCTGGAGGCTGGTGAGTCCAAGATCAAGGTGCCAGCCGTTTTCCTTTCTTGGAGACAACTGCTTCTGGCTATTGCCTCGTATGATAGAAGAAGACAGCAAGCTTTCCTGGTTTCTAATTCTAGCAGCAGGGCTCATTCTGATTACTTGGTCGAAACCTGATTGTCCCCCAAAGGCCTCCCCTCCACACACCATTGTATTGGGGCTTAGGACTTCAACATTGCAGTTTTCGGGGGACATAGTTCAATGATAGTAATAGGTGCACATGCTTTGAGAAGATGAAGTTCTCTCTTGACATTAGATTGTTGCACTATAATTGCATGAGAGTCCCATAAAAGGAAGCTTAAACCTTGGCATTCTTATGTTTCTTGTTTGAATATAGTCCTAAAGAAATTTCACCTGACTTAGAGTCATTCATTCAACAAGTAGTTTGGGGGGTGACCATCACCATGGGCAGGTCTTCAGAGTAACAGTTGGCTGTGCTGCAAAGAGGCTGCCCTCTATCCACAAAACTCTTCACTCGGCTCCAATCCCCGCCACGCCCTAATTCCCATCACCTGGCCAGCTCTCCTCACATTAGTCAGATCCCTGTGTGTGGTTTTTATATACAAATGCCAAGTGAAGAGGGAACCTGGGACAATTCCAAAGTTCTCTCATTTCAATCATTTAGACATTTGATTCATAACTAAATGATGATGGGAGGCAGTTAAACGAGTAAAGGTTATGGGTTGGCTATATGGTTACACAGCCTGGGATTATATAAGCTCTGTGACCTGGGCAAGTCCTACATGAGAGTGAAATAAATAAATACATATGGAGCACTTAGTGCCAGGCACAGAGTAACTTGGGAATATCAGCTGCAATTGGTATCTAATATGCAGAAATGAAATTCAATATACGTATCAATCTACAGTATATGGCCCTGTCCAAATAGCATGGGTGAGGGCATGCGTTGTGTTAGGAACTGCATCTTTAGTTGCTGACTGGAAAAGGGGGGAACCAGGGTGACCCTGGAGGAAAGTAACCCACAAGTACAGAATGAACTCAATACCTTAGTAACTGGTGATGTACTAGTGTGCGTGGCCCGGATGTCATCCCTGTTGCTCTGCTTCCACCGTGTCCTCGGCTTCCAAGGCTTAATTACTCACTGGTTGCCTCAGGCAGGGGCTTCCTAGACCTGGGAACCTTCTGGTTTCTGCACTAATGTGGGTGCACTGAAGTTTGTGCAGGCTAGCTGCCCATTTGCCATGCTAAACTCACTCTGTGGACCCCGAAGCAAGAATAAGGAAGGTGGGGGCTGACAAATGCTCTGCTTTCATCTAAGACCAGATTAATATCTTTCCTCAGAGATGTTTTTCCCAAAGATATAGGATCCAGACTCCCTAGGTGAAACTTCCACCCTCTGGAATATCAGATTGTTTCTTTTCCTTTTATCCGACATTTTAATACGGGCAGAAGCAGATTATAAAATATACCAGGTGGTCTAAATGGAAGATGTTAGAAGGACAGCTCTCCCCATCAGAAGTGTGGGCCTAGAGGATCCTGGGTCAGCGAAGGAAAGAGTGAGCAGTAGGGGTGGGCTGTGATGTGCCCCAGGCCATTAGCACCCACCAGGAGTGTTCTGCAGTCTACTGATTCAACACACAGACCCACCTCTGGAGTTCAGATTATCTATTTCTAAAAAATAATAAGTAAATAAACCTTTTTATTCCTTTCTACAATCTTAACCAACACCTTCTGATTTGTGTGTAAGTTGCCTAATATTGTTGAATGAAAAAGGTTGTTTGAGCATACCTCATTATGAATAAATACAGAGGTGTTACTATTCCCTAACAGTCACATTATTATTAAAATTCATCTCAGAGAGTGGCTCTCAGCAAAAAGGTATTCTTTTCATTTTTATGATTGATTTTTTAAATTATTTAAAAACATTAATATCAAAGAGATTTTGTGCAAGTAGAATCATCATCTTCACTTCTGGGGAAGTTTTATAACCTTTGTTGTAACAATTAGTTTACACTTTGCTTTTACCATGCTTATATTTGATTTATAATTTTAAAATGGTATGATTATTGCTAGACAAAGAATTAAACAAGGCATTGCTTATCTTAGGTGAAAGATTTAGTCAATTTTAAATTTTAGCCTCCTTATAAATGTACTGAGGATATATCTTATACGTTACAAATAATTGTTGCCATAGTCATTTAAAAATATTTATACTTTCTTTTGTTGTTGTTTTCTTAAACTGTTTTTTGTTGTTGTTGTTGGTTTGTTTAAAAATACTTCCAGCTCCTACATACAATGAGGTGTGTTACTTAACACTGCATTTTTTACTGCTTGATAATTTGGTCTGACATTGTGTTCAGTAGTTGAAATTAAATTTATTTTTATGTGCAACAAAAACCTTCATTTCTTTAAAATAAGTTTTTTTGCTTTTCTTTTCTTTTCTTTTATTATTATTTTTTTTTGTAAATATGGTCTTCTGAAAAGAGAAACGGACAGGAGCAAAAATTATACACAAGTACCCACACTCATATAAAGGCACACACACAGACCCAAGACTCTAAAATCCTAGTCAAAAGTTATATTTCATGAAAGAGAATTATAGTAATGCTGATGGTTTGCCAAAAACCTCAAGCAGTGACAAAATCCACAGAGTGTCCTGAAAGGGATGCCTTTGCAAAACCGTGCCTCTCCAGATGGTTTAGATTAGAGATGTTTAAAAACACATGGAAGCATTCGTTTGGTTTAGAATTCATAGTTAATTCAGTAGATAAAATAATGCAAATTTGAAACCTTAGCCCGTATCAGAAAAATCATCAAATCTTACGATTGCTCTTAGGGAAGGTTGGTATGTGATGTGTTGATTTTTAAATGATCTAATTGAACTAATAAAATTAAGCAAGAAGGAGTAAAAAGAAGAATTGAAAATACAAGAGTATAAGTAGAAACTTTCTTCTCTGCAGAAGATTTATTCCTTTAAGCTGTCATATCCAATCAATTTGCATGGGATTCGACAGCCAATTGTCATTTCCTGAGATAAACTATGTCAGGAGGTTGTGTTACAGAGACAGCACGGAAAAAAAATGGGGGGAAAGAGCTCCTTTGGAGCATGATGGAGAGAAAAGCCAAAATGCCCTGAGAACACAGTGTTGTCAGGGTCCCCAGTACCTTCCTAAGAAGAACAGATAAACAGCTTACGCTCAAGTTTTCCCTTTGGCACATTCAGCCTCCTCTCACCCCCACGTACTTTTTCTAAAAGAAAGTGCTCCTGGTCCCCCCATGTCAGTTTGCCTTATATGTGACTTTTAACCTTGGTGGGGGCTCTGTGCGAAAAATGAGCTCCATGCTGTTGTCTGGCACAAGATGGGCAACAGTTACCCCAGGGTCCCCAAAAGGCCCGACCACTAGCCTGACCCCCACCCCTCCATCCACTTTCTTATCACTTAAACCAAAAGTATCCTACCCTCAGATCCCACAGCTGGGTAGCCGGCAAATAGCTCCTGGAAAAGAAATCTTGTGTGGGAACGGTATTAATTTAATGATGTATGCCACCGTGCGTGCTACCTTTGGCACCAGTCAAGGTAATCAGCTATGTTTAGGAGAATGTTCACTTAAGGACTCAAAGTCTTTCAGACAACATGGGACAAAGGTTCTACAAAAATAGAAAAAAAAAAAAGAAAAAAAAAGAATCAGAAAGCTTCAAACAACAATTGATGGACTTAAAAGGACTTGACTCTCAAAGGTGGGGAACTTCTCAGTTCCCCCAGAAAGGAACACATTTTGAGCATTTTCTAAGTATAAAAACTGGCTTTTAATGGCTGGAAAGAACTCCACAATCAAAGCAAATGTGCTCCTTTGGCCAGCAAAGTGTGTGTGCACACGCACACACACACACACACACATACACTCATATATAAATATAGATACATACACACAGAAAAATATGGGGTGGAAAGGACAGATAGAAATGCGCTGTATTTGTGTGGACTCATGGAGACTTCCATTATAAAATTAACTTAATTTCACTTTAGCAATAGAGACATTGAATTAGCCAATCTTAACTACTGATGATATTTTTGTTTCATCTTCTAATCATTTTTTTTTAATGGAAATAAGTCAAATTCCTGATTTCTGGTTGTTTAACTATGTTACACCCTATGGAGAATGAAGGGAGGGTTTTTTTTTTTTTTGGCTTTGTTTTCTTGCTTTTGATGCTTTTTGTGTGCTTATATAAACTTACTGCTTTTCTCATAAGACCTATAAATATATAGAACTGTCGCATCTCAGAGTTTGAAGGAATGTTAGTGGCTTTCTGGACTGACTGCTTATTCAAACCCTGAATTCTCTGAATGATCTCGTCTCCCTTTGCTGAGTGAGCATCGCCCCTGCTGCTGTGGCAGGGCAAGGTGCGCAGCTCTCGCCAGAGCTGGCGAGTTTCCCAGTGTGCATGCTTTCCATCCTACAGAACTGCTCATCACCGGCACAGGCAAAGTCAAGCTGGGATGCCACAGGGACCGGGCCTGGGAGCAGGGCCACCGCCTGGGGTTCTGAGGGTGAAAATGAGCACACGCTGCCTGCCCTCTGCCACCACCTTCCTCATGTGTCTCAACATCTTTGTCCCCAAGCTGGCTTCCTTTAACATCACTTTTATCAAAGGCATAACAGCATTGTTCCCTCCTATTGCCAATTAACATTGTTGAAGAGACCTCACGTTGGGAAAGATGCTCAGGAAAAGGAAAGTTCTACCTGTGCTCTCCCCTCCCCCGCTCCCCTCACCCCTTTAGGGTAGTTTACTTCCCAGTCAGAAGAGGAGAAGCAGGGACAGGTTCCTGTGCATTCCAGCCAGGCCTGACGTGGGAGGGGAGGCACAGGGGACAGCTTTGACTGCACACGCTTGGTCCTACAGTTGTCCTGGCTGGGTTCTACCGAGGATGGTGGCTTGGAGCTTGGGGGCAGAGGCAGCAGGCCAGGGGGCCCAGAGGACTGCACGTTTGGAGGCAATAAATACGGACAGGCCAGGCACGCCACTCTGGCCAGCAGGCCCAGGTGGGACAAGTAAGGCTCAGCCACTGGCTTTGTCCACCGAGGGGCTGTGGGCTCTGGGTCTGGGTGCTGCCCATGGGACAAGAAGGCAACCCAGCCTCTCAGATGGGACCAGAGGCCGCTTGAGTTTTGGCAGTTTGGCTTTCCTCAAGCCCTTGAAGCTGTCCCCACGGCCCTGGCTGGAGGAGGGGAGCAGAGAGGGCTGGCCAGGCCCTGGCAGGCCGGGAGCAACAACGGACCTCCCAGCCCACAGCACCCCCAAACCAGACTGGATCGTGCCCGCTATGTGTTTCATGGATTCCCATTAACACCCTTAGTAGAATTGTTAAGATTTGCTAAATTTTGGAAATGAATTTCACTGTATTTCCCCCTCTGTATATTGAAAGCTACCCAGACAGACTTAGCACAAATCTCCTGCCTTTAGAACGTTACAGTAAGTTCTCCCTTTTGTAAGAGGAATATTTGAGCCAAGTTCTGTAAAACTTCACACATTCAGACAACATGAAGAAAGAAGGCCAGTTCTTAAATCATTTGTGCCTCACTAAAGGAGAAAACTAAATGAAATTTTTTTGAAAAGTAAGTAATCACACTCTCCAAACTGTCTTTTGTATAAATAGACATTTTCATATCTACTGGTTTGGGACATTGTTGCTGGAATAAAAACACATTAACAGTAAGAGTGTGTGATAGCCTGAACTAGTAATCAAACATCAGGGGGCTGATTTCTTTAATGAAGAGTTAGGAATGTTTTGTTGTTGGTATATTATAGTCCATAACTATACACTTATGCTTGAGGGACTTAGAAAATATTTATTTGCCAACACTATTGATTTAGTTAGCCAAGTGTTGTTTTTTTATAGACAGTATAAAGGGAAATCAGTTATCCTTTATTATCCTGTAATAATTTCATAGCTAGTTAGGTAGTTCTGGTGTTCTAGGAATAATGTCAAAATAAATTGAGAAAGAGCCCCTCGAGTTTCTTAAACTCATATTATTTCAATACCAAACTTAAAGTATTTCCCTCAAAACCCTCATGGACATTTAAATGTGGTCGATAGCATGAATTCCTATCTTGAGAAACCCAAAACTGTTGAATCTTGCTTGTCAGTAGAGTGAATTCAACCCATAAATATATTACATTACTGCTCTCAACCTTAAGCTCTTCTAAAGCAAGAAAGGGGATAAATGAGCAAATAAATCACAAATTTCTATTCTATATAATTTCTACTGACAACTTTTAATGAGTAGAGTTGTGACTAGTTTATATGAATCATGTTTGAGTACCTGATTCTAGGACAGCAGAGAGCTGCAAAATACAATACATTGAGAAGGATGAAAGTGTAGAAATAGGCCAAGACTTTTCATTTTGACCTGCAGAACACAATCTGCCCTCCCCTTAGGTCGATGGCAGGTTAGCCCAAAGAAAAACACTCCAAAGGTATGTGCAGCATGTTTTTAAAAGACCAATGAATGGATTTTTTACTGTGTGGTTTACATGTATCAAGGTAAGAAAGATGATGTGTTGGAAAGTAGGCAGTATCAGTTAAAACAGAGTTTGGTATACATGCCAAGACCTATATTAGAATTTATATATGTCCCAAGCCTGATATTTGGAGCCTGAATTCTATTCTCTCTGGCTCTCAGCCTGAGGGGGCATGATCCATTTCACTAGCTCAGCTAGTGCAGTTACCACCTGTGTTTCAACAGCAAAGTCAGGCCCAGAGGAAAGGAAGCTCGCAGGCTGCTTAGATCCATATCCACTCAAGCCGCGGTATTTATTATTCCACTAGGGAATGCTCTGCCCTTGAAGGCTGATCCGATGAGGGTGGGATCGCAAGCAGCAGGTATGCCATGAACAACAAACCCATATTCTTAACATATGTTTAATTTGAGTCACTCTCCTCCTTTAAAATACCTCTTGATTTTAAATCCACATCCTGATTTGCCCACTCTCGTTACCATTTTCTGCTGCCTGTTCTGAATTAATCCTTTGAGGTGGTCATTCCCCGGAAAGAAAAAAGGAAAATGAGAAGAGAGATGCAGGGTTGGGAAGGAGAATGAAAGAGAATGGGAGAAAGCAGAGGACCGGGTATCATTAAGCAGAGTCTGTTTTGATGTGTTAGGTTTTCCTTGAGCTGGGGAGACAGGAGAGGTAGAGGAAGAAGAGAAATACCCAGGAAAGGCACGTGGAAGGTCATCCGTTAATACCCCTGCTGAAGAATGGAAATCATTTTTTTGCAATAGAGCTCAATTTACAAAGATTATTTTGATTCTCCATCATACTTCATCTCAAAGAATTGATGTAATCTAAAAAGTGGTTAAAATTATTAAAATAGTTTCCATAGTAGAAAATTAAATGATTTTTACTGTCATAGTCAGTGTTTAAACTGAGATAATTCGAATTATATTTTATATAATGATCATGTCACTGGGATGTCTAAACATTCTTTGGGAAAGTAATAATCCCTAATTCTGATTTTTCATCTACACAAAACTGACTAAAGGTTAGAAATATTAGCCACCAATTGCTGTTATTTGTAAAACCTACAGCGAAATCTGGTTTTCTGGAGGAATTCTGTGTTAAAATACATTTTCTACCTTGGAACTATTAACCCTTTAGGATGCTTTCTACATTTTTTGTTAGGCATGTTTTTAACTCAGAGGATCATGAAACTGCTTCAAATGCTTGATTTAGAATCTATTTAAAACTGAAATAGCAATATCTTATGCTATTACATGTTATAAAATAGCAAAGCATTATATTGCATGATGTCATTAAATTCGGTTTTCCTGTGCTTGTCTATGCATGAAATCTATCCATTTAATCCAGGTTTTCTTAGGTCACACATAACTAAATGAGATCTTGTTAACAGTATAAATCTATTTCTATAGTGATCACCTCATCGGCAATTTAGGATTTCTGAGCTCCTTCAAATTCCCCCACTTTTTTTCTGGGAGCTCCCAAAGGAGGCTGCCTGTGTGTTCCTGAATGAGGCTCTCAGGACCACCTGTGATACCAATGACAGCTCACTGGGCCTTGAGCACCCAAGCCCCACTGCTTCCCCATAGACAGCCCAGGGCTGGCTGTGAGTCACCTCCAGAGTGGGTTTCACACCCATGTGCTGGATTCCATTGCTGCTGCTGGAGCAACAGGACCCAGAGTAACCCAGGGACTTGTAGACTGAAGCCAGTGGACTCGGGGAATGTCCCATGAAGGAGACAGAATGATTCTGGCCCCTAAGTGTGTATTTTTTGTCTCAAAAAAAGCCTAAATAATGCAAATTGGTACTCTACTGTCTCTAAAGTTTATAATGCATAGAGTCACCACTATATTTTAACAGTGGCATCCTATTGCAAGTCAGGTTCTGGTGAACCTGTCCCAGTAGCCAGTTCTTCATGACTGTCCAAATTGTCAACACTGCTTTGGCTCAAACCTAAGTTTGAAATGTGATGATCTTCATGTCCACCCTGGGGCCAACTGCGTTTTATCCAGAACAAGTCAGCAGACATTTATTGTGTCTAGCACCAAGGCCACATGATGAAGATGGTGCGTACCCTGCTTATGAGGGATTTATCCCTCTTCCCATAGGTCAAAAGCAAGAATGGCACTGGTGGGTGTGGCTCAGTTGGTTACAGGTTCAATCTTTGGGTTGGGTCTGGACGCATATGGGAGGCAACTGATAGATGTTTCTCTCTCATGTTGATGTTTCTCTCCTTTTTTTTCTCTCTCTCCCTTCTCTTTCTAAAGGAGAGAAAAAAAAGTCTTTAGGAAAGATTTTTTAAATCAAGAATGTGTGATCTGCAGTAGATTACAAGTTATAGAACACAGATAATTAGTGCATATTTTATCCACTGTAGTGCCATCAGACTTAAGACTCAGCATGAAAAGTGGAAAGTGGAGTGAAGATAGGGCTGGTTGGGTTACTTTGTGGAAAAGGCGTGTGGGAGGCTGGGCTAGTCTGCATTCAGAGGGAGACGACCTCACATGAAGAATACCTACCTCCTACCTCAACGTCCTGCAAGTGGTTTGGGGATGGTTGGTGAACCACAGGTATTCCTAAGGCTGGTTCCTATTAGACAGGGAAAACTAGAAGCCTTGCTTTTCCTCAACTCTGCTGTGGAATGAAACCAATAAAGTCAGTTACTATTTAGACGAGTGAGTGCTGTTCATTTGTGAGAGAATGTTTCTGGGGCGGGCATGACCACCAGAGGCCACGGAAGGGCTTTGAGGGGCAGAGGGAGAGTTCAAATAATGCAAGAATCAATGGCAACTCTGTTAGCATCATTTACGTCTACCTCCATCAAAGTCATAAGGAAAACCTTACCTTTGCGTGTATATTTTTGTCATTCCACAAATAAAACATGTAGTTCAAAATCTGGCACAATGACTGTCTACACAGGACTGAATCCTATGGAAGAAAAATACCTAGAAGTTTGTATTACCAGATGCTTGGCATCATGGAGTCAGAACATCCTGCATGCGTTTAAAATAGTCTTCCAGATGTGTGACAGCTAGCAGCGAGCTGTAACCCTTGTCTGCATTTTGGAAGGGAGCGGGGTGCAAAACTGAGGCATGCAGGAAAATGAAACTTTTATTGCCTCCTTGGTCTGATTGCCTTAGAAAAAAATGTAGTTTAATTTTTTATTGATTTATTTACATTTTTGCCTTTTGACCAATTTCTTCAACTCTGCCTTTGACCTGGCAAATATAGACACAGAACTTCCCACAGTACTTCGTATTTGCCATATGAAAGACATTACTGCCATCGAGTGTGACATTTTTGGACTCCAAAAGTAGTTATTTAGAAATTCAACTTTATTTTGTATTTATTTGCCCTTCTTCTTGATATCAAGTATTATCAATTCCACATATATCAGTTTGCCCACTTTCTCTATATTTTAAGGCTCATGTTCAAGAATATGGGATTAAGTAAGGAAAAAAATAATAGAAATTTGTTTATCTTTGAACTAGATTTTCCCACAGAAATGCACATTCTTTGGTGTGAGCTATGCTTTGTTAAGCCCACCTGAGGTTTATATGTACCAACACTGGTGCTAAATGTTTAAAGAACCACTAGAACTGCAGAGAAAATTGCTCAGGAGAATGTACATCTTGTGAGTTTTTGCACAGCTATTCCCTCTGGGCCACAGAGAGATATTGTTTGTTCTTAAAATAATCAATAAGTAAATCTGTGGACTTTGTCACTGACAGAATATGGTATTGCTACCAGATTTAAAAAGAAAAGAATGCCTGGGGTATAAAATTCTGAAGTGTTGTCACATGTCTGTCTAGTTTTCAATACTTTTTTACTTTACTGTCAACATACTGAAGTACAGTGTTTAATTTCCAGTTAATCCAAATTACTTTTGGACACCAGTTATACATGATACTTTGATAGAACTGGCATTGGACAAATAGAATAGGTGGTCATCCCTTTATAAATGCTGCAATGAAGAGAAAGATAAGACAAGGTTCCTGTGTATGTTCTAACTGAGAACTGGTAGAAGTTTACCCTAGTGACACAGACTAAAAGGCTTAAAAATGTCAATTGCTTCAAAACAATTCAAACACTTCAAAGTGAAAATATGTACTTGTCCATCACTAAAGTTCCTACAGATTGCTTGCCAAAATTATCCTGAAACTGCCTTGGTGGGAGAAGGATTGGGTGGCAGTGGAGACAGCTTATTGTCGTATATATTTTAATGCCATGAGGACAAATTTGAAAAAGCTGTGACACAAAGTGTATGAATCTTGACTGACATGATGGTTGGTAGCACCTCTAGTTCTCTAGTGGGAGAACAATCTAAGACCATGACTTAGATTTGGAGGGAGAAGATAGTAAGACTTGGGGGTTGTTACCAATGCAGAATTTCCTGATAGAGTTTCAATATGCACTGTGTGTCTTTCCTTCTGCCCGAACATTACCACCACCTCTTCTTTTTGGTTGGTCGATCTATTTGAAATGGCTATTGGAGAAAGGGATTTAATATAAACTGAGATGCACAGGAATGACCAACTCCTAATAAATATAATTATTCCCAATTAAAAAAAACAACAACAAAGGAATGGACAAGAGTTTTAAATCTCTATTATGGCTATATCTTTGTCTCTATGTGACAGTAAACAATTCATCTAACTTGGTTAGAAAAATATGTCGTGATGGGTTATATTCTATATACCAGGCAAAATAGACTAGAAGAGAAGCAGAGTGCATTTTTTAAGGCAAAGCAGGGTCAGGTTAACATGAGGTTGAATGAGTATGAAGGTTGTGTGTCTGAGAGGAATCAGAAATGTACACTATACAAGTGACCTTGACTTTGGCTAGTGATGAACTGTGGCAATTAGCTAACTTTACAAGTAATTCAGTGTTTAGATTATCATTTTCTCAAAATATTTACAAGTTGATCAACTATTTATTGAACACTGTGGTGGGCAGAATAATGACCACCCAAATATGTTCACCTCTTAGTACCAGGAACCTGTGAATATGTTACCTCACGTGGCAAAAAGGATTTTGCAGGTGTGGTTTAAGTGAAGGATCTTGAAATGGGGAGACTATCCTGGATTATCTGTGTGGGTCCAATGTAATCACAGTGAAAGAGGATGGCAGGAGAGTTAGACTCAGAAGGAAATGTGATGATGAAAACAGAATCTAAGCGATGTGACATGAACAGGCCATTGATGCTATGAATATGAAAGTTGGCCAGCCACGAGCCAAGGAATGAAGCAGCCTCTAGATGCTGGAGAGAAGGCAGGAAAATTGGTTCTCTCCCCGAGCCCCTTCCAACCCCTTAGCTGTAGTCCTTCTAACCTCCAGAACTGTAAGATAATAAATTTCTATTGCGTGAGGCCGCTTGGGGGGTGGTAACATGTTAGAGGGGCAACTGGAAATGAATATAAATACCTACTAGTTCTTAGGAACTGTCATAGGCACCAACAACAACACAGAGAAAAATACACGTTGGTGTTCTGCCATTGAGGCTTACAAGTTGGGTGCCCATTTTACTTTGCTCATGAGGAAATTAAGCTGATATAACTACTTGATTTTCACACAGAGTATCATCTTATTTACTAGCCCATGGATCTCTACACAACAATATCTGTACCATCTGCATATGAAAAAAAAATTCTGTTCTGCCTCTCAACACAAATTTTGTGTTACCCTAAAGGCTGCTGTCCTCCAACCGGTGCAAGCAACAACCTGATACCAATCCAGTGGCTTTTATTTATGAAGGATTATAGGATTATCTATCTACAGAATAACAGTCCTGCTTGGGCATTCTGAGGAGCTGGAACAACCTAGAGCCATTAAAAGAAAAGAAGGTGGCCTTTTCTCTAGGGCAGTGGGTTTTAACCTAAACAAAGAAACTCTCCTCGAAGAGTTAAGTCACACAGCAATGGCTAAAGGTCCTGCTTGATTTGAGTCCCTTGACCCCCATTTTAGTCTCTGCCCATTTCCCCCACAGACACTAGAATGCCTGGCTGGATCCAGGTGCTTTTTCAGAATCTGAAATAGGAATCGAGTCCATTTCACTACCCTGCTTCTCAGCACACCGTGTGGATTACCAGAGGAAATGAACATGTAAAGAAACCCTTTGGAAGCGAAAGGATCCATGTTCATTCTCTCTCTGTATTATTTGGCTGGTTTCAGTGTTGGTGTCATTTTCAAGTGTGGGGCTTAATTTAATAGAGACAGCCAACAACTGTGGATCTAATCAAATGGGGCTCAAAGCACATAACTTTCAGCGTGGGAGAGCTATAAGAAATATTTGCACGTTTTGGAGTGGTCTGAATAAGACAAAAAGTATTCAAAGGGGGCTGGAAAATCAGGCTTGGGGATCTTGTTTTTCAGGTCTGTTATAGTCACTCTGTGAAGTATTGCAGACAATTCATTATAATTTATCACACTGATACTCTTAGGTTGGATGAAGCCCAAACACAGCTGAGTTAGATGCATATTAAATTACCTCTTACTTAAAAGGAGGGTGGTCGGTCTCACCAGAGCAGGATGGAGTTCATTAGCAGGCCAAGAAGTTTTCCTTAACTCTTCATTATCTGGTTCCTTGGTCCCCAGGAACATCGGACACCTTTCCTTTCTCAACTCTTGGAGAAGCACCCTGAGCAGGTTGTGAATCTTAGTAGCCACCAATTCCAAAGATAAAATACTTCTCATTGCAAAATTCTTGTTACTATGAAAACTGCTTCTTCTATTCTTTCCATAAAATCGTTTTCTTTGCTTTTTTAGGGAAAAAGAGAAAAGCATTGTCTTTGTGTATGCTTATTTCAATCTGCACAATGCAAAATATTCCACTTTGTTATGATAATTGACTGACACATATTGGGTGTACTCTAAACACGTGTGTTTAGGAATTATGATCCCATTTCTTCTACCTGACCAGCACTACCACCCATGTTGTTCAGTGAAGGACATGGCTCAGACAGGATTCTATTGACAGATGGTTTTTAATACCAGTCTACATTCTCTTTCCAGAACCAGGAACCTCAGACTCCCTGTAAAAGGCCTTTAAAATGTGCATTCTAAGTTTTTTAGATGGTGTTTCCCCCAGAGAGGTGGGGGGTGGGGACAAAAAGGACAGAGAAAAATCCCTGAGGTGCTGTAAAGTGAATGATTTGGCCCCAAACGGATTATTATTCATACATTATTGTTTGTTTCTGAGTTTGTTTATTGTTTTGTTCTTCTTGTAAAAATTAGGTCAAGTTGAGCACTGGGGAATTTGATATTTATTTATCTGTTGGTCTTCTAACTATGCATAAATGCTATGTTAAAGGGGGATTTATCTCAGCTTAGAAATGAACCAGCAGGACATACTTTTATCCCTTTCCACAGTCTAGTCACTCTCAGTCTTTGGGTCTCTTGTTAAACATCAAAGAATGTTCATTGGAAAAAGGGTTGGTATGGAAATTGGGGGATGGGTGAGACCTGGGATTGGATGACTATCACAAAAATCAGTTAACTCTTGTCTCTTGCATCCGTATTTTAGCAAGCACTTACAACCAATTTTTTTCTAGTCCTTTTCAATGCTTCAAAGTAGCCGTTTATCAATAGAAGCATGAAGCTAGACACAGTCCTAAGAGGTCATCTGGTCATCTCTGTGCCTTAGGGGTATGCATATCTAAGTAATTCCAGGCAGATAAAAAGAGACAAAGACCTTCTGCCTTTGAACCACCTTGTTTCTTTGGCTGTGGAACCTCACTTCCCATTTGTTTCCCTGAGATCTATACCCACCATATAGTTTTAATGTGAGAGAGGACCTATTCTTGCTGAATGCTTTCATTTTCTTGCTAAATTTAGACTAATTCCATGCAGTAACAGCTGACAAAACCACCACAGTAACTAAAAAAAAAAAAAAAAAAAGTGAAGCGCCTATGCAGAGTGGAACACTTTAGTTTTGTTTTTTTAATAGTCTCTCTATAATTTCTGACATTTAAGTGGCTTGGTAATGATCTAATGTGGGCTATTCCGTGACTCTTGGGTGGACCTTCCAAACGTAGATTTATTTTATCAACAGGGTGTTGAGTAACATATGGAGAATGCATGTTCTTCCTCCTGTTTTGTTTTTTGACCTCCTCAAGCATAAATCCTGAATCCTAAAAATTCAGAAAGAAATTGCCCACAAGACAAGACACGGATCTCTCTATCATACAGCTATGTTTAGGCAGTTTTGCCAATACAATGATTCTGAATCTGAGTGGCCTGCTTATTACTGTGTTTGTAGAAAAGAACACCTGATAACCCAAATTCTGTTGGGTTCCATAACTGAAAGTCATCATTGCCTTTTTACATAGCTAAGAAAGAATCCACAGACAAAACCAGCTGGCTGTCTTTCTATGTGGTTTAACTCTATCAAGGCATGGAGGAAGGAGGCTGAGAATGGGGGAAGGACCTAACTCAGAATGCTGTGTTTGCCCCTTTGCAGGGACTTAGTACTTTTTCAATAAAAAATAAATTTAATTTGTGGCTGCACTTCAAGTAAGATGGTTTGATGGTAAAAGTGGAATAGCCCCAGCCCTTGATTTAGAGAAGTCGTGTGGCTGAATCCCTTAACATCACTTTCATGTGGTTTGGGTGAGCCATTCTCAGAAACCCCAAGCATTCTTGAAGATACTAAACTGTAGACATTCACGATTCTTCTCTCTCTTTTTGCTATTAATCCTTCATGTTTTAACAAGCACTGGAGTTAATACTGCCTACACTCTTTCCTGTCGAATTGGAACTCCTTTTCTTCTCTCTGAAATAATCTCTTCTCTCTAGTTCATACTCACATAAATCAAAGGGTTGGATGTTGACACATGCCATATCCAAATATCAACTTCCTTTTTTTAATTAAGCAGGATTTAGACACTTGATTTGAAGAAAGCTTTTTTTAAAATATTTTATTTATTTTTAGAGAGAGAGGAAAGAAAGAGAAAGAGAGGGAAAGAAACATCAGTGCAAGAGAAAAACATTGATTGGTTGCCTCTCAAACGTACCCTGATCAGGACTGAATCCACAAACCAAGCGTGTGTCCTGACCAGGAACAAACTGAGAACCCTTCACTTTGCCGGATGATGGCCAACCTACTAAACTACACTAGTTGGGGCCAAAGCTGCTTGGTGCTTTTTAAAATATAAAACAATCCATATATTCATCTCGTCCCATTCCTTTTTGTTCTTTTTATAAAGTGAAGTTTGCTCTCAGCTTGTACAACATCCTTATTTCAGCCGAGGCATAGCAACCTGGGATTTTTATTTCCTTGAAAAAGAGACACTACAGGGTTAGTAAAGGGTTGGGAATCTATACTGAAAAAGCTTCTTTGGCCTGAGCATGTTTCAGTTACCATTATTGTCAGATATGATGGTATATCCCCACCTTGCTTTATCCATAGTAAAGTTTTGGAATAAAGGAATTTATAAAAATTAAATGTATTATGTGTATTTCATCATAATTTTTTAAAATAAAAGGCATCCAAATTGGGAAAGAAGATGTAAAGTTGTCATTATTTGCAGGTGGTATGATATTGTACAGAGAGAACCCTAAAGATCCCATGCAAAAAAAAAACTAGAACTAATAAATGAATTCAGTAAAGTAGCAAAATACAAAATTAATATTTAGAAATAAGTTGCATTTTTATACACCAATAACAAACTATCAGAAAGAAAAATTAAGAAAACAATTTCATTTACAATAGCACAAAAAATAAAATAAACACCTAGTAATAAATTTAACCTAGTAATAAATTTAATAAATTTAACAGGAGGTAAAAGATCTGAAATTAGAAAACTATAAAGCATTGAAAAAATAAATTGAAGAAGATACAAAAAATGGAAAGATATGGAGTGCTCATGGATAGGAAGAATTAACATCATTAATATATCTATACTCCCTAAAGTAGTCTATAGATATAATGCAATCCCTATCAAAAAACTAATGGCATGTTTCACAGAACTAGAACAAATAATTGTAAATTTTATCTGGAATTACAAAAAACTTTAAATAGTCAAAGTCATCTTGAGAAAGAGGAAGAAAGCTGGAATTGTCATGCACACTGATTTTTAACTATTCCACAAAGGTACAGATATCAAACTAGTATGGCACTGGCATGAAAAAAGATACATAAATCAATGGAATGAAACAGAGAGCCCAAAAATAAACCCACACCTATATGATCAACTAATCTACAACAAATGAGACAAGCATATACAATGAGGAAAAGACAGGCTCTTTAATAAATGCTGCTGGGAAAACTGAACAAAAAATGGAAGTAGAACACTACCATATACAAGAATAAACTCCAAATGGATTAAAGACTTAATGTAAGATCTAAAAAGGTAAAACTCCTAGAAGAAAACATTGACATCACTTTTAGCAATATCTTTTTGGATATGTCTTCTCAAGCAAGGGAAACAGAAAAAAAATAAACAAATGGGACTACATCAAACTAAAAAGTTTTTGCACAACAAAGGAAACCATCAACAAAACAAAAAGACAAAGTACAACCTGCTGAATAGAAGAAGCTATTTTCCAATGATACATCTAACAGGGGGTTAATATCCAAAATATATAATGAACTTGCACACCTTACTACCAAAAAAGCAAACAACTCGTTAAAAATGGGTAGAGGACCCAAATAGATTTTTCTCCAAAAAGGACATACAGATGGCCAAAGACATATGAAAAGATGTTCAACATCACTAATCAGCAGGGAAATACAAATTAAAACCACCCACAATGAGATATCACCTCACACCTGTCAGAATGGTTGTCATCAATAAATCAACAAACAACTTGTCAGCAAGGATGTAAAGAGGGATCCCTCATGTCTGTTAGTGGGAATGTAAATTGGTGCAACCACTATAGCAAATAGTATGGAGGTTCTTCAAAAAAT
This sequence comes from Noctilio leporinus, assembly GCA_004026585.1. NCBI lineage: Eukaryota > Metazoa > Chordata > Mammalia > Chiroptera > Noctilionidae > Noctilio > Noctilio leporinus. The sequence continues at coordinate 154,922 of PVIW01000298.1, forward strand.
CAAAATTAAAACTACCATATGGCCCAGCAATTCCACTTCTGGATAGTCACCTGAAGAAATCCAAAACATTAATTAAAAAATATGTGTGTACCCTATGTTCATTGCAGCATTATTTACAATGGCCAGGATATGTAAGCAACCTAAGTGTCCAGACATAGATGAATGATAAAGAAGAAAAAGGTGGTACATATACACAATAGGATATTACTCAGCCAAAAAATAATAATAATAATAATAATTAAATTTCACCATTTGCAACAACATCAATTGACCTAGAGGGGATATACTAAGTGAAATAAGTCAGGCAGAGAAGGACAAATACCACCTGATTTCACTTATAAGTGGAATCTAAAAAACACAGTAAACAGAACAAGCAAAATAGAAACAAACTTATAGATACCAAGAACAAATTGATAGTCACCAGATGGAAAGGGGTTTGGGAGGATAGGTGGAAAAAGTGAAAGCGATTAATACAGATTGGTCAGTTATGAAAATAGTCACAGGAATATAAAAGTACAGCATAGGGAACATAATATATTAATAACTATGTATGGTATCATATGAACACTAGATTTATCAAGGTGATTACTTTGTAAAGTATACAAATGCCTAATCACTATATTGTACCCCTAAAAATATATAATACTGTATATCAACTGTAATGAAAAATAAATTTTGATAAAAAATTTGAAAGTTTGCCCCCCGCCCCCAGAAAAGCATTAAGGTGTAGAGGATTTATATAGCTAGTAAGTTTCAGAACTAAAAGTCAGCACTAGGGACTCCAAGTGTGTCAGTTCTACCTTTTCACCTCAGTTTTTCTTGGGACACAGAAGCTAAAAATTTTCCAGAAAAGTAAAGAGGATCGAGTAATTATTTGAGGAAAGAATGATTGAAATAATCCAGACAGATGTCCTAAAGATAATAAAAGGGTTGATAAACTCCATGAGATCAGAAACATATCTGCATACAATCTTATTTTTAAGTTGAGATATAATTTACATACCATAAAATTTACCATTTTTAACTGTATAATTTAGTGTTTTTAGTATATTCAAAAAGTTGTGAATCATCACCACTATGCAATTCCAGAACAATTTTATCACTCAAAAAATGAATCCCATATTCCCATTCTCCCCCTGACCTCCATCCATGAATCTGCTTTATGCCTCTGTGGATTTGTCTTTTCTGGGCATTTCCTGTAAATGGAATCATACAGTATATGGTCTTTTGTAGCTTGTTTCATTTAACATGTTTTCAGAATTTATTCATTTGATAGACTGTATCAGTACTGTGTTCTTTTTTATTGATAAATAATAGTCTATTGTATGGATTTACCCCATTTTGTTAATCTATTCCTCAGTTGATGGACATTTGGGTTGCTTCCACTTTGGGGTTACCATAAATAATGCTGTCGTGAACATTCATGTATAAGTTTTTGTTCAGTCATATGTTTTCTGTTATATTGGGTATAGTATACTTGAGAGTGGAATTACTAAGTCATATGTTAACTTTATGTTTAACCTTTTCAGGAACTTCTAGACTTTTCCAGAGTGGTTCCCACATTTTATATTCCTATCAGCATTGTATGAGTGCTCCAATTTTTCCACATCCTCACCAACACTTGTTATTTTCCTTTTTTGTTGTTTTTTCCCCAGCTGTATTGAAGTATAATAGATATGCAAACATTCTAAAATCATAGCCATCCTAGTGTAGGTGAAGTGACAACTCATTGTGACTTGAGCACTAATTTTTGTGCTCAGCACACAGGTCCAGGCACATGATACAGTTTCAATACAGAAAGGCATGAAATTTCTAAGGGGTTCTAAGAAAAGTCATCAGAATGAGTGATTTTTAATCTTTGGGAAATCAAACATTAGACTGAGCTCCAGTTTTTACAATACAAACTCAGTCAAGAAGTAGCAAACAAGCTTATTCAATCTTTGCTCCTGGGCATCCCATTCCCAATGGGGTGATAACTTTCAGTAGATGGTCACTCTTCTTAGAATTTAGAAGAGTGACATGTGCCTCCTGGGGTAGAAACTCAGGCAAAGGAAAAGAGAGCTCAGAAGGAAACAAGACCCATTCCTTTCATCCCTATTCAAGTGAAGTACCCAACTTGTGACCCACTCGGTTTTGCCACCTTTACACCTTTCACTCAGTCAGATGCCCAGTGTTACATGATTGTAAGAGAGGTTTTCCACAGCAAGGTTCTTCAATTCCATGTGTTTCCATTAACAAGAGAAACATCTCTGCGGGTTTCTTAGGTACTTGCAGAAATAACATACTAGCTCACAAGTAGCCAGAAGTATCTGATCTGTCTGCCTTAGAAGCCTCTGACAGCTAAGCATTTGCTTTTAGGCACATAAAATGTCAGCCACCGTTAAGCAGCATATGGCAACAATATGGCCATTCCCTCTCCGGGGACCAACCTCTCCCTAGAAGAGATGGTACTTGAAATAGGAGATGCTTTTGAATGTGGGACCCCTATTGCTCCCACCCGGGCATGGTGGCTGGGGAGTGGGCAGAGTGCCACACAGAAGGACAAACCATATCAAATGCAAACACAAGGGACCAGCAAGCAGCCCAGCCAGCAATGACCAAAGGCTATTTGTCCTAGGCATCTGGGTCTGTGGTTAAGGGGAAGTACCATCCCTAAGCTGGCCTGCATTAGCTCCATAAAATAGAAAACAGCCTCCACAGCCACTTAAGGAGAGTTTGGAGCCAGCTGCAATTGAATCTGGTGGTGTGCAGTGAGCGGAGGGAGACGCTGAAAGTGAAGGCTCCGCCCGTCTGTCTCAGTGGAATCTGCTCAGTGAATGGGGTCAAATAAATTGGCTCATCTTGAAATGGCTGATGAGAGTGCGGGACGCAGTTTAGTGGGACAGCTGGTGTTCAAGTGCATGTGTGGCAATACGGATCGCCTCTGCCGGGATGGCCAGTAACCAGGCGCTCTGCTCAAGATGAAAAAGAAACCAAATTTCCTGTGGAGCCTCTGGCTTTGCATCTGCAGAGGACACCAGAAATGGTCGAGAGAGGTGGCCTGATCCCGAAAGCATCGTTTCAGAGCCTTGCTTGTCCTAATTTAGGGGAACTATATAGGATGCAAATAATCAAAATGCGATGCTTCTCCGGGAATTACACCTCGTGTGTTACTTGCTTGAATTACATCTTGTGTGTTTGAATGGTCAGGCTCACCAGTTTTACATCAAGCTTTGTAGCATATGGACTTCTATTTCTGGGCCCTTGATTTGACTGTCAACATGGCCACATCAATGGAATCTCTGGCCTCAGAAAAACGGGGTTCGACTGCAGTGTCAGGAAATCTCACTTGGATTAGGTAGATAGCATCGTCCAAAAATCCTTGCCAAATTGATCATTATTTTTCTCCTTGTGTAAACTGCTTGGTTAGAATGTTTAAATACCATACATTATTTCTCAAAATAATTCTAAGGCTCTCTAATATTTTAAAGAATAAAATGTAATAGGTAAAAATTTTAAACTACAATAATATCTATCTATATAGATAAATACATATTCTCATAGAGTCAAGCGTAATGAGGTAGGGAAACTTCTTGTTTCCAATTAACTTTTTTTTTTGGTCTAAATTGTATTACTCATATAATTTAATAATGCTTTATTATGACACTGAATAACTGAATACAAAATGTTAAATGCCTAGGAAGATGATTAACTTTTTTAAATAGCAGTAATATTATTAATAATGTTTTTTATAGGATATGTCTTCAGAAGGTGTACTGTTAAGAAAAGAACAAAAAAAAATCATATATTTTAAGTGTCAATTAATTTTTCTGGAATGCTTTCTTACTCGTACCAGTAGGTGTAACTGACAGGATGATATCCTCCTTTGCTCTTCATGCTGACAGTCTAGAAATTCCATGACAATTGGCAACAACAACTGCATCAGTAGCTGGATGAACAGCAGGAAGTTGCAGGGGGTGTTTTCCAAGATGCTTTCCTTTTAGGAGGTTGATACAGACTTTCCAAATTAGAAGAGGAGCTTTCTCTGTCAGGGCTTAGTTGAGGGACTGTTCAAAAGGGACCTGAACATTTGGATGAAAAATAAAAAATTCAGTCAATCACCCAAACGTTTGCCACCATTAGATCAAACATCAGGCTACTTAAAAACATCTCAAGAAATGACTGAATTTTAAACTTTACATCTAGATAATTGAGATCATACTGCCTTAATGTTCCCATATGAATGATAACATGTCAAATGTGGCATACCCTGGAGATCTGGTTTGAACCTTTACATGTATTCTACCATGCATAGAATATATAATTAATGCATTGAGCTTTAAAAATAAATGAAAGTGTTGAATAACAGAACTATTCCTCCATTTCTGAGTTTTCAAATATAAAACAACAATAAATATGTCTATTCCTCGTGGAAATCTTGTAACAACAGGTTTGCCGGAAAACAACAGAGCCTCGGGAGGCGGAACTGTGATACTCGAAGGTGTTGTTACTCTTTTTTTAGCATTAACATGACTTTTTATCAAATATTTGAGATTTTGAGATGGGGGCTTTTGGGATTTTTTAAATTTTTTGGAATGATTAAGTTAGAACTTAGTGGGCACTCATTATTTGATGAATGAATGAAGAGTGAACAAATGAATGAATGAAAAAGTAGGAAGTAGGCCTGGCTGGTGTGGCTCACAGGACTGAGCACCAGCATGTGAACCTAAAGGTCCTGGTTCAATCTCCAGGGTTGCAGGCCAGGTCCCTGGATGAAGGACTTTGAGAGGCAGCCAACTGATGTTTCTCTCCTTCTCTTTCTCACTCCTTTCCCCTCTTTCTAAAAGTAAATAAATAAAATATTAAAAAAATAAAAAGAAGTAGAGTTCTCCTTTTGTGGGGTTAGAGTCTCATTGATTGCCAACTAGGTCTTTCAGTTTTATAGAAATATCCCAGCTGTTTATTTTTCTCTAGTTTAGTCTCTCAACAAACTGTAAGGTTTGGGGTAGTATTTGCTGGGATTTAACTGAAATGCAGAAGCAGTGAAGTGATTGAGTTTTAAATTTTTCTGATTTAATGACATTCCTTTAGTCATATTGATTGGAGCTTTGGTAAATTAAATTGTTGATACCACCTTGATAATTTTAAATCTTTCTGAAGCTTTAAAGAAAATGCTTCCAACATAGCTGAAGCAACATAAGAATTTCATCAATTGAAAACTAAGAATTGTTTCTGTGGGATGTGTAAAACAAGAAGCTAACCAGCATTATTTTCGTTTTCTTTAATTCAGTATCATTATTGAGAGTTATTCTTGAACTTTATGAAAACCAGATTGGGGCACATGCATGTTCTCCATTGAAACGTGTTCAAGGAATTGGAACTGAAAATCATTCAAACTAGGAAAACATGACATTGAAAAATAGTCCACATTCTTTAATCTACCTCAGAGTGTCTGAGACTGTTTCTGACTAGAAAGGCTTTAGGCTGGTAGTAGACCTCATTTTTTCTTTTTTCTTTTTTCTTTTTTTTTTTTTTTTTAAGAAAATGGGTGTTTAGCTTCCTAGTCAGAAAGAGGTCATAATTTTTCCCCCCAATCACTTCTTTACTTTGTTGGATCATCAGTTACAACCTTTGATCCTCTCATTTTGTTGCTCAGAAAGCTCTGATTTCTTGCTATTGCCCACAGAACAAAATTCCCATGGTGCCTGCTGTTCAATGGCCTTCCGTCAGCCACATTTCCTACTATTGGCCCCTTCCGTGCAACCTCTTTTGCAGCCAAACCAGACTGTGGGCTGTTCATCAGCCTCTGATTTGGTGCCGCCAGCCTGTTCTTCACATTATCCATCTCTCAGGAACGCCTGTTTCTCCTCCCCTCCACTTGCTGAATGTTCCACGTATACCTCATGTACCTTTCCTTTAGGAAGGCTTTTTAACCATCCCACATTTTCCTCTTCTCTCCCCTTTTTTTTAGTTAAAAGAAACCTGCCCCCATCACACGCATACAAATGCTCCTCTGATTCAGTCACGGTATGTCCCACCTTCAAGGCTACTCCTTAGGTATGCAAGGTGTGCCCTGCACACTTGCGGGATGTCAAGCCCAGGGACAACGGAGACCAAAAAGTCACTTTACCCTCCACCTGCCAAGGCAGGCACCCTCCCTCATGACTATGTCTATGTGGAGAGGGACCTTTGTCCATTTCATACAAAGGCATGCACTGGCATGTACAGATTAGCAGCGGCTCTATTCATCTGCCTGCTTGCCTTTAGTTTTCTTTACCGGAACACAAGTTCGTTGAGGGCAGGGACTACCTTTGTATTCCCATCATGCCTGGTACAATGACCTTCTTCCACATAAGGCCATTTTTCCAACTTAATTGAAAGGATAAAGTGTATTTATTAAAACCAATTACTTTGGCATATAAATACATACATGGAAAACACTGTAGGAATCAAAATGGACTTCGGAGCAGGTATAGACTGGCCAACCTGTCTGATTTCAAGTATATCATGGTTCTTTCTCAACTAAGCAATTTCCTATGAAATATTGTGCCCAGTAGTCTTTTGGGGAGTTTCAGAAACCACATTCACCATGCTGTGACAGGCCATGGCAGAGCTGGACTGAAATCCACTTCTGACTATTTATTAAAATAGGCAAAGAATAACAGGAAGCGTTGTCTGAAGTGCGCAGGACAAAGGTCAGGAGGATGCCCATGGGAGGCAAGGGAATGTGAGGAGGAACCAGTTGGATCAGTCTGAGGTCAGCACACTTCCTAGAAACAACACCCCATCTCAAAGTCTTCAAAACCTTGCCAACACTGTGCATCTTATAACTTGATGTGACCATGACCTCAAGTAAAGAATTGCTTTGTAAAGACATTTGTGGGGAATGAATATCAGTTCTGCACCTATTTTATTGGTAAATAGGAAATGTCCATAAACCAAGCTTTCCAGACCACAAAACAGTTATGTGCATCAGATAGGTTTTATGCCTAGTCAATAACATGGCCAGGAATTCAGAATTAAAGTTCCAAGGGGTAGCGACTGGCCACCCTCTCAAGGGAAAATCTTCTACCTACTGTCCCACTGTGTGCACTTAATAATTGCTTTATGTTTTCCAGGATGTGTTCAGTTTATGTAATGAATTGTTTTCTCCTCAAGATGAATCAGGCTTTCTCCAAGCATTTCACCGGGCTCTTCTCTCCCCTTGTTCTTCACAGTCCTCTGTGATGTCTGTCTGCTTTGCTCGTTTCCATCCCAATTTGGTGGTTGGTGGGACGTACTCGGGCCAGATTGTCCTGTGGGATAATCGCAGTCATCGAAGGACACCGGTGCAGCGGACACCCTTGTCAGCTGCAGCACACACCGTAAGTCCAGCTTTTATCACATCCTGGTTGGCCAGCCAAGCCCCAAAAGTGGGGATAACTGACAAAAGGACAATGTCATCAGAAACTCCAAGGTCCAAGTATCTAATTTATAGTGATTGTGTGCTGACTAACTTACAGCTGAGTGGAAGGTAAGTGAAGGAAACACTGGGTTTAGAGAAATTTCTTAATAATCTGTAAGTTTCAACATATTAAAAGATTTCTTTGGATGTCCCAAAGACCACAGGTGAGGGTGGACTCAAACTAAAAAAGACACAGGGTAAAACTTTGGAAGAGACATCTGTTAAGTTATTTCCCTAAAGAAACCCTTCACACTTACATTTTAAGGTGGACAGTCATTCTCAAACAGACCATGAAGAGTAAGTATTTCATGTATAGGGAGGGCACATGAGACTTTGGCCAATAGGCCTTTTCCACTTGTGATTAGAGGTTGTGCTATGACTTTAAATTCTGGAATGCATGGTGTAAGTCTCAACAGTCAAGTCTACAGTGACAATATAATCCCTAAGGTTAAAAGTTAACATCTCAAAACCATTACCCATAATTTAGCAGAAGAGGTTCAGTATAGTGTTTGGAAGACAACTACTCTGTCATTTCCTTTAAGAGAATGACAGGTGTGTTCCGCAATTGTTAGGAGGAATGAGAAGACAGGCATGTCTCCATCAATCCTTGCTACCTTGACATTCAGGGTAACTGATGTTCTTTCTCTGAAATGCCCAAATTATGCCCAAGGAAACAGCTCTACTATTGTTTCAATTTCCTTAATGTGGTTGCCTCATGTGTTTCATCTGCTGGCCTCAAAACCCTTCCAGCTTTAAAAAATAAAAAGAGCTGCTAGCTGTATTAACTAGACCATGAAAAGGAAAATTCTTCCACTCTCAGAAGATTGACAATGGGAAATGACAAAGACCAAGTCAGCCTTAATTCTGGTCAATGGGGGCCCAAGACACATGCAGGTGAAACTAGTTCTTGGGAATCTTGGAAAATTGCTCATGCCTACCCCATTTCTCCAAACTAATAACAGAAAATTGGGACCCAGGAGAAGATGGGCTCAATGCAGGTGTTTGCTCAAGTAGTGTGAAAATACTTCTTGGCTCTACGCGTGTATCTGGTGTGTTTGTGAACATATCCTTCTGAAATGTCAAAAAATTATAAATCCAAATGTTAGATTACTTAGCAATAAGCTTTTGGGGGAGCATTGGAATCCAGGAGCTCTCCCAAAGAGTTCATCTTTCTTCTTCAAGCAAAGTTGGATATGATCATCGCAACTGAAATACAGTTACAATACTATCCAATAGAGTGAAATTACTTCATTAGAAAATAAAACAGCCATTTCTTTTTCTCTTTTGCTGAGTTTTGTTGAATCTGCAGCTAAAAAATAGTGCCCAGTCCATTTTGTGACTGTCTTTTAACTTCCACTAATGCCTAGCTGATTGGTACCAGGATCAAAAGTGGTTAAGGAAAAAGAGGTCCACCGCAGATTACTGACTAATTTCCTTTCACACCCACCACACATATGCATTTGGGACAACAGGAAATCCTAATTAAAGCAAAAACCTCTGCCACACAGTAAGTTTATTCCTAAAATAAATAAAAACAATCTGGCATCCATACAGGAAAAATGAGCTGTACTGTTTGCTTTTATCTTTCCATTAAGTCGAATTGTGTATGTTTGTGTCTGTGTGTGAGTAGACATGCCCACGTGTCTGCTTCTGTTCTGGTTTCTTTATATCTCTCTCTTCTCTTTTAAACTGAGTTTTATTACTCATGAAAGCACAAGCTAGTAGTACTGATTAAAGCCAGGGAGAGGTTACCACACATATTCCTTTTCTAGGCATCTGGCTCTACACATTCTTCTAGTTGCCTTATTTCCTTCTATACCCATCTGTAGGAGTTCCAATACATTAGGGTCTTGGCGATTCATGTTGATGCTTTGTGGTTAACAAAGAAACCCCAATGGACCCTGGCTGAAAAACACTAGGTAGATTTCAGGTCCATGACAATGTTTGGACCTTGCTTTCTCATTTTTCAGTTTTTCTTTTAAATTAATTTTGGGGGTGACATTGGTTAATAAGGTTATGTGAGTCTCAGGTGTACGATACCGTAATACAGCATTCTTATATTTGCATTGTGTGCTAATCACCCAAAGACTAGTCTCCTTTTGTCACCGTATATTCAACCCCCTTTACTCTCTTCAGCCTCCTCCCACCCACTACTCCCTGTGGTAACCACCATACTGCTGTGTGTCTGTAAGCATTTTTGTTTGTTTTGGACATTCATTTTTGTTTTCTGTTTTCTGTACCACATAAATAAGATCATATGATTCTTATCCTTTTCCATCTGCCATTCTTCAGTTTTTCTAAGTTTGCTTCTTCCATTCTCCACTTGATCTTATGCAGAGCTTTGACGGCTGTGTGGCCGGAGCGTGCGCACTGCTGCAGGTCCTGCACACCCCGTGAGCCTTGCGGAAGAGCTTCATTCCCAGTTCGTTCTCTTGATATTTAGGGAACCTGAGCAGGATAACATTTAAGTTCAGCTCTCTGCTACCAGATCCACTAAAATGATTCATTTGAAAGTTTCTGTAGGAACATGGTGTGTGGAAAAGACAAAGGAGCTTTGTTGATTGTCCATCAGCTCGGGTAAAAGAGGTGAGGTGATGGCCAAAGCAGTGAATGCAACCTTAGGGTGCATTGATATAGGTGTATTTTTATCACATGAGAATTGACAACTCCACACTCCCTGGATTTCTAGATTCCCTCAGTCAGAATAGAAGTAGATAGATATGTTTCATTCTCAGAACTCCAATGTTGAGAGGAGCTCAAACAAGATATAGCATGCTCAAAAAAGAGTGATCAGGATGAGGATGGAATTGAAAACTAGGTACTCATGGAACAGTTGAAGGAATTGGTGATGATTATTTTGAGTAAGACTGGGGGGAGGAATCATAAGATAACAACAATCTAAATATTGTTTGATTTGACTGTATAATCCCAGGGGGCAGGCACTGTACTGAAAACATCTCCTTGAGCTTTCTTTACCTGGTTAATAGAAGGAAGAACACTCTAGGAAGTAGTGCTCAAGCTGATTCCCCCTAAGAAAGGTGTTTAAGCAGAGTTTGGACCACCTCTTGGTAAAGGCAGATGAGCAGCTGCCTTAGATGATTATTATGGTTCCTTCTGACCAAGAGTTTATATGATAATAATAGTTTGGGAACTATTCTTTATATAATATCAACTCTCCAATATTAAAGATTGTTTCATTGTCATTGTGGCTAGGTATAATGGACAGTAAGTCATCAAGAGTAAGACTTAGACTGTCAGCTGTTTGCACAGAGAAGCATCAACTAAATTGTGGTTTGGCCACTGATGGCTAAGCTGCCTGAAATCTAACCCAAATTACTGCTAGGTTCTGCTTATGTTAACCTTCCATTTAGTACTTAATGTGCAGCTGCAAATGATTTTAGCCTACCATTTAGAAGTCTACAGAGTAGGATAACCTACTAGAGTAATGACAGAAGGTTAGAGCTTCTTGCTTATGATTCCTGGGATATATAAATGATGTTTCTCAAGGCCCTGTCCAACTCAGAGCCTCCATGCTATGCCAACTGATATTTTGAAAAATAAATCTATCATTATTCTAGATTTTGTAGTAACAAAAAAAAAGAGCCTAAACTTATCTCATTACATGCATTATGCCAATAATTTCTTCTTCCAACTCCTCTTCCTCAAATTAAAGAGGCTGATGAATATTAATGACTTTTATAAAGAGTGTTATACACAAATGTTTGGCACTGCCACCATAATGCCTTAAATGCCAGATTTAGTAACCCTTATTCCTTCCGAAAGTCCATTGATGTCCTCTTTTGAAGACTGGCTTTTTTCACCACTCTTGGTGAGCCTAGAAGCCAAACTGCCATGGAGATGCTTTCCAGCAACCCAGGTTCCACCCCCTGTACCACTTCAGCTAGTCAAACTGCGTTTGCTCCCCCAGCTTCCTTGAGCTCCACCGCACTGCATCTGCCTGAGCGAGGTGAAGCTGTGTAGGTACTGTGCATCCACTGCTGTGTGCTGCAGCCAGAGCTTCTAGAAACAAACCAGGCTCAGATCAAAAGTGGCAAATGACCCAAAGCTTATGTTATCGTAGGATTATGTCACTCTTTAATCCTTGTTTTGGAGTAATGTATTTGACACACAAATGTAAGCATTTCCTCGTGGATCGATGTCTGATCCTTCATGTTTATGTTTTTTGCAGCATCCCGTGTACTGTGTAAATGTTGTTGGGACCCAGAATGCTCACAACCTCATCACTGTCTCTACTGATGGTAAAATGTGTTCCTGGAGCCTGGACATGCTCTCAACTCCACAGGTGGGTTTGTTTTCCCCTATACATGAGAGCATCCTGGCGGAAAGGGATACCTGCCTAATGGAACATAGTTCCTAAAAGCCAAACCCTCACATCCCGTAGGGGCTCAAACCAGTGGATGCACTTGAAAGACTGGGGCTTGCTTTCCGCAGTCTCCTCTTGAAGCAAAACCCCATTTCCTTTACCACAAATCATGTAATTATTGTAAGACATTAATCCTTAGGTCAGTTTCAAGTGAAAATGAAATAATCCATTTTAAAGCACAGTAATTGTAGAAGTTGCCTGGGGTATGAATTATACTTACCCTTCAGAGTTCTTTAACAGATGGGAACGGGGTGGGAGCTCAGCAGAGCAATCCCTGATGGGTGCTGGCCTTGGGGAAGAGGTATCCCAGCAAAACAGAAACCCAAGCTCTTGCTTGTATCTGTTGCCTAGACGACCACCTGTGTGTGTAAAGCATTTGTCAAACCATCTGTGTTCTCCTCTGGAATGGTTGTTAGTGTGGCTCCTGCCATTCTTTACTCAACAAATAAAAAGTCAGAACTCAAAATTGTTCCAAAGGATGCCCTGGCTAGTGGCACAGTGGATAAGGCTCAGGCCTGCAAACCTGAAAGTCACTGGTTTGATTCCCAGGCAGGGCATATAACCAGATTGCAGTCCAGGTCTCCAGCCAGTTTCGTAGCTGGAGTCAGGTGAAAAGCAATCATACATTGATGTCTCCCTCCCTCTCTGCCTCCCTTTCTTCCCCTCTCTCTAAAAATAATAAATAAAATCTAAAAAAATAAAAGGTTCCAAAGATTCCAAAACACTACTGATTATAGTAATGGGAATCAAACAAAGGAACAGAATAGAAGCAACTGAGGGAGAGAGGCATTGAAATGCACCCTGCAGGATATATGTTTGTGTACATATACATAGGAAGATACTAGGTACACACACAAACATGTATACACATTAATTTCACATTCTTTGGGGGGGGAAAAAGAGTATTTCACTGTCTTCCAACCCAAAACACAGAGAAGAGATTATTGCTACAGCCTTTGACAAAAAATAAGACAAAACATCAAAAAAAGAAATCTAAGAGATAACTCTCACTTTTAGGAGAGTTATTCCCTTCTCTGGGATGTCTCTCTTACACTTTAAGAAAACATTGAAATTTCAAGATACATAACCAACCGTAAAGAACCTCCCAGAAGTCTCCACAAAATACAGATATAGAGAACACTAAGGCTAAATAAGTTACTTTTATAAATCTTTTTAGGGGGAGCTCATGGGCTTCCTATAATTTAAGTTACTCTATTTTGGTTGGCTTTAGCATTATGTAAGTCAGGAGTTGTATGTAGGTATTTTATGATCCTTAAAATCCCCAGTAATATGTTTTTTAAAGCATGAAGAATATACACAGATATAAGAGCAAACTCTTTAATTAGGACTTGTTAATGGCCCATTTGCTAATTAAACGTGTTAAACATGCTTTTGTTTTAGTTAAAACTAGGCATACAGGGAATTCACAAAGACCATTTGTGAATTCTAGCACACCTGCCAACTCCTGTCTCCATACACAGGTTGAGGGTTCATGGTATGATGCGACTTGGGGCCCTGGTTCCCTTTCTGACCCAAGTGGGTGACCAAGAGACTGTACCTTCCCCACCACTAATTTTATCGATGTAGCACACCTGTTTTCTGTATTATGTTGTCCTAGGGTCCCCTCACTGATGCCCTCAACTGTGTGAATCTCAGTACTGCCAACATATCATGTGACCACATGGTCCACGTTTCCCAGACTGTGAGCATGCACTTTCAGTTTATGGACTCCTTGGCAGAGATAATCTGATTTATTTGTTCTGAAAAATCAGGAACAAAAGCTAAATTTCCAAGTAGCTACAATGAAATGAAGATCCGCTAGAATGATTTTTTTTTAATTACTTCAGGTGCAAGTAGGCTTTTTGATGTAAATAGCAAAAATATTCAGGGATATTAGTTGCACTTAATTATTCTTCGCTGTCATTAAACTTAATTCAACAGAGTGTCTTTTCAAATACACTTAAATTCCCCATTAAAAATTTTTTTTTAGATTAAAAACAAGACTCTCACTTAACTATTTTAAACACTGTTCTTTGCAGGCTTATAGCTACTACACCCAAATGGCCAACCTTTATGAAATCTAGCCCCTGTTGAAATGTTTTTTCTGACCTGAGTAACAACTTTCTGGTTTCAGTCCATGGAGGACACACTCCTGCTCTGACAAAGGTGCTTAGTATATCTGATATTAATACACGTGTAGTCTCACAAACAATTGATTTTGAAAATGTTTGTAAATACAGGGGTATTGTGTGTTTTATTAAAGCCTGGGGCTGACAAGTGTAACCATTACAGTATTATCTTTAGTTTCTGCACCATTAGTTTCAAAATTCTCACCTGTCATCTCCGCCCGACTTAAAACAGCAGTGCACACTGATGAAATCCAGCCGCCTGAAACCAGAGATACACAGAAGCATGAATGTCAGGGGCAGCAAAGCGTGGTTTCTGGCACAGCTGGGGTCTTTTGTAACGCTGTGTGAAAAGCAAACAGACGATTTAGCCAAATGATTTTTCCATGCTATCTTTGGCCTGGGGAGGAGTTGACAGAGGGAATGTAACCGTGTCGTGTTTTGGTAGGAGAGCATGGAGCTGGTGTACAATAAGTCCAAGGCTGTGGCCGTTACCGGAATGGCTTTCCCGACGGGAGACGTCAATAACTTCGTGGTTGGCAGTGAGGAGGGTACGGTCTACACGGCCTGTCGTCATGGAAGGTGATTTTCTGTTTTGTTACCAATGACGTGTTCCTCATTTCCGAATGTCTGGTATCGTATTTTGGGTTATAACCACCTTACATTATAAGGAAGGTGTTTCTGAAGAAATGCAAAGAACCACCTCAGGTTTTTATTATCTTAGAGCATCCATCTGATCTACTTATTAGTCATTTGTAAGCTTTTGACAATTCACGCAGCCTTGAGGGGAAAAAAGCCTCAGCTTCTTAGAAGACTCTTGACTCCCTGCCTCTCTCTTCAGCCTCAGCCTTCAGGCTGCAGCCGCATACCCAGCAGGGATAAAGGTCCCCAGGTGCTGTTTATCCCAACACATTTCCATGAGTTTGTACCTGTGGTTTCTTCCTTCAGTCTGACATATCTCTCTTATTGGCCTGGGTGATTCCTTCTTATTTTTAAGAGCCAGTACAGAGGTCATTACATGCTAAAGTCTCTACAAACTCTGGTGGGTAAAGGAAATCTTTCCCTCCTTTATGTTTCCATAGAATTCTCATTCCTTTATTCATTCTTTCTTTCAAGGAATATTTCCCAAGAACCCACCATCTGCCAGGCACCACCACATCGTAAGGGTGCAGTAAGAACCAAACAGATGTGGAGTTCATATTTTGGTTGAAGGCAAAAGACAATAAACTAATAAGAAAATACATGATTTAAGATGATATGCTCTATGGAGAAATTAAATTATAATAAATGGGACAGAACTTTAGGCTGTCAGGTTTGCTAGTTTGCTTATTTTTATGAATGCATCTATAATAATATTAGTTTCATTAGTTTTATTTCACTCACTCACTCATCTACCATTTTGTTTTCACTAAACTATTTTCATTTTATCGTTGATTCCCTGCCTGGTAACTGTCACGTAGCAAGTGGGGAACTAAAATCTATAGGAAGGTAAGGAAATGATAATATCCAAGTAATATAAAACAGTGCCCAGAGCCCTTCCTGTCAATCAGAGAGCTGAACTAGCATGAGATACACAAGCCACTGTAAAGTTTCCATGTGATAAGAATTCTGCCTTGATTGAGATATAGGCAAATGCTCCCTGGAAAACCATCAGGATAAAGTGGAATCCTATAATTAGACTAGATCGTAAAATTGTATGTAAGACGATGAGTAACCTCATATCTTTTGAAAGGTTCATTGTGCTCACCTTGGTGCTTAATTTCTCTTTCACCTTAGTTCTAATTTGATTGGTTTTTAATCCCCTGCATTCACCGTTGTCTATTGAGATGTGACGAGGTACCACAAACTGTTCTAAGTTCCGACTCTGGTATTTTTGTGATTTGTAGAAGTAACAAGCGTCCATCGCCCAGCTACATGATCTTTCCATTTACACAATATGATCTATGCTGTTTCTACTGTTCTGAACATAGTAGCAAACATGGCTTAAGGATGAGTAGGAAGATCTGGCTCCTAGTTCCTTGTCTAATGGTCCTACTTCATCAAAACTGGCTAAACTCTGCATTCAAGTCTTACCAAGGCATAGAAAAGATCTGATGAAGTTATTCATTTCATGGAAACATTCATCACACACCTACTTTGAGCATAGTGCATTGCTAGATGCTGCCAGACACATGAATATTTAAACCTAACTCCTAGCTTCACAAAACTGATGATGGTAGAAAAGGTAAGCATACAAATAGCTGCAATATGGGTAGAAGGTCGTAAGTGGGAGGTGTGAGGCCCAGGCAGTGCAATGGCCCAAACCTGGCATCACAGCTTTGTCTATAAATTTATTACAATCAATAGGGCACAGGTTCAATGGACTTAATCCAGGACCTAAATTATGTGTGAAGGCTACAGAGCATGTTCAGGATAACGTTTATATTTATTTGTGGGATTCTGTAATGGGAATATCCTTTTACATGATGACTTTTCAAGCACAATCAGAACATGCACTGTAGTTCAAGAGAAAGGTGTCAGTGGTACACACCACCAATCCAGCGCACTGGATTATGCTCTTACATTGGTGCGTCCATCTGAACTTTAAAACACAGACCTTAGTGAAGTTGTAAAGTAGCAGGCATTTGGCTTTGTAGTAATTTTTAATGGGTCATAGAAGGCTATGGGAAGTGGGGAGGGTTTCCATTTTTTGCCTAACATAGAAAAGGTGCAAATCTACTTCCATAAATTAAACAAAGTCCTCATTTTGCACCCTATAAACCCTTTCAGGATGCCGTTAAGAGCAAGTGGCGTCTCACTAGGGGCCACTTCAAAGATCAGTTCCTCATGTTCATTAGAACAAACAGAGGATCACGTGTGGAACTGCTGTTTGCAGTTTCCCTGGGCATAATTTTGAGCCTCTGGTCCATGGAACACCCGCTGCTGTACTTTGTCCATGACTTCAAATTGTGCTCAGCACATTGACATTCAATGGTGCTCCAATAGCCCGAATGTTTTAATAGCTCAGTTCATTTTTACTCTAAGTAACATAATATTTAGATTCTGCAGTACCTAGGTACTTGTCATAGTTACCACTTCATGCACATAGATTTTTGAAATATAGCGTTTTGCTATATATTCTAATTGGATTTGGTTGCATGCAGACTATTGTGTGATAATAGGGGGCTGGAAAGAATGCTGGCATCATTAAATAAGTGATGTGTCTGTGGGTAATTTCAAAATGTGTATCACTAATTCTCAAACATGCTTCTGTTAGGGAAAAAGGCATAAATTTGTCCTTTTCCTTTGCTGTTAGTTTAAACAAATATTTATTGAGCACTTATTGTATGCTAATAGAACAGAATAGCAAGGCACCAGGCTGTGTGGAATTTATAGTTTACACTTAGTGGATTTATACATTTCTTTTCTATTGTTAGTGAAAACAGCATTTTCCCTTTATTTATTTCACATACATTAGATATATTACTTTGCAATAGCAAATATTTTCACAAAGTATTACATGTTCAGCAATGCAGACTTAATTTAAGAAATTCCCTGGAAAAACTAAATATATTTATATAAGAATGTATGGAATTTTATAGCAAAGAGGCTCCGCAGAAGAAATGAAAATGGAACATGTACAGAATGTGGTCACAACAATAGAACAGCCTCGTTACAAATACTAAGCTTCTGAGATCTAAGTAAATATGCCCTTCATCAAAGTAACTACATCAATACTGATAGGTTTTAAGGAACTTCTGAAAAAGGGTTGAATGATGAAATTTGATATTAAATTATAAAGGTCAAAAAGATTATATTGCACCATATTTTTTTTAAATCACCAAAAATGGTCTAGTATTTTAGTTCTTTCAAGATACGGTGAAAGGGGTTTCATTTTTGGTGGTGTATGGTGTTTGTGCTAAATTTTCAGGAAGTAGTCATGCAGGACAAATTTGTTTTCTAAAGTAATCACAACTTTGCAAAGGTCACTGAAACTCTGCTTATGTGTGGTCTTTGTGCAGTAAAGCAGGTATTGGCGAGGTCTTCGAAGGTCACCAAGGGCCAGTCACAGGAATTAACTGCCACATGGCAGTGGGCCCAATTGACTTTTCCCACCTGTTTGTCACATCATCATTTGACTGGACTGTCAAACTGTGGACCACAAAGGTAAGAATTCCTTGATTGAAACTCTCAGGTAATACAGAGGTGAAGAGGACAATTTCTGCCCCCTGGGGGGAGTTGTGGGGACTCAGAGGCTTCTTCCAGGTGACCTGCACTGGGATCGGTACAACCTGCTGGTGAGCCTCACCTGCCTCGGAGCTAGTCACAGGCTCCCTTGCTTGATCTCTTTTACTTATTTTAAAGTATGCAAGTAATACTTGAAAATACCCTATATTGTAAAAAGTTTAACCAGTTCAAATAATGATAAAAACTGAAGTTCTCCTTTACCAACACTAAGCACCCATGACATCCCCTTCATGGACTATCATCCTACCCCTCTCCCCAGAGATGACCTCTGCTATCAGATCATTTACCTTTTTAATTAGTTTATTATAGTTGTACTAGATTTATCCCATTTTTCCCTGATTGCTCTCCCTTGCCCCACTAACCCTAGCCCCACTTCTACAGTCAATCCCCACATGTTGTCCATGTCCATGGGTCATTTATACTAGTTCCTTGATAAAATTCTTCCCATTCTTTGCCCCTTTCTGCCCCTCTCCCCTCCTCTCTGGACACTGTCGGTCTTGCTATCAGTTTAGTGTTGATTGTCCCAAGCTTTGTAGCATTTACTTACATACATATGTATGTATGGAAATAATACGACTTGGGACTTTTTTTTAGGGGGACTGAACCTTTGGAGGTTTTTAAGCTAGTAAATGATACTGTATGTTATTGTGTTTTCAAAGGTAATTCTGACCTTGGGAGCAAGGAAAGGAAAGACCATGTAGAAGGAAGCTGCAGTGACTGTCCTGGGGAGAAATGACAGTGGTTTAGATCAGTAATTTGAGATGCAGAGAAGTAGATGGAGTTGAGAGCTATTTAAGAGATGAAAGCCGCAGCAATCAGTGATTGATCTGATACAAGGAAGGTAAGAGAGGAAGTCATCAGGATAAGACCCAGGTTTATGGCTGGGACAGCTGGAGATTTGTGGTAGCAGTCATGGCACTGGAGGAAGGGCAGTCAGGGAAGAGTGTTGCGCAGGCTGAATTTAAGGTGCCTGGGAGGCACAATTCACCATCTTCTTTAGGCAGTTTGATATGGGGGACTGAAGGAGTCAGAGAGAGCACTCTGGGCTGTAGGTATGCACTTAGCAGCAGTCAGAATACGGTGATTAGTATAGCCCAAGAATTGGCTTTTAAAAGACACCATTCAGAGAAAAAGGAATATTTGGGAAATGAACAGGAGAAATGAAACTAGCGAAGGAGATTACAGGAAAACAGCTCAAGAAATAGGAGAAAAACTGGGATTTTTCTCTGTGTGTTTCATGGGCACTCATGGAGAGAGGCTGTGTCAGGAGAATGGAATTGGCTCTTACCTGTATGAAAAACAACCTACCTGTAAGAGAAATTTAACCAAGTTGTGAAATCTATTTTCAACTGTCAGATTGATTAAAAAATATCCAAGTTTGACCACATACCCTGTGATGAGGCTGAAGGAGACCAGCCATCCTCATACATTCTAGTTGGAACTGCAAAATGGTACAACACGATGGAGGGGAATTCAGCAATATCCAAAGACAACGCATGCATATTTGTTCTTTTTTTTTATATATACCCTCCCTCCCCCATATTTGCTCTTGACAGAGAAATCCCCACTTGTAGTAATCTGTGCCAAAGATAAACCAACAAAAGTAATAAGATGTATTAGAAGGATATTCATTGAAAGACTACCTTAAATATGAAAAGACTACAAACACCCCCCAAATCCATCATAGGGTGCCGGATGAATCAAAAGTATGGTAAACCCACACAAGGGAGCCCCATTCAAGTGGAGGGAGACATGAACACCTCTACCTACAATTACGAAGTGGCCTCTAGGATACGTACATTTTTCAGTGAAAAAAGCAAGGCGGAGAAAAGTATAAATAGCATATTGTCATATTTTAGTACTATGTGTTTCTAAAAAGTTGGAAAGACAAACCACATATACAAAAAAAATATTCCTTACAGGGAGGCAGCAGGCTGAAGAAAACAAAGCTCATATTCCATACTTCTTTAAATATAACATGTACATTCGGTTTGGGAGCCACATAACTATTTTACCTAAAATAAAAATGAATAAATAAATTTTAAAATTGGTTTCTAAAAACATTTAAGGAACACAAGACAAATCTTTAGTGTGGTTCAAGTTGGAGGCAAAAGCTTACAATGTGGAGCAATTCTAAGTGACTTTAAGGCCCTGTACTGTGATTATGCATTCCAACAGGGATATATTTTAAAGATAAAGACTACAGAGAAAATGTTTACTCCTAATACTCATATTGCTGGTGGTTATATTGTTCCTCTTACTCTGATACTGTTGTGTGTGTATCATGAGATAAATGACTGTTGGTATCTTTTGAGGATTGAACCTAAATTGAAGGTTCAATTCAATTCAATTGAGGATTGAAGCTAAATTAAACAGAGATAATACACACAAAGTTAAGTAAACTCTGTAGTCATCCTGAATTTTAGTTACAAGTATCAGGAAGGTCTCACATGTGTGTTACCTTTTAAATCTAAAAGAATACCTTCTCCATAACTCTACCAAAACAGTAGAAACAATGACCAGTCCTGTATTAGTGACACTCCTGCTCTCCAGATTGTTGTCTCTAAATAGCAGTTTCATAAAAGAACCCAGAGAGGCTGGATGAAATTACTGGTTCCAGATCTGGAGCAGGAAATGGACAAATGAGCTTGGAGTATTTTGTCACAATGGAAAACGAGGAAGCTACCAAACACTACAAATGTCTTGTCAAAGGACTTGGAAGCCAAGTTGAATCATTTTCTGCTGGCCAAAGAATATCATTAAGGACAATAGATTAATGAGTTCATAATGATACTGAAAAAGAAAATAAATAAGTCATTGATCATCTTTGGAGATTACTAGGCAAACCAGCTCAGTGTTTGGGAAACCATTAAGTACAGTAAAGAATCAACTAAACGTTCATTCTGAAAGAATCAATCATTTATTTTGTCTTTTCTGTGAGTTGTCCTTCATGCTTACTAATACCTGATCAAGAGAAGTTTTTCTATATAAATAGTCCAGCTAATACAGGGATGTTACCGAGCAGGGTATGTGGCTCTGAGCTGGTCTGCCTGGGGCCAGTTGGTAGCCTGGGGCCAGTTGGTAGTGTGGGGGTTCTTAACTTGGCATAGGAGAGAGTTCGCACCCCAAGTCCAGGTGACTATGAGGGTACGTTCATTAAAGTTGAGGGCAGTAAAACAGGAAGGGTATAACACAGAAGTGGCAGCATAAAAGCTTATGCTGGGCCGCCTTAGGTTCAGGGACTGGACTGACACGAGCTGCAGCTGCCTCCTGCTCCCCCAGTTACAAGTGCTGTGGATTCCTTATAGTTTAGGAGATGCTGCCTGTACGTGAAGAGGAGAGGGAAGAAGAGGGGAGGGGAATGGCATGGCTTGCTCCCCAGAGGGAGCACAGCTGGGTCCTTTGTCTTAAGGCCTTTCTCTCTTTCTTGCCGGCAGGAATTTTAGGGGGATGTCAGGGGCGGGTTTCGGCAGAATAGTCATCAGTTCTCCAGGTGTGCTCTTTCAGGGTAGAGGTTTCCATTGACTGGTCAGCACAGGGGTCCTTAGTCACTGCAGGTGATCCTAGAGTTGCCCATCTGGTTTTGCTGCTTTTCTGGGCCTAGAGCTGACATACAACTGAGGCCTAAATGTTGTTACCTCCAGGGAGGTGACCTTTGGTATCTGACTGCAAATTGCTCTGCCAGTCTGTTCAGCTGTCTCAGTTTCCCTGTTTCACTTGTCTTGGCTTACTGGCCCTGGCTCAGGAAGAGGAAATTATGATATTTGAATATTGCCATGTTTCAATCCTTACTGATCTAGACAATAATTATGGCTGATAACATAATAAAATCTGAAACAACCTTGAAAAATTATGGAAGTACACAATATCTGCTTAGAAGCAAGCTTGCCCCCAACAAATCAAATCTGAATCTTATCAATCCACCAGATTTCTGAATTTAGAGACAATAGGAAATACAGATGCAAAATGTTAAATAACACCACAGGGATGGTGTCAGCCAAATCCAGACTGTGAAGAAATCTAAGGACAGCTGATCTCATTTCTGCAAACCAAAAAAAATTTCCCCAAGGGAAAAGAAATGGAGGTGGATAATATATATCAAAACAAAATAGAAACAAGCAAAACTTGAGACATTTCCACTAATCTCAAAATGTGGATCCTGTATAGATTCAAGTAAACAATGCATTAAAAAATTAGAAGGCTCTTAAGGAAATGTGAATATTGACTTGATAGTTACAGATTATTATTTTAAGTGTGATAATGATGTTGTATTATTTTAAGTGCTTTTACTTTTTGAAGATGAACACTGAATACCTAAGAAATACAATGCCAACGATTTGCTTCAAAATAATCAGCTGGGAAGGGGAGAACTTAACAGGTATAAATGAATACAATTCAGTATGTATTACTAAATCTTGACACTAGATTGGGCAGGTGGAACTTTTGAATTGGGAAAGGCTAAAGGAAGAGCATAATACTGAATATTTTGGAAGTTTGGGCTTTTATTTGTCCCCAAAGAGTGGTTTAGTTCTTAAACACCAAATAGCCACACTGATTATTGAGGACTAATTAACCTATCTAATAGTATTACAGAGTCTTGAAACTTGAAAGTTATTTTTTTCTGATTTCATTAGCTTAATTAACATAATAGCAGAAAATAGGTAATTGTATTTTAGTGACAGAGGCAGGTTTTGTTTGTTTTATTTATTTATTTATTTATGTTAGAAATTTAAGGTAATAGAATTAAAGACATACTTTAAAAATACATTTTTAAAAGATTTTTATTTATTTATTAATATTTTATTCATTATTTTTAGAGAGAGAGGCAGAGAGGGAGAGAAATATCAATGTGTGGTTGCCTCCCAGGCCTGTGGCCTGACTGGGAATTGAACTGGTGACCCTTTAGTTCACAGGCTGGCACTCAATCCACTGCGCCACACCAGCCAGGACTAAAGACATACTTTTGGAAAGTATGACCATGCAACCATTTTTGAGAGTGATAGAAGTTTTGTTTATCACCTTAATATTAACATATTTTATTTTAACTCTGCAATAAAAGCAAAGGAAATGAAATATATGACCTTTGCTTGAGTGGATAGAGAGTTAAAATAGAACCATGCATAGAGAAGAGCATTGGTTAGCATATAGGCAATATATGAGAGAGTCCGAATGACGAATGATGAGTGCTAATTGGGGTGTGAGGGCAGGGCAGGGAAGATAAAGAGTGGAAGTCATCCCATGTGAATGGGAGATCTTCCCATGTGAATCCCCACATTACAGATCATCTGCCTCTTCTCTATACATCCAAGTTCCCCTTTCCTCCAACTTACTGAAAACAAAACAAAACACAGCCACCCCCCCTTGACCTTGTCGTCCCTTATGGAACCTGGTTATCTTCCGCCTTTTTCTCACCAAACTACAATTTTAGTTCCTACAGTTTCTCTTGATCCCTACGATTACCACTAAACCCAATCTTCCAAAAGTTGCCCTGACCTCCTTCTTGACTGTTCCAATGCCATTTCCGTTTCACAACTTTACTGTTTCAATAATGTTGATTAGTTTCTTGGCACATCCTTCTTTAACTGTATCAGTGAGGCCCTGGGAAGTGACCCAGTTGGCTGGAGCATTGTCCCATACAACAGGGGTCACCAGCCCCTGGGCCTCTGACCAGTACTGTCAGGGGACTATTAGGAACGAGGCCACACAGCTAGAAGTGAGCAGAGGCCAGCAAGTGAAACTTTGCTCAGATTACCGCCTGAGCTCCACCTCCTGTCTGCCCCCATATCCAACTGTGGGAAAATTGTTTTCACAAAACTGGTCCCTGGTGCCAAAAAGGTTGGGGACCACTGCTGTACATCAAAAGGTGCCAATCTTATCCCTGATCAGGGCATATGTGAGAGGCAACTGATGGATGTTTCTCTCTCATGTTGGTGTTCTCTCTGTCTCTACCCTCCTTCCTCTCTCCCTAAAATCAGCAACAAAAATATACCCTCGGGTGAGGATTAAAAATAAAAATACATATCACTGAGGCTGTTTTTAAGAGAACAGTATAAAGCTGCATACTTCAAATTTTGTTTGGCGACCCTTTTAAAAAAGTCGAAAAAATGTGTTTCTTGAATAAATCCTATTGAGTACCAATTCTTGCTTTTGACTGTATCTTAGCACATTAAATTTCACATCCATCAAGAAATGTTGGAGTTGATGCTTAGAAATAAAGCAAGAACTCTTGGCTGGATGAAAACGTTCATTATTCCACTCAACTTTTCTGTTTGCTGAGGTTTGGGATAATTTTGTTCCTGTGCTGTAGTTTAGCTTAGTGGCTAGACAAGTTATGAGCCTTTGGGCTTTTTATCATTGCATTCAGTTTGGAAAGTTTCAGTGGATTCCAATTAAACATTGGGTTAATATTTATTTTGGTCCTGGTACAGCTTCACAAGGATTAAGGTTCTTGATACTCTTCGTGTACTTGCCAGTTCAGTCCCTTCCTTTAAACTTCAAAGGGTTCGTGTTTCTTGTGCTCCTATTGATAATGTCTTCCAAATCCTTTCTGCACTGGAACTTTTGGGCTCTAAAGTTTCATTCCTTTACACTGACGGGTCAGGTGAATGTAGTGCCTGGCTTCCTGCACATATTGGGATTGGACGATGGTCCTGTACAGCAAGGATCCTGGGGTGCTATCAGCCAGGAACTCACACTTGATTGACAGGAATCCCTGACTGCCTCCAAATGTGTCCTGACATGATGTAATCTGTCCTAGCAGTTACACATCTCAGTCCTGTAATCTTATCACAAAATGGTGAATCAGAGAACAAACTTATCTAAGTGACTCAATGGTGATGACTTTGCACAAATTAGAAAGATAGTCTTCAATTTTTTGAGCAACTACTATGAAAGCAATAAATAATAAATATTATCTATCTTGGGTTTACATTCTTTGCCAGGGTTAAAATATAAGATGACTATATTGGCTGATTTTTCACTTGTAGCTACTAGAAAGGAATGATAGTTTGAGTTCTTACGAGGAGAAGAAATGGGGAAGTTTTGTTTCTAAGGGAAAACATTAGTTATTACACTTAACATGTATTCATTGAAAATGATTATGCATTGAAATAAGTGTTAAACATGGCTAAATGATAGATAATACAATATTGAAAATACCTCTGTCTTGCCCACTGAATCGCATTTATGGTGTGAGAATTTCCACCCGTTCCCTGTAGATCATGAGCTCCTTGAGAGTAGACTCATATTATTTTGCCTGCCTCCTCAGTACTGGCATAGTCTCAGCACCTGGTATGTACTGAATAAATCATTGAATTAACCTGGTACATACGGAATAAATCATTGAATTAATACCCAAATTAATAACCCCTGGATTTTTAAAAAAGATGTACATTAAAGAAATACTATAGCAAATATTTAGGTAGCCGTGGTTTTGAGCAGTAAAATTCATAGCCATAATTTAGAAATATAATGATTAGAAAACTGAGGTTAAGCTTTGAAACTTCTATGAGGAAATATTTAAGCAGCTATAAGTTTGGAAAAAATACCTGTGGCAACCATCCAGGCAGGAGTAGAGGGGCCTCCTAAATAGTTTTCTTTCAAAGTAGGTGAGGAGAATTCTCACTAGTTTGTGAGCATGACCCAAAGAGCCGGGCAACAAAGTGCGTGTCCTTAGCCACCCCTTCCGTTCAAGAGGGTATTTGTCTAAGTGAGCAAGGGAAGAGTTACCCCTCTGGGCCTGACCACCCCCTCTTGGTTACACTGTAGCCTAGTTACATGCAGGAATGCTCTTTCTAAAGATATCCTGGGAAACTCTGTCTCTTGTGGGATGTGGTTCCCTTTAGGAAAAAAAAAGGGGGGCTTGACTCTTCTCTAAACCATAGTTTATAAGAGAAATTCCTAACTTGAACTAAAGCAGAGGAATGGGGAGGGAAATGTTCTAAAAATGGTTCTTAAAGTAGGTGACATCCAAGCTGAAGTATGAAAGAGGTAGTTAGGTAAAGGAAGAAAGGGAAGGGAATTTAAACAAAAAGAACCGACTATTTAAATAAACAGAAGCATAGGATAGTTGGTACTCAAGCTGTGTAACTGTAAAAAATTACTTCACCTCTCTGTACTGTGGTCTATTCATCTATACGATGAGGATTAAAATCTACCTATCTCATAGGATACATGATTAAATGAATTAATATATGTAGGGCTCTTAGAACAGTATCAGGCACACATTAAGCACTGTGAAAAAAGTAGCAATATTATAATAATCATTATTGAATATTGTTCTTGTTGCAATTGTTATTTGGATATTAAAATGGTTTAATTGAGCTGGAGCAGTGGGTACAAGGTGACCAGAAGGGAATAATGAAAGCACGTCCCTGGAGGCAAAAAAGGATCAGAGGGTGAAAGGAGCAGTCTGCGCTGCTCTGGGGTGGAGTGTACACTTTCTTTGGAAACTGACAAAGGCTACGTAGTTTGTGCGAAAGTGGGGCCGCACTGCCTCTTGCTTGAGTTCAGACAGAGTGAGATCGGGCACTGAAGGCATCTCACCTTCTCCTCAAGACTCTGGGCCACAGTGTTAGCATGATGGTCTACACCCGAAGGCTATTTCATCAGGTTACCATAGAGCTTTCTTAACTCAGCATGAGTTGATTGGCTTATTAATGACCATTTCACAATTCTGCCAAGTGCAGCGGTAGTATGTTGATTGACCAAAATGTTTACTTTTGTAACCCTTCGTGAAACTCCCCTTCCTATTCACTACTCCATTTCAATTTTCAGATGCAGCCCAGTCATGATGATAAAGACTATAATGATCATAATCATCATCATCATAATAGAAGCTGCATTCAACTGAATACTTCCATGTGACTGGCATTTTACCAATGATGTCACATCTTTCTAAGTGTGCTTTTGTCAATACACTGCCAGGTGACCCTCATCTTAAATGGATCTTACAGAATTGTCTCATCGGACTTTTCTGTTAGTTCTATGTTTACTTGTTCCTCCATAGCATCTTCCCTTGGACTTTTCTTATCATCGGCTTATAATTATTTTTAAACATTTGAGCCAAATATACTGGAGTGGGTAAAAGTAAGTTTATGGTTGCAATGCAAATATATAATACAATAATTAATAAATAGTAATACAAGGATAAACTCTGTTTCGGGTACTCACAATATTAAACTGACTTTTGCCTGTGCATTCCTTTCCTTTCCTCATCCTTCTTTGTTCTAACAAACTTCTGTAATTAGAACTTCTAATCCTCACTCAGAGCCCTGTTTCTCTTGTCCTCCCTCCCCTATCAAGTGTTGACTTCATAAAAGGGACTTAAACCCTCATGTTGCAAGACAAGAAGATGAAGATACTCACATTTGTCTTAAATCTTAAGAAAGCCCATGTAAGGATTTTTTCTTAGTGCATTCTAATGTTAATTACTTGCACAATTTCTACACATTTTAAAAACTATTTAGTATACGCATTCTTTTTTTTTTTTTCAGAGTAGGATATTTCTTTATTTCTGTGTCTAATATTTGTTAATTTACCAGTACCACAAATAATATAGAATAAGTTGAGTTTGATGATTAGGACAAATGACTACTTTATCAACTTGGGACAATAAAAGTTAGGAGATTGTTCTCCTTTTTCTAATACTTTGTAAAGAATAAATAAGAGTCTTGTAGAGGAAAAGTAAATATAATTAATAATTGAAGGCTCATTTTTTCCTTTCAAAGTAGAGTAACAGGCCCTCCCATAAATTCTGAGGAAACAGACCTCAGTGTTTACTACTGGAAGCACACCAGCTCTGTGGAAGTTTCTGAAGAGGAATGTTGTGGCATTGGCAGGAAAGTGAAATAGTTTTCTCTCCTGTCCCCTGGTTCATTGGCTTGAACTCAGCCCAAGTCAAAAGTAAGAAGTCTCTTATAAGTTGTCAGTTTCCTTCACTTAGGACCTTCCTTAATGATTAAAAACTTAACTTTTAAACCAGATTTCCCCTCTACTGCTCTGCTAGGCCTGCTGCTTTAAGAGGGATAATGAGTCACTAATCCAGGAGGGTTTTGCTTGAGACTCTTGGCTTCCACCCACCTATGCAACTGAATTTATGCCCGATTGGTTTGATTTTCTTTCCTTCAATCACCCTTCTTTTACAGAGTTCAGTAAATGAGCCGAGTTTTGCTATTCTTTTGCTATTAAGACTTTTTTTTTTTTTTTTTTTTTAACATATAACAATCCATGAACCATCAAAATGAAGTGTGTGTTTATGTCTGGGATTGTCTGCATCTGTGTGATCTTGTTTCTTCTTTTCACAGAGTTTTGTGTTAATATAGATTTGTAATAAGTTAGAACACTATTTCTCTTCTCTAAGAATGCCTGCCCCCGAAAAAGTCTATCCATTTGGAAAAATAGCTCCTTAAGAATAAAGAATGACGTGTCTTCATTATCAAGTTTGTGACAAAGTTATTACTAGCTTCTCCAAAGTTGATCTCTCCCCATGCTCACTCTGCTATTTTCTTAATCTTGCTAAAATACACCTTTCCTTATGCCATCTCCTTATACTACAACATAGAACAATGTTTGCATTCTGTAGTCATCTTTAAAAGGAGTTCTATGATTTTAAAATGACACAAAGAGTTAAAGTGAGTAAGTATCTTTATTCAGCAGGGAGGCCTTTTCAACTTCTTTTTTTTTCAGAAATGGGCCACCTATACGGTTTATAGGGATCCCCAAATGCATGTGGACATGCGTTTCATTCTGACCCAAGAGCACCGAGAGCACAGCATTCCTTGGAACTGACCTTGGGAAACTCTGACGTTGCTCTGCTTGTCTTCCTAATCGTTTCGAACACCTTGACCTGCATTTCATGGTGCTCCACCCTTTTGGACAGGCATCTACCCATCATTCCCAGAAGTTCTAAATACTATCTTTCCAAATTGCACTTCCAGGGACAATGACCAACAAGTAAGCCAGAATAAAATCAGCAAGGATGGAGATGATTAAACTTGAATCTATCTAAGGGAAAAGGAAAGGGGGACTGAAGAAAAGGAAAGGGTCCAGAAATAGCATTCAGGGATCGAGGCATGGCAGACTCTGAATGCTGTGGAAGGAGCTTGCCTACAGGCAGGCTGGCCCCGAAGGGAATAGTGATTAAATAAATATAACACTTATTTTTTCTGTAAACAGCCTTTATGTCCTTTATAGAATCAAAGTCCATGTGTGGGAAACAAGAAAGAAAGACAACTAGAAAACCTGGTTTAAGTCACAGAAATCAAATCTGTGGAGTACTTTTCAGATAATGCCCTAATTTTACAGAAAAGAAAACCAATGTCTAGAGAGGTGTGATGTAGACGTCCTTTTCGTCCCATGTTTTCACCCCTCACACTGATTGTGACTGAGTCAGTCAGAAACCAGTGTGTTAAAAAAATAATGCTGTTAACATTTGGAACTGTCTGCCTATTTTTGTTTGCCATTTAGCAGTAAAGTCAGGTGATGGAATGAGTTACCATTTTAGTACCACTCTAGTCCTAAAATCATTCTTATGATAATTTTTAACAACACCAAAAAAAATTGAAATATAGTGTAAATGTCTTTTATTGTATTTATTTGTTCATTGTTTCCCTCCTTCTACTGAGCTGAGCTTCTTGAGTTTAGCAGCCATATTTCACACCTGTTCTGTAGTCTCCACAGCTTTTAGTCAGGGCGGCAAATGGTTAATATATGATAAAGGCTGACCACCTTATTGACAATTTACATATAAGTTAAATTAGGCCTCTAATAATTATATAGCTGACTAATGATGAGAAAAACTCAAAAGTTTTATACTTACTGTAAATTTATTTCAATCCTTATTTGGGCACTCAGTGACTAAACTACTCTATTTGTTATTTATTGATATATATTTTTTAATTTTATTGTTGTTGTATTACATCCATCCCCTTTTTGCTCCCCTCTGTCCCCCACTCACCCACTCATTCCCCCCAGTCAGTCCCACCTGTTGTCCATGTCCATGGTTCCTTTATACTAGGTTCTTGTCTGTTCTTTATTGATATTTCTAACAACTGCATTCTCCATTGACTTTTTTTTGCACTACTCCATTGGTCATTTTGCCCATTTGTCCAACAAGTATACACACATGTGAACACGTGTTTACATATCAACCTACATGTTATCATTGCAAAACATGGAAGAATATAGTAACAGTGCTTATTGTTTTTTCGGTCACTCAAAGTTCATAGTTCACATTAATGAATAATTCACATTAGTTGTCTATGGGTTTGGCTAGATATATAATGACATGAATCCATACTTAAAATTCCCTACAGAATATTTTTACTGCCCTAAAAGCCCTCCGTGTTCTGCCTATTTATTCCTATACCCCTAACCCTTGGCAGCCAGTGATTTTTATTACTGTCTGCATAGTTTTACCTTTTCCAGAATATCATATAGTTGGAATTGTACAGCATGTGACCTCTTCAGATTGGCCTCTTTCACATAGTGATATACATTTACATTTCCTCCATGTGTTTTCATGGCTTGATAGCTGGTTTCTTTTTAGCACTGAACTATATTCCCTTGTCTGGATGTACTATAGTTTGTTTATTTACCTACTGAAAAAATACCTGGGTTGCTTCCAAGTTTTGACATTTATGAATAAAGGTGCTATAAACATCAATACATGTGCAGGGTTTTATGTGGACATAAGTTTTCAATTCCTTTGGGTAAATACCAATGAGTAGGATTGCTGGATCATATGGTAAAAATATGTTTAGTTTTGTAAGAAACTGTCGGACTGTCTTCCAAAGTGGATATACCACTTTGCCTGCTCACCAGCAATGTATGAGAGTTTCTGGTGCTCCACATTTTCTCCTGAATTTGGTGTTGATGTTCTGGATTTTGGCCATTTTAAGAGTTGTGCAGTGGTATCTCATTCTTGTTTTAATTTGCATTTCCTGGGAGATATACGATGTGGAGCATCTTTTCATATTTACTTTCTATCTGTGTATCTTTTTTAATGAAGTATCTGTTAAAGTCTTCGGCCCATATTTTAGAGAGGGAGAGAAAGAGCAATCACTTGCCTCCCTTATACAGCCCAGCTGGGCATCAAACTGGTGTATGAATGATGTTCCAACAAAATGAGCCACCCGGCCAAGGCTGGTTCATGTTTAATCAATTTGCTTTTTTTTCCTATTGTTCACTTTTAAAAATTCTTTTCATATTTTGGGTCACAGACCTTTATCAAATGCACCTTCTGCAAATATTTTTTCCCCAGTTTATGGCTTGTCTTCTCATTTCTTGACAGCAGTGTAAATTTAATTAAAAGCAAATAGTGCTTTTTTTAGACTTCTAATCAAAATAATACATTTGATCAATTTTTTATTCATTAAGCCAACATTTGAGAAGAGGTTAATGTGCTTTTAACTTCATGAAAAATCAGAAATGAGATGTGGTCCCTGCTTGAATGGGTACCTAGTATATACACCTCTTGACTCAAACTGCTTTAAAGGAAAACAGTTCCTATAAACATCCACTATATTGCTTTAAATTATTTTTATTTTACTATAGCTTAAATACATGTAGACAGAGAACAGATATACATTCTTTGTACTTACTCATTTAATACTTAACTGTTGAGGACTTACTACAACCCAGGCACTGGGAATATAAGAGTAACAAAGGTAGACAAAGTTTCTAACTTCACACTTCACAGGCATGTCCACTCTGGTTGGGAAGGGAAAAAAGTGGGAAAAAACCCAAACAACTATAATTGACTTGTTATTCACAGTAATTTGGCAAACACGGGAACCATTGCTTGTAGGGGAAATAGAGGATTAAGTTTCTGAGAGCCTCTTCTCATCACATTATCATCAACCAATCAATACATGGTCTTGTTTTATGTGTGTTTCTGTTTAAAGGCACCTTATTTGGTGTGCGTATAGTTGATCCATTAACATTGAATTGCAGCCAATGGCTTCTGCCTGGAGGTAGCTTTTTTAACATATATATTTTCTCCTTAAGACACATCCCAGCCTTCTTGTATCGGAACATGGAACATTAGACAGCACTTTAGCACTATGTTTCGGGGGACATTTTAAACAGGGAAATGACTGACAAGAAAACACACAAAAATGGAAAACACATGGCACCCAGCAGACCACAGAAAGGAAATTTGTTTATAGTATGGGAGCTGAAACAAGACAGCAGAGCATCATCTTGGGCAGGTGCTTGTCAGGTGACTCAAATTTTTCTCCCCTCTGCACTTGTCTATGAATGACTTTGAAATACTGACCCATTAATCAAGAGAGTAGGTGATTGCCAAAATACAGACTCCCCAAATAACAAGGACCATCTGTACATAAAAATGTCACATAGTGACCGGTGTTAGGGAGAAAATGAAGCAGAATTTAGGGTAGAGAATGAGAGGACATTAGGGGAAAATTTCAGACAGGTGACCAAGGCAGTCTTCTCTGAGAAGGGGACACCTAGATAGACATGAGTAATAAAAGTAAATTAGCTCTGAAGGTGAGGAGAAGGGGGGCATTGGAGGCCAAGGGAACAAGAGTAAAAATCTATGAAGCAGGCATGAGTTTGACTGGCTTGCATGAGGAAGCCAAAGGTCTCCATGTTTCCACCAAAAGTAGAATAGCAGGAGGTGAGGATTCTGTCCTAAAGTGTCACAAGAAGCCACTGAGGTTTTTAAATGCATTTATGATCTATAGCTTATAACTCTTAAATGAGTTACAAGTACAGCTCCCTGCAAATTGTAAATTAAATTTACCCCTTTCCCTTATGTACCATTTAAATGGACCACATTCAGGTCAAGTGACAAGGATGTTTCCCTGAAACTACAAACTGTGGTGTCCACAGTTTGACCATCAGACTGACTTTGCTGGGGATTCTGTGATGCGTGCCAGGAAGTACCCTCGCCTGGCACGGGCAGGTCATCTCCTCATCACTGTTCCTGCTGTGCTGTCTCTTTCCTAGTAACTGCAGCGACAACTTCTCCCAGGCCTAGATTCTGACATGCACAATTACGAGGTGGCAGCATCGAGATGACCGAGAGCATGTTCCATGATTTTTTGGACCCACACCTAAAGGAAAATACAAAAGAAGAATTCTAGGGAACTCTTTAAATTGTGCCTATGCCTGAGAATTAAACCCACATCCCTCCAGGATTATTTGAAAAACCTTGCTGTAACAGAGGACTTTTAGGGCAGTGTACATTGTACCTACTGCAATGGTGGAGAATAGTCATTATACGTTTCCCAACTCCTAGAATGTGCAACACCAAAAGGGACCCCTTAGGTAAACTTTGCATCTTGGGTGATACTGATGATGTGCCAATGTGGGTTCA
This sequence comes from Noctilio leporinus, assembly GCA_004026585.1. NCBI lineage: Eukaryota > Metazoa > Chordata > Mammalia > Chiroptera > Noctilionidae > Noctilio > Noctilio leporinus. The sequence goes on from PVIW01000298.1 coordinate 188,425, forward strand.
TGGATTGGAGCAAACGTACCCCTCCGTGGGAAATGTTGACAGTGGGGAAGGCTTTGGGTATGTGGGGCAGAGGGTAGATGGGAACTCTCTGTGCCTTCCATTCGACTTTGCTGGGAACCTCAAATGGCTCTAAAATAGAACTTTCAGGTTCTACCCTGGGCTGTGGGTTCAATCCCCAGTCAGGGCATATATAAGAACCAATCGGTGAATGCATCAATAAGTAGCACAACAAATCTCTCTCTCTCTCTCTCTCTCTCTCTCTCTCTCTCTCTCTCTCTCTCTGTCTCTCTCTCTCTGTCTCTCTCTGTCTCTCTCTCTGTTTCTCTCAAAAATAAAGTAAAATATAACTTTTACAACACACACACACATACCTACAGCCTTGCTCTATAGGAAAACAAAACTTCAGGAATAAAGTAGGAGTATATTTAAATATAACTGCCCTGGAAAGATTCCAAGGCAGCCCCGGAACACCTAAACAGTCAGAAAACAATGGCTGGTCCCCAGGAGAAAGAGACATCCCTGCCTATGTAGGTCGGTGGTTGAGAGGACATTGAAGGGTTAAGCAGGCCTTGACCAGGATCCCAGGACTGGACCGTTTGCAGGGAGAGAGGCTGTACATTCTCCCAGGGTGGAAAGTGGAGTAAACAAAGGCTGGAAGGCCAGAGGGAGTCAGTGAGCAGAGGGGACTGTGAACCCAGCCCACTGGCTGGAGCAGAGGGTTTTGATTGTGGGACGTGGGAAACCACTCTCGCAATGCCTGGTGCTGCCATTTCAGCACTGCTCTGCCCCATGGGATCATGGTGGTGCTATTCACAGACCCGTTGGACCTGAGGCACAGAGGTGCTTTCTCAATGCGGCTGTTTGTACTGAGCCTGTCGCTAGCTCAGCAGGAGGCACCGATTACTTGAGTCTCTCCTGGCTCTCGCCATCCTGAGCATGAGTAAGCCAGCGGGAGGGTATCAGGATGGGTGGGCACGGGAGAGAGTGAGTCCTTAAGAACTGACGCATTCAGTGAAAGAGGGTGAGAAGTTTACCCACAGTTTTTGGGCACCCATGCCAGGCAAGGCCCCCACAGTGGGGCCCCTGTTCCCTCCCATCACCCTCTTTGTATTTTGCCTTTCACTCTCCAAGTATTTGGTTCTGTAAGAAATCTCTCTCTCTCTCCCTCTCTCTCCCCCTTTCTCTCTGTCTCTCTTGCACACACTCCAAATGATTTTAAAAAAAAATAACTTTGAAATTTGAACTCTCAACTAACAATCTTTCCCAGCAAAAAAACTTCATTTTAATCCAGTTCTATTGGTTCCCTCTTTCACTGCAAATGTGAACTACGCACCATACGCGGGCAGTCATTTAAGCCCATTTGACTTCTTAAGGCGAGGGTGATAACATTTTGGATTTCATTTTGTTTGTCCTATAAGAGCCTTGAGTTTTGGCCAAAATCTGAGGCCCTGGATGAATACGCTTCAGACCTCGCTTTTTGTCACGGGGCCAAGTGGACTCCGGAGAGAGGGTGGGGCTGTGTGTTCAGACATGATTTTCGTTTGCCCTTTGCCTCTGGAGCCAGGGCCCTGGCCCCCGTCCAGCCGCACGAAGAGAAGATTATGGTATTTTCTAGGTAATTTTAAGGAGCACAAACCCAAAGTAAAGTCAGGTGGTTTCAAGTCTGCGCTGAATTTTTCATGTTAAGGATTTGTCATGATTTGGGTTTTCAGCAGAGCTGTGTTTTAAATGATGAAGGGAATTGTATTCTGGAGACAGGCATGTTTTGCTTGTTTGCTAATGACCTCTGGTTTTGCTTATGGGGAGTTTTGTTAACAAATGGAAATGTAGCAAAATAAAACACTCTTTCGGACTTTCTTTTTTATTTCCCTTTTTCTTTCCATTTCTTTTTATTTTTTTCTAAACAATGGGAGCCCTTGTGATAAACTGTCAAAACCAGGCTATAGATATTGGTTATTGTAGCATCATTAATCCTGTGTAAAAATAAATGAGTCACTTTGGCAATCAAACACATTCTTTTCATCTCCTGTCGGTGCTTTTAAACAGAGCCTTTTCCTGGCTGTTTGATAGATGCTATTGTTAGGAGGAGAGAGCTGGAGAGATATAGACAAAAATTCCTTGAAAATTTTCCAACCTCACGAACCCATTCAGCACTAATTGGCAGTTAGGGAGGTGGACAAGGAGGAACAGCAATGGGGCCACCAAGGGGTTGGAAAGGTCAGTCTCAGCCTCTGGGGAGAGGGTTCAGCTTTAGGACCCTCAGCCCCTCCATCTACTTTGCCTTGCCTTTTCCTGCAAAGGATGACAGAATTCTACTGAAATAACCTCTCATCGCAAGTGCAGAAGACTTCCGTCTCAGGGACAAATAGCTGTGTCACCAGGCAAAAGTGACTGTTTGAACTGAACAGCATTGTGATTTCTGATTCCACTTTAGTTGGGTCCCTGGAATGGTTTGACCCCTGTGTCCTGAGACAGAATTGATGTCCACGTAGATTTCCACTTTCCATCCTCACTAGTCCCGGTCATCTTAACAGCATTGCAGAACTGTAGGTATGATTTAAAGCCAAGGTGAAAATTAAGAAGAGGCTCTGCTGGCTCCAGAGAGAGGCATACTCTTCTCACTGCCGTCCCCTTTCCATGGAAGGTGCGGTAAAACACCAGGTGGAGCTGCCATCATTGATCACAGGGGATGTGCCTGGAAATGCAGAATTGCAGGGTAAACATGTCCGTGTGGGTGTGCATCTGTGGCCAAGAGAAAAGAGGCCTCCTCTTGTCATTTGAGAGCTGTATTAGTTTGCTGTGAGGCCACAGACTGCGTGGGTTATGCAACAGAAATGTATGTCCTTATGGTTCTGGAGGCTGGAAGTCCAAGGTCAAAGTATTGGCTGGGGTGATTTCTTCCAAGGCCTCTCTTTCTGGCTTGCTGATGGCCTTCTTCTCCCTGTGCCTTCACAGAATCTTCCCTCTGTTCACATCTGTGTCCTAAGCTCTACTTCTTATGACATAAGTTATTAGATTAGGGCTCACTTCTATGACCTTATTTAACCTTAATTATCTCTTTAAGGATCCTCTCTTCATGTACAGTCACACTCTGTGGTCCTGGAGGTTGGAACTTCAACATGTGAATTGTGGGCTGACCTGATTCAACCCACAACAAAGGACACAGTATTTCATTACCACAGCTGACCCTGGGCTGTGGACACAAAACATTAACAATAATAAGCTTCCCATGAAGTTCTCTTATACACAACCCCCACTCCTAGTGCCTGAAGGCTTCTCATCCTTCCAAGGCTAACTCTTGGGGGCAGTGTAACCCTGAAGGAACCATGGGTGTTGAGGGAAAATGATAGGAACAGTTGATGCCGTGTGACTAATGTGAGAAGTGACATCATTGATGCTGGAGCCGTGCTCAGAGTATGCCTGCGCTGTGGTGCTGGGTGACTGGTTGCTATGCGGTGCTGATATGGATTCAGGCTGGGTTATTATAGCCAATGCACCACCTCCCATTTCCAGGCAGCCCTGTTTTAGTGCTTTTCTAAATAAATAAACATATGAGAATACTCCATGGAAAAGTACGTTCATCTCTCTCTTTCTTTAACACACACACACACACACTGGTTGACATTTACATGTTACAAAAGTTCTCAGGTACATGCCAATGCTTTAAGTCCAAGGATAAGTTTTGTTTGTTTTCAATGAAATAACATTTATCAGACAATTAATGGCCAAGACCTTGTTCCTGTAGTATACAGGAAATCCCTGCTGAGGATTCCTACCATCCAAGTCACTAATTGCCTACTTTTTATAACTCTTTTTCATATTATTTTCCTCCTCAGGGGTTCTAATTGGACCCTTGATCACTAAATGCAATGACTTCTTCTTTTTATCCTCACCTGAGGATGTTTTTTGATTTTAGAGAGAGAGGAAGGGAGAAAGAGAGACACATTGATGTGATAGAGAAACATTGCTTCCTGTACACACCCTTACCAGGGATCATACTATAACCTAGGCATGCGCTGTGACTTAGAATTGAACCCACAATCTTTTGGTGTACAGGATGATGCTCCAACCAACTGAGCCACCGGCCAGGGCTGCAGTGGCTTCATTTCAATGTCATCTTATATCATACTGTCTACGACTCATTTTTGCAGCTTTCTTCAGTGGGTTGGTTACATTCTCCTGGTTTGCCTTGGACCTCTACACTTTCTCTCTCTCTCTCTCTCTCTCTCTCTCTCTCTCTCTCTCTCTCTCTCTGTCTCTCTCTCTCTCCCTCTCTCTCTCCTTCCTTCCCTCCTTCTTTCTTTCTCTCTCTCTCCTTCCCTTCCCTTCCCTTCGTTCTTTCTTTTCTTTCTTTCTCTTTTTTTTGGGGAGCAGCTTTTTATTCCACAGAGGGATCGGGCTCAGTCCTTCTTGGCTGCTGCCTTCCTCAGGGCTGCAAAGACATTGCTCAGCTCCTATCTCCTCTTCACACCCATATGCGTCCCCACCCTTTTCTTGATCAATTTCATGGCCCCCCTTGTCCTTAGAGACTTTGAGCTGCTCCATGGTGGCCCTTCATAGCAGGCAGAGCCACACTCCTCTCAGGTCGTGTCCCGCACAAACCTGGTGTGCTTGGTGCGGCACCCGTGGCGGCGGCTGTGCTTTGGCTTGCTCGCGTTCTCTGTCACCTCGTGGCCCTTGTTGTGGCCCATGACCATGGGGTCGCCGAGAGCCTCGGGCTGCAGCTCTCCTAGGCTCGCACTGGTTCTTTCTCCTTCCCTCCTTTGGCTCAGCTTTTCAAAACGCCTATCACCGGTGTTTTTCTCCTTTCTCTGCACTCTCCCCTCTTCCTCAGCATCTCTTGTGAATGATCCTTTGACCTGAGCTTCAAGTCTGCCCTCTCAATTCCAGACCTACGTTTCTACTGCCTTCTTAACCTGAGTGTGGTCTGCGAGGACTCATACGTGCCGTGTTGAACCTACAAACCAGATCCTCCTCCGCCCTGATTCTGGGTACTTATCGTTCAGGGGTCCACACGAGAAAAACTGCAGGCAGCCCCATGACTGTTAGCCGTCTCTGAATCCGTTTGGCGCATCGCTCAGAGCTCTGCGCGTGTATCAGTACGTGTTGAATACGTTAGTAGCTATTGCATCAAAAAGCCTTAACTCTATACTCAAGGTCATTCCTAACTTGTTCTCACCCCTGCCTGCCTCAAACCAAAATTAAACCTCCCATAGGACTAATCTCCTTACCTTTACAGCTATCTGGGAATTCCGTGCTGGTTCACGCAGCTAGTCTTTGCACGTTTTGGTACCCTCACCTTGGCTGGTTTCCTTGCCGCCTATCCAAGTCTGTGTGTCTTTCAAGGTGGTTCCCATCACCTGTTCCAGATAATACCTCCTTGACCACATCAGACCATGGTAACCACTAACACACACCCCCCAAAATCTCTGAATTCCTTCTGGCACCTAACATCTGCACTACAGTATTTACCACCTGGCTACATACTTGTTCTCTTTCTTTGGTATAAACAAGACAGAAAACCAGTCTCTTTCCCAGGGATATGCAGACGTGGTAAATTCCTCCTTGAATTTTCCCCAACAATGTGTCTTTGAGGAGGAATTTATATTCTTTCTTTCTTACCTCCTTGTGATAGGATGTGTTTTCCCTTTTGCCTTAGTTATCAGGAAATTTAGAGCTCTTCAGTACCAGATGGTAATAATCAGCTTATCTCAGGATCCCGATAATAGCTATCCATTCTATCTGCCTCTGTTGTGTGTTTATTCTTAATTTTGCAGTATATTTAACTTGTAAGACACCACAAATCCTTTTGGAACAAAGTGAGAAAATAGACCCCCAAGTAAACAATATTCTTCTCTTATTATTTCATAATTTTTATTTTCCTATTTGGATTGTGAGTCCCTGAAAACAGTCAAATCTTGTATTTCTATTGAATGCCCAGAGTAGAAAGCATATGGTAGATCCTTAATAAAATCATTGTTGATAGACTAATACTTTGGGATAGCCTAAGTGAAATACCCTACTTTGTTAAAAAGTAGCTTAGCCTATTTTAAACTGAGATAGAAACATAGCCTAAAAATAATTCTAGAAAAGGAGCCCTGAGTACCTCTACTTCTGCTAGCATTTTGTTAAATGTTTAAAATATTAGAAGATGAAAAACACATTAAAAATCAAAAGTTATAGTTTTAGCTATTACGGTATCTTAAACATAGTACTTAAAACAAGTGAGAAGATGAACAAAATCAATAGTTTACTTCCAGTAACCTTTACCAGATGACAGGGTATGTTTTCTTCCACAACCCCAAGCCCTGCTGGCTGCCTTTCTGATAAACACGACATTCAGATAGTGTCTGACTTTTTTTTTTCTTCCCTCATCTTCATTTTTGCTCCCCCTTTCCCTTCAGTTCTAACATAAAGTAGCAAATATTAAAATTGGCTTTTAATAAAACTACGTGTGCCAGTCATCAAATTCTTTTCTGTCTAACTTTTGAGGGGGGGAGGTGAGGAAGAAGGGGAAAAGGGGTTTCTCTTTTAAGCTCACTCAGGGAGAATAACTTTGAAAGAAACCACAAGAATGTAATCAAGTCACAGCCAGACTTAGCCTGTGTTCATACTTCCTGTCCTCTTACCGCCCACCCCACCCCCAAAGCCCCAAACATTCACCCACTGACACATACCTATAGCTGTTCAAGATTTTTACAGGCATGTGGGAATAATCCATATAAGTATAAACACTTTTGAGATTTAAAATTCACCCAGCTGACTGGGCTTTACCACTGTGCAAGAAGTAAGGGCTTGGTGAATCCTTTCCTTTGCTCTTTTAACCGGAACGGAAATGTTTGCCTTTTCCTTTCAATGATACACTGCACGAGGTGCCTGCTCCAGCCTTCTCCTTCTAAGCCATGATGTTTAAAGAGAGAATGAGGATAATAAACAACAGACCCAACTATCTACATAATTATGAGATTCAACTACACATCCACCCCCTCCTACTGATCTAACCTGCATTTTACGTCTGATGGTGGGAGATGAAATAAAACTCATCTTTATCTCCCAGAGCAACTGTTTGGAGACCAAACCAATGTGGGTCCCTCTTGGTCAGCTTCATGTGGCTTCTTAACCTGGCAAACTATCCGGGGCATGTAATTCATACACGTTTATTTTCCCATGGTCATTTCCAGTGTCCTGAATAACTTCACCTCATGTTTAACTTGTATTTGCTTTTTGAGTAGAAATTAATTTCATGCTCTTTCTCTCCACCATTAAGATACATGCAAGTATCAGGTATACCAATTTTTGGTAAAATATAAAAGACACATCGCATTAAACATCAGGAGACACAGGAGTGCAGACCTACAAAAAACCTTGCCTTGACCCATTGAGAAGGTGCCCTTCATATATATATAATGTGTGTGTGTGTGTGTGTGTATTCAATTGTTGGTGCAAGAAGTAGAACTGAAAATGTAATTATATCGGTAATTTTACCATTAGGTTTTTAAACCTGTTTAATTGGACAAATCTGGGTATTTGGGCATATGACTTTTTAAAAAGAAGTGATATTAGTCTAAATGTTGTATTTACTAAATGTCATGAGACCAGCGTGTCAGTTTAGCTCTGGGAACTGGCAGATGTTAACCTGGCAGTTTGAAAATAAGTATGAGTCAAGGTGTAATCCAGGTATTTAGGTTCCTAAATTAACATTTAAAAAATACTTTGAAAGAATTCCATATACTTATATATTTATACATTTATTTATACTGGTGTGACAGTTAGTTATTAAGATGTTAGGTTCCAGGTTGACAGTTTAAGAACCAGCCTGGAAACATTCTTCCACTTAGCCTACCCACTAATGAAACACAGTTGAATGATTTGACACAAACGAGTAACAAATCAATAAGCAACAAGGCCCAAGCCTGCAAGTGACCACTTTACGTGTGCATCTTTCTAACTTTTCAAGTCTTCAAGGCACAAACACAACCACACTTTTTGCTGCCTCTAGGTCAAGCCTGTTTTCATGCCTTGATACCTCCTAATCCTGAATACCAATATCCAGTCTCTGATCGGACAGACCATTTCAGAAAGAGAGTATCGCTCCAGTGAAGAGTCATCCCTGTTGTCCTCATGAGCCATCTGTACAGTGGCCCTCTCTGCCCTGCCTCCTGCCTCTACTCAAGGAAGCCAAAAGGGAGGACACCCCAGAGGAGCCCCCAGCAGCTCAGATGGATGCAAACAGCCATTCAAGAGAGCACCCCTGCTCGCTTAGTGTTTTCACCATGGTGTACAAAGTTGTGCTACTAAAACGCCCATTTTAAAGAACCTTTAGGTGGAGCTGATATTCATAAAAATCATGCCAGTGTCGGGAAATACTCCTTTTATGAATTAGGCAAAGCTTGTAGTTTTTTTTTTTTTCCATGGCTTTAAACACTCAAATACTAGTCAAAACCTGTGAATATGTATACATTCTTTTATATGGATAATTATCTTCTTTATTGGTGGCGCCTCCTGGATTAGGAGGATTCTTCCACGCAAATAAGCAGTAGAGGAAGGTCGTGCAACAAAGAACACCTTTCATGTGGCTTTGCTTCTTAGTTAGCCAGACTTCTACATTTCTAGAAAGACGAATGTTAAATTCCTGGATCGCTATAACCTTCTTTTTAATTGTTCTTTCATTCTTCAGTTTTGTTTCTTTTTAAATTTGTACTTACTCATTTTTAGACAGAGAGAGGAAAGGAGGGAGACAGAGATAAAGGGAAACATTGATTTGTCATTCCACTTATGCATTCATTGGCTGATTCTTGTATGTGCCCTGACTGGGGATCAAACCCCCACAACCTTAGTGTATTGGGACAATGCTCTAACAAACTAAGCTACCTAGCCAGGGCCCTAATAATTTTAAATTAATTAATTTAAATTAATTCAAATGAAAGTCCCTATGTATTTCTGGTTAATGTACACAATGAGCAGACCCACCGTACATATTCAGAATAGCTCACCCAAAGGGTGTCTACCTCTAGGTTAGAATTTCTGACCATCATAGAAACAGGTAAAGTTTTCATCATTTAGGTACCATGAGTATTGTTTTAATATTAGCCACAGAAATTAAGATAAGTACAGGATGCTTTGTGCTTTAGAAGGATCCCCCATTAAGTGGCAAATAATGTTTCAGTGATAGTACCAAATTTGCAACACTTCTTTTGGGCCAAGAGAGTTGGTATTTTGGTTTGGTTTGTGAGTTTTGGTTTGTTTGTTTGTTTAAGCACTTTCTTTTTATGGTAGAGGTCTCCATTTTTGTGTGAGCCTGAAATTTTGGGGTCTTTTGGTGGTTTTTTAAAACTGATATTGTGGTCTCACATTCTAATGTTTCCTGGAAGAACTGCCTGGCTATTTATTTTAATTACTTCTCAGGAACCCATGTGATAATTTTTAAGGAATATTTTCTTATTACTCATTGTTTAGTATTTTGGTTATCATTTTTTTCCCTCAACACACTATAGTCTTCAAGGTAAGATTCTATGGTTGTTGTTTCTCGTTTCAGAATAAAAATACAGAAATTCTACTCTTAGTTGTTAGCCCTCACCCACCCACCCACGCATTACCCCCTGTCTCACTTCCCTTCCACCCAAAAGACATTTTCAAGGATTGGGTAAACATTTCCACCAAGTGTGCTTTGTGAGCTAATCATTAGAGCCCAATGCAACCTCAAGAACCACAGCGTTTAGAGGTGTTAGGCATTTTAACACAAATCTTTCTATTCACCAACCTTCAAAATACTGGAGCCTATTGGGATTCCAAGAGGTGTCTGATAAGAGGGAAAATATAGAGAGAAGATAATAAAACAAACATTATATTTTCTAGATGTGACTTTGGTACACTTCTAAATTGGAAATAGAAATGTGTGTCTCATGAACTCATTCTCTAGTTAACTGATTGAAAAAACATGCAGCTCTCTGTACTGTCAGAAGTATACTTATAACATCAAAGCTCAAATCTAGAGAGCAAGTCTTTATTGTAAAAGGTTGATAGATATTGTGAACAGAATTTACTGCCTGCCTCTCTTATGTAAATTTAGTATTATTTACTCCTTCTTGGTTGGTCATATAGGAGGTCTACTGCTTTCATAATTTCAAAAATTTTACTAAAAACCTCCCTGGTACATTTTATATGTATATTTGGATGAAATACAAAGTTAAAAAAAAAAAAATCACTTGTGATAATGCATTCTACAGAACATTAAGGAAGATGACTTTAATTATAATACTTAGCTTTGAATAACTCTGTAAAAATACTTTCAGTCCTCACCAAAAAAAGTCATAGTCTCATGAAGCCCATGGAAACCCTTGAGGCCCAGCCCTCCATCTTACAGGTAAAAAACTACGATCCAAGGATAAGTTTAATTTCCCGAGGTCTGTAGTCTTTTCGCTTCCTTCTCTTGCCTTTTCTGGTTCATGTTACCCCCATCTTTCAGATCACTTAGTTTCAGTCCCTCACCCAAAGTCCTAGAGACATGTGAACACAGACCCCGATCCTTTGTCTTCTGGCGTCATTTTATTCTACTCAAATGCATGGCCAGCTCTTCATCTCTGCTGGCTGAAGGACCATTCCCATTCTCTTTCTTAGTTTTCAGGAGAGAACAGTACCCGTCACTGTCACAAAGTGCTAAAGATGCCTGGAACTCTGTGCATAACATCTTCAATATTATTAATAACTAATTCAGGAAATAAACATTCTGATTGTGATCTTTTTTCACTCTTTCTACAAGTTGTACAGTGTGTGTTTAGTACATACCGGTTGTACGGAATGGTAGAGTGGAGACCTGTTGTTTTTCCTAGGAAGACTGAGGACCGTTGCTGAGTTTTATAGAGGACCACAAGGCTCCAGCAAACAGGATGTGTGGAACAGCTAGGAAAACCAGAGTCAAATCCAGCTCCACCGCTTACAACCTTCGTGGCCTTGGGAAAGTTACTAACTTTCCTGAACTATAATTTTCTTTTCTGTAAATACCGTCTACCTTACAGAGATTTTATGCGGATTAAATTAGACAATGTGTGTATAGAGTCAGGCATACAGCAAACACCCGACCATTCATTCACCCTTCCTTGCCCTGCGTGTCGGCCTGGGAAGTGACTGGTTGCTGCTTCTCCATTCTGTTTGAGAGTCAGGGCATTGAAATCATGCTGATCGGTGTCTGGATAATTTAGCGTTTTTGGCACAGCCCTGGAGACTTGTCTGAAACACAAGGTGTCGCGGCTTTATTTCATTGGCATGTGTCACATGTGGGGTAGGTTGCCTAACAGTGCAATTTTCTTTATTTCTTTAACAGTTCACTGATACTAAACATGGCATTAGAAAAAGAAACACAGGGGCTTTATTTTTCCCCCCATGAAATTTCATTGTTTTGAAAACTCTTTCTATAGTAACATGCTATGGAACAATATTTAACTTACTAAACGGCCTTGAGTATTGTGCAGAGTAAATATTTAAAATCACCAAGCTTCTGTGGCTTTAATATCTACAAATGATATTCCAAGACTTTCCTCAAAATCTTTGGTCAGATTCACTCCTGCATTTTCCACCTTTTCAGAAGTTGTGGTATTCCAAAATTGGCGACAATGCAAGATTAAGTTATAACAACTTTGTGGATCCAGACATGTATGTTTCAAAATCCAGTTAATAGAATCTTTAGACTCCAATGCTTTTGATATATTTTATAAAAATGTTAATATTTCATGATATATGTGTTTATTATGAAATTGTTTTAATTGGGCTTTCAGATTACCCTTTGGGTCCCCAATAAAATAGAATGAAAAATTATTTTATTGAAAGAAGTATAGTTAATATTCAAAATAGCACCACTTACTCTTGTAAGAGTAACATAAGCTTCTGCCTATAGAATATGCCATGCTACATTTGGGAAGAAATGGTTGGTAGATGTCAGTCCACTTGGTAGCCTGATAAGGGACTTAATCCTGACCAAGACTTTCCCAGCCAAAGAATTTATCAAGGTTAAAATGACGCCTTTGAAAATATAAGCTCTCCTCTTTCTCCAAACATGCACAAACCAACCAACCTCGAATTACTTGCACAGTGACATTCATAATGGAAGGTTTAGTCTTGGAGGTAAGGGGTGTTAAGGAAGTTGGGGGAAAAATCTAGAGAAGAATAATAACATTTCTATGCAATACTATTAAATGTGAGAAAATCATGTCTTTGGTAACATGAATAATGGCAGTTAGCTCCAGATGTTTAAAAAGTGAAGTTTCCAGGATTTACTACAATTTCAACCAAGTTTCTCAGCAAAGAAGCTAGTAAAAGAGAAAAGAAACAGTGCAAGAGATTAGCAAGATAAGTTATTGAGAGAATTAACATATTAAATAGTATCAGCTCCTGAGAAAATAATTCTTTAAAGCTGGATGGTCTTTTGATTGCTCAAAACAAGGACTGTGGATGTGTTATATGTTTGTTGTATGTCTCTGTGTGTACACCTATGCCTAGACCTCTGTGTAATCGGTTATACTGACAGCTGGGTTATTGAAAGAAGATACTGATAATCAACTTTTTAGGCATTTGTAAGTGTTTGCTACCCTTTAACTTTAAGAAAAACATGTGCTACTTGTATTCTTTAACAATAGTGACTGGCTTGCTATAAAATCAAAAATCGGGCAAGAACAGTCTTCTACTAAGAGTTAGAATTTAATATACAAATAGTCAGTGGAGAACCAGCTACTCCACGTTGACCTTTTCTCCTATATTGAGGAAAAAATGATATGATTGTGCTACTTAGTGTCCTTAGATATTTAGATTTTCTGGCAAAAATAGTTTGAGTCACCTAGTTCAAATAGTAGGAAAAAAGAAACTACATAAAGAACAAGAACAAATAATTTTAGCTCCTAATCTCTATGCAGATATGGCATATAATGAAAATTTTGGCATAAAACAGTTACAGAAAATGAAAATATATAACTATAAAGCTAATATCCTTTTTAATTCTTTTTGAGATCTCAGCGTCAGACATATATTTTCAAATTTCTCCCCCATGAGGTACTTTCTAAATTAAAAATAAAATATGCCTCACATACACACTACAACACATGCACACACACACAATGGACTATCTAAAATCTTCTGTGTTGCTTTAATAGTATTACAGTGTGTTTACTTCTCAGCAATGCCAAAGTAATTTAATTCATGGAAAATAAAATCACTTAATAGTATCTTGCCAAATTTTTGCATTACATTTAAGTTATGGAAGTTTTATCTTCTACCCACTGATTTTGCTCATTTCTGCACATGCATTTTGTGTATTTTACACTCAATATCAGTACACTTGGAGAGTTGGATATAATTTGGAGCTGATTCCCTACAGATACATTCTTTGAATGTTCTATGAAGATTGTTCAGATTGTATGTTATCTTTTCATGGTCTTTTTATTCGGGCCTGTACAGACATGCAGTTGAACCCCTGAGTACAGGCAGCTGACTGGATGAAGAAGACTTGGGGTGGAGGGAGGGTGGGGGAACTTCCATTGTTTAGATTTCTGTCAGAGGATACAAGAATACTTAATTTCTTTTTATCTCTAGGGCTTTCATTATCATTTAAATTTCATTTTACATTAATTGATCAGGGATTAGTAAAGCCATTATGCAGAAATTAGAATAAGACAAGCCAGATGGAATGAATAATTCATGAAGTCCAATTATGTTTTATTTCTGGTGTACTTTCAAACTTGCCTCTGACTTCTGTGCTATTTTGATGTGACAATATTCAGTGGAAATCCAGAGTGCCATTTTAATTTATTGTATCCCTCCGAGTGGAAGCATTTGTATGCAGTGGGGGTGTGCTAATGCATTTCCTCCAGAAAACACCAATTTCAGAGTTCTTGGAAATACTGGGCAATCTAATAAGAAAATATGGTTCATCTTTGAAGATTTAGGGTAGGAAGTTGAGCCTCACTAGTCCACCTGGCCTGGGGGCACTGACCCTGGGTAGTCAGTCTAGGATGATAGAACCGCCAGCTTTTTTACTTCCCAGAACAGCTGCGGATCCCCTTCAAATACATTCCCCATTTCCTCTCCTCAAAGGGACCCTTTGGTCAAGTGGGACGGAAAGCAGAACTGCAGCTACAGACAATAACCACGAGGTGGCAGCGTTGCCTTCGGCGCAAAGGGTGGGGGCCGCCCGGACAGCAGGGGCTCGCACAGCACACACAGCACAGCATCCCCGCGGGTCGGCCCCGGGCGGGAGAACCGCGGCTGGGCTCGGGCTCCCAGCGAGGCGCGGGGAGGCTGGGATCCGCAGCTAACGGCAGGCCGTCCACCTGCCTGGCCCGTCGCCGCCGACGGCGGCCGAGGCCGCCGCCCCACCCCCACCACGGTCCGTCCCAGCCCCCGGCCCCTTAGGAGCAGCCCCCTCCACCCCGGTATTTATTTATGCCACTGGACAGTTCGAGTCACATTAAAGCCGCGGTTCACCTTCTCGAGGACTTTCATCTCGGGAAGTTTTATGACACTTGGTGAATGTGCAAAGTTTTTAATTAGGCGCCCTAGACAGCCCGGGGCAGCAGCAGCGCCACAAAGTCTTCACGGTCCCTCTGCCTTGCAGCACAACAAGCCGCTCTACTCCTTTGAAGACAACGCCGACTACGTGTACGACGTCATGTGGTCCCCCGTGCATCCCGCGCTCTTCGCCTGCGTGGACGGGATGGGCCGCTTGGACCTCTGGAACCTCAACAATGACACCGAGGTGAGCGGCGGCGCAGGCGCGGGCCGGGCGGGCTGGGAGGGGGCGCCCGCGGCCTCCCGCGTCTCCCCCTCTCGCTGCAAAATAGGCCTGTTTTGGACAGACCCTCCAATGGCAGCTGGGCTGCCGACCCCCGCTCTCGACGGCCCTGAAGGGAATGGGAGGATGCATGGGCCAAAAAAACTCATTTAATCCCACTTCATCCCCAAACCGTGGCAGAGCTTGGACAATTGACGACCCTTTTTTTTGCAAAGAGCAAAACGATACTTGTTCACGCGTTTCCCCTCAGGGGAAGGACACACAGGCATATTTCAGAGCGGTGCTGAAATAACTCGATTGGCAAACATTTGGGAAAAGTGAGCTTTTGTGGACCCTGACTTTAGGCTGCGCTTTTTAAAAGGGCGATTTGTCAGTGTTCGCTGTTTGTACGATTCCTATTTTGAATTCATAAAAGATGGTTCTGTTGACTGTTTATGTTTCGATCCAGATCCAGGCTCCACTTAATTTTTACAAGGTAAATAATCCTTGACTTAAGATGTTGACCTCGCAGGCAGACTTTTCTACAATAGTTTCTAAATCTGAACATGTATGTTAAACTCAGTATTTTTTAAAAATCAAGAATTTAACATGCCCCAATTTACAAGTGAAAAATAACCATTTAAAATAAAAGCGATGAACAATAAAGAAATATTCCTTTTTAATATACATACATATACATACATGTTTTTAAAATTATGCCATGTGCATTTTTTTTTTCTTCTTTCTACTCTCAAAGTTGTGGAGGTGCTAATTTGGCTATGTGGGATTTTCGTTGGCTTTTAAAAAATAGGAATACTAAATGTCTTTCAGTTTAATAAAATAAAAGGTTCCCTTCATCATTTCCTGGCCTCAAATTCAGGGCAGCTCTCCATAAATAAGACTGGACAGGTAAGAGGAACAAGTGCTGCAAACTATATGTCAAGTGGAGAACTAGAGAAAGCTCTTTTGAAGTGTTTGGAGCAGGAAACAGCTCAGCCTTTTTAATTAGGAAGCTTACAGCTGGAGGATATGAGGAGGAGCAGACTCCCGTAGTATTTTTATTTTTTTGTGGGAGGGGCAGGGAAATATCTTTCAGGTGTTATTCTTGAGTCATTGCATCTTGCAAGATTATATACACCTATAACCAATGCTGAACAGTTATCTTTTTAGAAGTATTTCAATTGAAGTCTATTTTTTCTTCTGGCTATGGCTACAAGAACTCTATGTGACAAGGGCTATGTAATAAAGCATCTTTGAAAATAATCTCATGACACAAATATGCTCAATGTCCATCTTTTTGGATATTGAAATATTTGTAACATCATTTCCTAGAGGAATGTTATTACTCCAGGTTGTAACCATTTCCTAAAGTCTTTCGTCACTGTTGAGTGAAATCATATTGCCTATATCTGCTAGAATAAACTCGTTCACTTAAAGCAACCAAAAAACACACGTTTTCCAGGTTGACTGAAGAGATTCTCTGTATCAGAAATCAGACTTAGTAGAAGCGATGTTCAGGTAATATCCAACTACAGTGCAATGGGAGTGAGTGTTTTCTAAACTTCTTGATAATTCCTGTGTAAATTATTTTTTGTTGGTGGAGGTGTTTTTATTTTTGTTTTTATTTTGTTGTCAGCTTTCCAGGTAAAATGAAATTAATGTCTCAATACTGCCAAATACCATTTTTTGCCTTCTTTTTCTGTAGGTGTCAAGAGACAACCACATAAAAGTTTTATAGCTAAGCATTTCAAAAAATCATTACTGGGCATATGAACCATTTAGTTTTGTTGGGAAACATAATTCCGCTTTCACAATAATAGTTGGTAATTGAGTCTGATTCAAATCCAGTAATGAACTGAACACTCCTAAAAACCCTTAACTTTTTTTGCCTTCTATCAGATTGAATAAGATTTTTCAAATATTTGTGAGAATAGGAATGAGATTTTTTTTTTAAAGAAGAACCTGAAATCCCAGTGTTTTGTTGTTATTCAGATTACTGTGCTTTTATAGCAAGTTGTCTGACTACTCCTATGCAAAGATAGTTTATGTTCATGGACCTCTGCACAGTGTAGTAATTTCTACCATATAGATCCTGTCTTTGCAATTAAAATGATTGAGCTTAAGAAATTGTGAAAGTACTGTGAGATTGAAATAAAAGAGTAAGAGAGACAGAGGCAATATAAAGATTATATTCATTATGGCTTCATTATCATTTGTAAGGTCATTACTGGTCAAACTAATAAAATACATTTTGTCATTTCCTTCATGCATTCGATAATTTATTTGCACATATTACAGCTGCGATAGCACTTACAATATCTATGCAGAGGGTATTTTTAAATGGTTAGAATATTCATTGATTCAGCTACATTACTTAATTCCAAATAAATAAAATTCTTTAAAATGTATTAAGCATAATTTAAAATGTATCAAAAATCAGTTTCTTCAGAGTGGTTTTTCATACTCATATTAAGGTTAAACATTTTATTCAATGTTTGAAATTATTCATAGATAAAATTTGATAACAAGTTAAGTTAGGTAAAGTATAGTCCTGTTTGATTTCTCTAAGTTATGGAGTTCAAAATTAATTCTGAAAAACTCTCTAGCTGGATCTCTGATTTGTTTTCTGAGTAGCACACTAATAATACAATGTATTGACAGAATTATGGCCCATCTAAATTCACATTGTTTTGGCCTTTGAAAGGTATGGTTAAAAATTCAGGCTCCAGCCTGCACAGCAGGTACTTTTATTGTAGAAATTGTGTATTAAAAAAAAAATAAATGAGTTGGGGACTTTCGTTTTACATTTTTTGCTCACAATTGACATACCATGATTTAAGCAGGTAAAGGGATTTTATTGATTTCAAGATTAAGTTTAAACATAGATTCTTACATCTGATGGAGTTTTTATTGCTATTCTAAAGATAGGTATGGGGTCAATAATCTAATATCAACAGATGGTTTCAATTCCTGGACTACCAGAGTGCCAAGAGCACGCAGGCGCAGTTCCACCATGTTTCCATCCTAACCCATGTTTATTAGACACAGGTTTTCAATAGTGGCGTGGTGACCTTGGTGGCCCTCTTTTCAGAACCTTTTTTTTTTTTCCTTTTTGGTCTTAACATTTACCTTTTTAATTTTTGTAATGGCCTATTGTCATTTCTTATTCAACATTCCTGTAGAAGGCTTAGAAATCGGATCTTTGTAGGAATAAACTTCCAACCTTAAAAACAAGAGTTTATTCCACCGATGATGGAGAAGGGGCAGAAACACTAAAATTCTTTTTCCAAATACTAAGGTTCTTGTAACAGATACTTCATGTGACATCAGCACCTCCTGCTCACTTTAATAATGATTATTATTTTAATTACCCACGTTGGCAGATTTCATGGGTTTCTTAGAGGTGTTGCCTTTGTCTATCAGGATATCACCCTGAGGGGTTTCCAAAGGTAGCCAGCGCTTCCGACATCCTTGGACTGCCAGGAGGAGAGAGAGAGAGAGAGAAAGAGAGAGAGAGAGAGAGAGAGAGAGAGAGAGAGAGAGAGAGAGGAGAATTTGAGGTTTTGAAGTTTTTCACCTGCATACTGTTTTTTCTTCTGAACATCTCCTCCCTGATGAGGTTTTTAGGGATCAATACCTGCTTTTTCCCTGAAGACTTATATTAACATGACTCTCATTCCACCATACACTCCCCCTTCCTGCTTTTTATAGCATCCTTCATCTTGGTAAATCCTGAAATCTCTCCCTCCACCGATCCATAACTCACAACCTGACCGTGAAGTGTCCCATGGAGCTGCCGCATGTGTTTGATGTGGGATGCACCCCCTGCATAAACTGAAAAAATATTTATGTCACTCACTACCCATTGATTGTGGGGGGAAAAACTCTCCACTTTTCATTTTTCCTTAAAGTGTCTTCTCTGTGCCCCTTAGTACAGCGGAGCATATGATTTCAGAACAATGAATCCTTTTACTCCTGCACAGGGGGGTATATTACTTCATGCACAAGAAGGCAGCGGTGACTCACCCAGTTAAATGTACATTGAAACTCATATTCAGAGCTGCTTTCGCAACCTCTTCGGCAGGTTCCAACAGCAAGTGTGGCCATTGAGGGGGCCTCTGCCCTGAACCGCGTGCGCTGGGCTCAAGCTGGCAGAGAAGTTGCCGTTGGGGACTCGGAAGGCCGTATCTGGATCTACGATGTTGGAGAGGTACATGCTATCTTGTGCGTTTAAAAAACTTTTTTTTTTTTAAACTTGCGTATCTAGTTTAAAGACCTAGTGAAATTATTGACAAGACCCTTTGGGCCCCAAGATCCCTCTTGAATGCGTCTGCAAATATGCATTGACTTCAGTAGGAGTTTGCCTCATTTGGTCTTCTGTCTCCATGCGCAAGACACGGGAGGATGGGCCAGCTCCATTCAGAGCTTGTGGAATTCCCAGCTATCCTGGGATGAATCATGGCACTTCCCACCCATTTCATGAGAATGAAAGTTTGCCAAATTCACCGTGCTAACGTTGAATCTGGAATTTGTTGTTTCCTTTTAAAAAGTCGAGTTCTAGTTGCTAGGTCCCATTAAAATTTAAGCTATTGCTTTTTAATTATAAAAATGCAGCCAATTTAAAAGGCTAGAGTGAATGAAGTAGAATTTTGTACAGTTTTTGTAATATTCAAAATTAATATACAAAATATAGACCTCACTGGTATATAGTTTTACATTAAACAGGGTGGGGCAAAAGTAGGTTTACAGTTGTGAGTACACAAAACACAGTTTATTGCATTATTATTATTTATTAGTTGTATTATTTTCCATATGAAAAACTGTAAACCTACTTTTGCCCCACCCTTATGTAAAGTATTTTTGAACGTCATGGCACATATCAATGGGAAAAAAAAACTCATCTTTTATTTCAGTAAAATCTCCTTGAATTGTGACACTCTTTTTATTTAATAATACATTACAAAATCACTTGTACTGAAGCATATCTGTTTACTTTTACTTTGTAAGGAAGTGTTGACAAAAATCTTGACTTCTGATGAGATTAGAGAATGTTTTCCTTAAAGACAGAAAATACTGAACTTCCAGGCAAAACAAAATAAGAGTGTTGTATAATGCTATTTTGGCATAATGTGCATCTAACATTTGCATTCCGGAAGGAAATATCCCACACTTGTAGGCACAGACACCTTCAACCCTGGAAGTGCTCAGTGGGTGCCTGGTATATGGGCTTCACTACTCCCATTGAGAAGGGTTCTGTATAGTTTCATCCATCAATGTTCTATAAATTCGGCAATCTAGATGGTTTGTTCTACAGTGAACTTTTCATGACATATTACATACTGCTATATGTAGCAGTGATTGTGTTAAAACAAGGTAAATGGTGTTTTTGGAATTTTAAAAAATTCAGCCAGAGACAGAAATGCAATGACTTTAGAAATAGGAATTTTCCATTTTGGGGTGAACAACTCTAAGTAAAAGAACTGGAACAATCTCTAGGTTTTCCTGCATGTTTTCTGTACCATTAGATACCACCCTAACTACTCCTGGTGCCACAAACTGAGACATTCCAACAACAACAAAGACTCTGTTAATATTTATCCCAGTGCTGAAGGTACAAATAATCTGGTGACCACTGATGCAGTTGGGAGTCATTGGGAAACAGAATACCGTCTGAATCAAAAATGTTGCCCATAGTTTTACAGCAATATTTTCTTCAATGGCTAGTCTTTAATTCAGTGCATTTTTTAATTGGCCTTTCTTAAAATAAAACTAAATAACAAGAAAACAAGTACCCTTTATCAGTTCATTTACTAAAAAACTTAAAAGCCAGCAAAGAAAGGGAATATAAAGAAACAAACAAGGCTTCCTTTTTTCTCCACCTCTTTTTCTTCGCTTTGTTTATAACAAGTGTAATTGTGGGAGAGAGAAAGATATGGAGAAATGCTCAGAGATGAAGTGGCAGAAAGTAGGTGAAATTTAAAAACCCCTTTCTCCGCCTCTCTTGCTTGTACATAATGGCCCTTAACTCTTGTAAGATTATGTGCAACATTATTTTATCCAAGACAGCTAGCTGTAAAGTGGAATAGTTTAACAACCCACGTTATTCAAAGGTAGGCCTTTGGAAAAGTCTGTGTGTTGACCACAAACATTGTATATAAAATATGTATTTAATAACTACACATATACTTGTGGTTTTATGTACATTATATATACATACTTACCCATGCCATTTCTATGTGATAAGAAAACATAACATATGTACACAATTTTCTGTGATAAGGTGATTTTATACTCAGCGGACAGAATTACTTGAATACTACTCATTTTGGGAGTATAAATGATTTTGCAAAAGTTGTTTTGGCTGATATGTGGCTGCTAAAACTTCTCGCTAGGTTGCTATCATCATTTCTAAATTGTAAAGCGTTGTTATACTCATATTTCTACTATCATACCAGCAGGTCAGGCTGGTTTTCATTTTTGTATTATTGCCCTTACTTTTCTAAGTGATATTACAGACTATAGAAATGTCTGCAACCATGGGCCAGTCTCATCTATTGTCTGGAGTCTAGACAGGCTATAGAAAAATCTCTGCGACATGTAATGGGCCAAACAATTTGTAGGGTTGTTTATCCCTACAAATTCACTACCAGGGGAAAAGAAAGGATGTACTATTTTATTGAGAGTAGGTGATTTTATAATCTTCTAGCCCTTTTCTGAATGACCAAAATCAGGATAGGCTTGTACCTTTGCACAGTTCTTTCTGTACTGTTTGGTCACACATAAAGCAATCTGCTCAGAAAGGCTCAGACTCAACAAGATAATCTGTCTTAACTATAGTTTTGTTATTCCTTCAGTACCTTGGTACGGCATTTACAAATTTACCTCATATCTATTTCTGGGAAAAAATAAAGAGGAGGTATCTTTTTCTCTTTGCTTGTCCCTTTACCCGGGTCTGAATCTCTGAAGACCCACTCGGCAGGGGCTCCATGTACTGAAAGGAAAGCTGGGCTGTGCAGGGCAGAGCTCAGCAGAAGCCCACTTCTGAGAGGTGGTAGACCCCTTCAGGGGAAGCCCACTTCTGAGATGGTGGCATGGCTGTCATTCCTGCCATCTTCTTCAGCAGCTTAGAACTGAGGAAGCACAACTGTTCTTAGGAGAGAAGGGCACCCTCTCCACAGGGCCTGCCCTACCTTTCTTGTCCCCGGAACTGCAGAAAGCCACATTCTTGGCCAGCTGGCCCATTTAGAATTTGAGATCAGATCCAAAGCTGGTGCATAGCAGACTGGAGGGAAGGGGTTTGAGCAGGAAGTGATTTTAAAAGGAAAAATCAACATAGAAGAAGAGAAAACCTAGAGCATTGAGGGTCAAACTTCTAGCAAACTGGGCTACCATTCAACATTGGCCTGCTGGTCCTCTTGAAAACCGAACCCATCACGAGGGTCATGCTGGCCTTCCGACGGGAAACCTTGTGTTGTGGAACCCTCTAGGAAAGAAGATGAAATGCTTAGAGTACACTTTGTTGATCCGTTTTTCTTGGTCCTCAGACATTGAATAGGTAGGTGTCTGTGGGAAGCCATCTCACGTACCTTCTCCCACAGTGGATTCGACTGAGAACTTTGTGGGACTGAGGAGGAAGGAGCGGGCAGCAGGCTGCCTTGCCAAGGTCGCGTTCCAAGAGCAAGGCTGGCTTCATGGTGTGCAGTCTCCTGTTTAGAGGAGCCCCAAGCACAGTTCACTGCCCGGCTGTCGTGGTCTTGCACTTGTTAAGAAATTTTTAATAGGGCACCTCCACATTTTCATTTTGCACTGGGCCCTGCAAATTATGTACCCAGTCCTGTCCACAAGAGTATTGTTTTCGACACCGCTCATGATGCAAATCAGAAATGACAGATTTTGATCTTATCCTAGATCATTAGGAAAAACGCTTTAGAAATGTGGTTAACTATAGCACGCATATGTACTTTTTTTAGAAAAAAAATTTTAACTTTATTAAATATTTTTCGAGAGAGGGAGAGAAACATCAATATTCGAGAGAAATTGGTTGCCTTTCACACGACCTGGCCCACAATCCAGGCATGTGCCCTCGTGGGAAATCGAACCAGGGACCTTTCGGTTTGAAGGCCGGCACTCAATCCGCTGAGCCACACCAGCCGAGGCTGTTTTCCTTATTCCTTATTTCTTAAGACCATTTAAACATTTTGAATAAAAATAGCAATGACTTTACATTATAAACATCATGAGGCCAATAAAAACAGAGCTGAAACCATATTGGATATTCTAATTCTCCCCACAACCCTATTTTGATCACAGCATAATTTTAACTGAAAGTATAATAGAGTTTTGGGAAAGATCTCGACATGCCTACTACAGTTGGAGTGGGGAGAGACAGCCTTTCTCTGTCCACTCCATTGTTAAGAACTCCCTGTTAAGGGATGTAACTAATGGACACATCGACACTCAGGTCCAGGTAGATGTGCCTACCAGGTAAGAGGGGCACTGCCAAAAGGGACTCCGGTGTCCTTAATAACTGTCTGCCCCACCTGCTGTTCCAGCTGAAGTTGCAGCTGCTGCAGGGAGTCCCCACACAGTGTCCCCCTGAGCCTGTCCTCCTCTGTTATGTACAGTTATTCTCCATGACTTTTAAGAGGATGGCAGAGAGCAATGGCTTAAGTCCAGACCGACTGACACAATTTATCATGAACTTCTGAAGGGGTAGACAGAGGATTGCATACGAGCTCACTGAAATCACTAGATTGAGTCTGTCGATTCTTTTTATTTATTTTTTCCCTTTTGTTACATTGAAATGGCAAAGGCGTGAGTAGTATCTCTAGGCCTATGACTCAGGAGGTAAAATATAAAACAGCAATATTTTCAGGTAGCACATGATGCTTTGTTTATACAGCACACAGTTTTGGTTGTTCGATTTCAGCATTGTATCTGGAAAATATACTCTACACATTTATTTTCACAGAGAGGGGTCTATTTTCTTTGCAGAGCAGGTGCTTAATTCCCGTTAGCAAATGTGGAAGTTATGTGAAATCAATGAAAGACAGAAAAGACCCCTTGTATTATTTGGCTATAATGTTATTCTATATGTGCATCTTAAAATTTACTTAACTAGACAGTGGTTGCATATACCATTTAAATTACCTAAGATCTAAAATAAGAAGTGAGCCTAGCTCTTGCACAAGTTTTCAGGATTTTTCTCTCCCAACTATGGAATTGCAGTCTGTTTGTTTTGGAGCTGCATGATTCCATTCAATTAGTTGAAACGTGAATAAGATAACAAGTCATAAATTAACTGCAAATATAACCTGAAAATGTTGAACGTATTTTGCTTCAGAATACACTT
Source organism: Noctilio leporinus (assembly GCA_004026585.1). Lineage (NCBI taxonomy): Eukaryota > Metazoa > Chordata > Mammalia > Chiroptera > Noctilionidae > Noctilio > Noctilio leporinus. Next base: position 212,532 of record PVIW01000298.1, read on the forward strand.
GCAGAGAGCTGTTAATCATGGTTGAATTTTTTTTTAATGATGTGTGAACACACATATTCTGAAGAATTAAACACAGAAATTACTCAACTGCCATGGCTCCTTTACTGAATAGCAAGCGTTTCCATGTATGTGGAGCTGATTTTAATAGCACATGGGCCAGTGAGTGTAGAATTATTCACGTGTCGCGATGATTGATCGCCAGCCTATCTACCTGTCGTCCTTGCAGATGTGTTTTATAGCAAGCCTGCTGCCATTGTGAATGCTTGGGTACTGTCACACAGAAGCAGCTGTCATGAATATCCCTAACCACTATGTTTGCTGCTTATCTGAATTAGTTAGAATGCTGTTTGCAGCTCCAGCTTTGAAAGAGGCAGTTTATCTTCCACCTCCTATTATTTTGTTTTCCATTAACCTCTTCCAGGAAAGATTTTGTTTTCAGTTGTGAGCAACACACAGACGTTTCCAACCCCTGCATGTATTTCTTCAGGAGCCAAATGATAAAAATTCTAAAATCATGTTCAGCTTAAAGAAGAAAATGAAAAGTAAAACGGCAACTTAAAATCTGTAGCTTGGGAGGTGAGTAAATCTTCTCTCTGGCTTTATTGGTTGGCGTTCCACTCACCTAAGAAAATGTGCATTCCTCTTCACATTTTAACCCTGAAATTTGGCAGCATTTTCGGATACCTTATTTGATATGACTGTTTGGGGGCCAATCATTTTATCACAAACTTCAGTAAACACAAAGAACTTGATACTTGTTAGTCTATTAAAAGGTCCTTGGAAAATTAAACAGGAAAAATGCAGGTGAACATGAGAGATCAAATGTAACTGCTGAAACCATAAAGCATGATTTAAATGTTCATTTAAATAGGCTTTAAAGCTGAAATGAAAGCTTCGGATGAAGTTATTCAGAATCCCAACAGGAAAAATGACCTATATTGATACAGGTTAGAATGATGATCAAGGTGTAATGTACAGGGACCTCTGCAAAGGGCCCTGCATGAGTGTCCTGGCAGCTAGAATAAGAAGACCAGAGGTTTGAATAGCATTTCTCTTGCCCTTTAAAATAGCACTTGGCTATAGAAGCCCCTGAGAAACTGGGAGTGCCAGGAGTTAAAAAGGATTTGAGTGACACAAAATAAATACAATACGTTTATGGTTTTAAGTGGATTACCCTTAAGCAATAATCATTTGCTTTGTGGAACTACTTCGAGTTTTCCAGTAGGACCAGACCTTCATCAATTTTCCATGAGAAGTTTGTGCCCTGAATGTAAATAGAACATACATACCAACCCCCTCCATGGGGAAGGGGGTGTACGGAACACAAAATAGGAAGTTCAACTGAGATGTAGTTAATTCAAGTAAAAGTTCTTTAATGAAAAAGACCTGCATTTGCAATCAGTCCATTGAATTATTGCACTTTTGGAAGGCCACCATCCCCTGCTGGTGACAACCTGAGAGCAAGGCTGAGCTCCGGCAGCCCCCAGAAGGGAGTGGAGCTGGGCCCCGCTTAGCTAAGTCCAGTTACAATCGCCGAAAACACTTGTGTTTCTCATTAACTGAATGTGGCCATACGTTGCAAGGTGCTTGGAGGTCTCTGCAGTACCTGTGTATTTGTCAGTGAAGGAGCAATAATATTCTTTCTTTAGCTGATGAGAAACACTGCTTTTGGTGTTCCCCCATGGAAAAGAAGGCTTTGGCCTAAACTCTTCCATGATATCAAACACCTAGATAAGAACCAAAAATGCACATACTTAGCTCTGCTAATAATATCTAGATATTTGATGACTGAAAAAGAACACATGAAAATTCTTAACTGCACTTTTGAGCTTGCCTGAATTCTTATTGTCATAACACTGTACAGTTAAGTCAGATAGCACAATGGCATATTTGTATGGGCAGACTTGGGGTGATAAAAAAAAAAAAAGTATGTAAAATAGCCTACTTTGAAATATATTAATTCACATCCTTGTGATAATAAGTTATAAGTATTTGAAATAAAATAATTAGGTTAAAATGTACAATTGTAATTTTAGTATTAACTTGATTTCTTCTAGGAAAAGTGCTTACTTTAAAAAAGAAAAGAAAAAGTACTATTCCAATTAATGTTATAATTATTCATCTTATAGTGAATGTAGTAGCAGTGATTTTCATTTGGATAGTTATATATGTAAAAGGCCATGATTGAACTGATTATTGTATAAATAATGTGCTTATTCAGGTAGCATTAGTTTAAAAAATAGATTTATACGATTAATATTTTTTAAGCCTCTTTTTTCTTAATTGATAAGAAAACACTTAGACTTTTATGTATTATGAAGTAGTTGATTCAATGAAAAGAAAACCCTAATATTTAATTTTATAAAAACCAAATTAATGTTTGTGTAGTAATTTGCAATATTCAATGAAATTCATATATTCCCATTTAGGTGGCAAATGGCCTATGAATATAAACCTTCTGAAACAAGTGCCAGTTTGTATAATTAATCATCTTTTACGATTCTTCTGTGGTTTCAAACTGTCATCTTCAATAGCAGTTTGGATTTTGAAGCAGTCACTAATTATAGTGTTAATTTTTTTATGGCTGACAAAATTTTGTTTAGTTTTAGAATTTCAAAACTGTTCAATTTTATCTTGAAAAAGTACTGCTTAGAACAGTATCCTCAATCCCAGTTAGACCAGCAGAGCATGAAGGTACCCCAGTCTTGAGCGAGTCTAGATTAATAGTGACCTGGATAGAAGTGGAGAGTTGTTTGTTTCTTCCATGAGTTTATGTGCTACTACTGATGTATGTAAAATATAACAAGAAATCCAGTATCTGCTTAGGCGTGTATATGTGTAAATATATGTATACCATATAGGTTGGAAGTGAATAAGTCATTATATTTGAATTTCAAGGGAAGGTAAGCATGAATTTTTGAGAATGTCAGCTATCAGAAAATCTTTTACATTTTGAAAGATGAACTATTTATCATTTCAGGAATCTCAAAACTGAATATTATAAAAGAAATTTTTTCACTTACTTTTTTGGCTGGCACATAAAACTGATCAGTAGTTCATTTCCAAAGATCTGTCTCTTCATGGGCAGCCAATAGTTTCTCAACACATGGATGAAATCTTTTATGTTTATTTGTCTTAACATTCAGGACCCTTAGGTAAAAAGTGAACATCTAGTATCCTAAAATCTAGCCCCCTGTTTGATTTAGGGCAGACTTCTTTTGGTTAATCACTTCCCTCCGTAGAGTTTCTAATCTCTAGAGGTTAGAAACACACACAGGAACATACACAAAATAGATACTTGCAATTGTCTAATTCAATAGGACATCCTGGTCTAGCACAGTGCCTGGCACATAACAGGCACTCAATAAATACTTGGGTGAATGAAAGATTTATGTGTGAAAGCTGAAGGTTAAGGGAAAGCATTCAGGATGCAGCCTCCAAGTTGGCTATAAATTAATGGGCAGGAAAAATAATCCATTTAACTAGATTTGCACAGAAAAGGATATATAGAAAATACATTTAGAAAAGATTGTTTGTCTTTCCTTCCAATCTCTGTCCCAGTCCCTCTCCCCTCCTGTGCTTGTAAAAGTGAGCGATTGACCACTAGTGTAATGGAAGCCTAACAGTTGATTGAAATAGTTATCAAACCACTGGAAAAATGCTTCCTTTTCATTGTGCTTTTTTTGGACACTATAGATATGGTAAATCATGGACTACATTATAAAATACCTCTTTTATGCCCAAACATTCAGTAGGAGGAAATGACATTTCTTTTATTACCTTGGTAAATGTTTTTAAGGTGTTTAGCAATAAGCTTTCTTTTTGTCAAAACTGCTTAGACGCAGTGGTTGCTAGGAATTTGCTAGGAAACCTATAGTTAATAATATCAGGAAGAGACGGGATATATGTTTAGTCAGCTAACATGACAGATCAGCTTGAGTAGCACACGCTTTTCTGTTTCCCTGTCATTTTCTTGATCTCTTGTGTTATGGAAAAAGAGTAGTAATTGAAGTTTAAAAAGTTTATTTTCCATTATTGCCTATCAGCCAATGTTTTCAGCATCTCCCCCATCTTTTGGACAGAGAAGTAGATTGTTCCAAATAATAAGAAAAAAAATAATTCCTAAGAGATTTCTGAAGAAAGGAGTGATAAAGATTTCAATACAAGTATGAACAAGGTCATCTTTAAAGCCTTAGAGAATTATCTTTCTTCTTCAGCAGTGTGATTTTTCCCTCTTCATAGGTAAAAACTTATGAACTTAGTCATGTTTCCTATAATGTTATATTTTAACGTAAAGAGTATTTTTAAAAGAAAAAAAAGGAGTATTTTTAAGGGTTTTTTAAGTATGCCGTTTAAAAATTATTTATTTCCTTTGATGTTTGCTGGCTTATTGAAATTGATGTAGACCCATATTTGTTACTATTTACTTTTGACTTTTATGTCCTACCTTTATTTCTTTCCTTAATTGAGTGGTAATGGAGTTTTTAAAAGTGTTGTTCTAACAAACATGCTATAAAAGTTAACCACTCATTTAAAAATACAAGGAAGAGATTTTAGGCGGAGCAGTCTCAAGCTTCGTGGGTGGAAGAGGGTTCCCCGAGAAGGGGTTTTCGGATCAAAGAAATTCTCTTTTAATCAAATATAGTCAGATATCACCACTCTACTACTACAAGTTAGCATGCTGCTAAATTTCACAGAAATGTTAACTCACTGACTAGTGAATAGCAGATGCTCCCAAATGGAGATTAATGTAGCTTCTACTTTCTGGACTTCTCTAAACGCCTGCAAATACTGAGTTACCACACAGTATATTTTTTTGTGGTAGAAAACTGCAGTATATTTACGCCCTCTGTGTACTGCCTTCTAGCTGGGAATTTTGGTCCGTGGTTTTATCCATTGTTACCAGTGATGCTAGCCTCTCCCAGGAGTTAAATACAGTGGAGCTGTATTTATGTGAAGCAAGTATGCCTGGCCGCTCCAGCGGCTGTTTCATTGCTTATTACCTCCCACTTTGCTTCCATCTGTGTGTGTGGCAAAGGGAATGGCCCTAAAAAGTATAGGCTTCCTCTGAACACAAGCGTGCGTTTGTGTACCAGTAACTCCACAATCTTCTGAATTGGGGTGCCATTAATGATTGTACTTAAAAAAAAGCTTTTAGAGCTTAAGGAGGTTTAGCAGTGGTTCTGTGGAAACCCACGTTTGCTTCCTTGGTTTCTGTAAATGCGTAACAAAAAAAAAAAAAAAAAAAATCAATGCGTATTAAAGTGGGAAGGTAATTTGTAAGATATCTTTCTTACGGAAAACTTTAATATTTTGGTTACTACAGGGGATGAATTGTTGTGTATGTGTTCGAAATCAATGGCTAATCTAATCATCCCGGACATTTTTTTAATGACTCCATTTAATTGAAAGATTTAAAAGATGCTGACAAAACACACACCCATGGAATATTTATCCTGAAGCATAGCGTCCTACTCACTTTCATTTGTTTTTCATGTGGAATATATCTGAGAAACCAAATGGAAATTATGGGATACTTTTTTGTATTAATTATCAAAAACATTTTTTTAATTAACCTACTTTTCTACTAAGCAGCAATGCCTGAGACAGATATTTTTGCCCTAAAAAATGCAGCATAGGGGGGGTAGGAATGACTGCAGATAAGGCAGCTATTTAAAATCAGCTGTTAGGGACGATAAACCCTTTAAAATACTCACAACGGAGGGAGACATGACTGAGGACTGTTCGGAATGGTTAGCCATGTGCTTATAAAAAGGGACACATGAATGATATGTGTGTGTGACCCTGACTATAAAAAGTCATTTGATTTTTACAACAGCGTGTTCAGTGCTTACAAAGTCTTATGACTTGAGCTAAAAAATGTAGATTCCCACTGCAGAAAGTGCTGTAACAAAATAATGTCGAGATAAAGCTGTATGAGTCATATGTGAAAAATAAAAAATACATGTGCATATGTGTACATATAGGCACATTTACAAAGAATAATGACACTTTACATTTGAAAGATTTTCATGAGTAATGATAAGTGGTCTGAGAGAAATTTTCTTGTGATCTGAAAGAACCCTTTTCCCACACTGAGTTTATGAAACTTAGCTATTACTAAAAGTGGGACTGTTTAGGAAATGATTTGTGTGGTTTTTTAAAAAACAAAGGTTACAAAACATAAGAAATATTTCTAAAAATGCAGCTCTATGTAGGCGAAAAGAAGAAAATGAAAGAATAAAAAAAGGGAAGGAATCAAAAAAAAAAGAAAGAAAGAAAGAAAAATTGGGAGGAGGGGAATAAGCACCAAGAAAGAAACACATAATTTATTCAGGGTTTATTGTGTGTCAAATACTATACGTATAACAAGCTACTTTTTTTGTGACATGTAATATTCACAACAGTCCTGGAGATGGGTCTCAAAATTCTTTTTCTCACGAACGGAGAAGTGAAGATCAAAGATGTTCAAACAAATGTCCTAAGGACACACAGCAAATGAGGGGCAGAGCTGGGACAGAACACATGATCTGACTGAACCTGAGATGGAAAAGGCAATCCTAGTTCCATTCTCCAAAGTTTTTTATTCTGCCCTCTGCGTCTCCCATGAAGAGCACAAGAAGCTCAGGCAAGATATCCAGTGGTTAGACTGATGAGTTATTTGGGGAACGGGTGGGGCAGGGTCCAGAGGCTAGTCCACTCAGACAGAGGGGAGGGGCCAGACTCATGACAACCTCGGAAGTAGTGGGGAGGGAGAACTACAATGACCGATTTTCATAAATTTTTCCACAGCATTTGCACTTTTGCTTTTTTATTAGGGTGACCTTTCATCTCTCAAGAATCTGAGAACATGAAAAATAATCTTTAGAATCTTTTAAGCAGGTGGTTCAGAGCATATCACCTGGCATTTGTTGAAAGGGTAAGGCTCTCCCATTGCCACACACAGGTAGAAAGACAACTTAGGTTGTCTTTAGCAAATCATTCAGCATCCCGTCCTGCCAGATGAGGAGAGGGCTGTACCCCCTTCCTTAACGTCCTCGTGTAGCAAACATCAGAATTAATCCTTAAAGAAAACAAACACCAAACCGCACACATGTTATAGAATGGATGGCCTTCACTTTTCATATCATTTTTAAGAATGTGTTCAATCTGAGTGACAGTTGAAAGAAGGCTGTATGACTATTCCGTGGTATTTTCTTCACTAGATTACTGTTCTCATGCTCTCCACATCTCTGTTGATAAGTGGGTCACACACCATCACACCCCCATTTTACAATTGAGGTGATGAGAGGTTAAGGCCTGGACATTGTCAGTGACCAATATGAGAGCAGGACGTAAGTCTCCTGTGCAGAACCGAGGTTCATTTTACCTCCTCCTTCTGGCCAAATTGCCTACCTCAGAAACTACCTTTTTAGTCCTAGTTGTAAAAATAGCTTTATATTGTATCTATAAAAGGTGGTTATTCTTACAGCTAAGATTTTGTTATCTCAGGAATCAGAGCCCCGAGTGGTTTTGGCATAAATATGCTGTCTGCATTTGGCAAAATTTTAGAAAAGTCCCCTAACATGAGGGCGGGAGTGGGGTGAGTCGGCCGTGCCTGAAGCGCAGGGAAAATCTGAGTCATCCCTGACCTTGAATGTGGACTTTGGCCAATGAATCTGAAGGAGGAAAACATTTCCAGATCCACTTTGATTCAGTACAACTGGACAATTTTTATGAGTCCTTCCTTGTGGTAAAACTATGGGCTAATTTCTTCACGGTGCTTCCAATAGATTTCTTAATGGATTGAATTTAATTATCATTAGAAACTTGTGAACATCTTTCCTATCAAAAATGTAAATTCTTTGAAAATTATTTTAACTACTATTTTCAGGGGGGGCGGGGGGGGTGGATCCCAGCTCTGGCTGGTGGCACAGTGGATAAAGTGCTGGCCTGTGAACCCAAAGGTCACTGGTTCGATTCCCAGCCATGGCATATAACCAGGTAGCAAGCCAGGTCTCTAGCCAGGTCCGTAGCTGGAGGCAAGTGAAAGGCAACCATACACTGATGTTTCTCTCCCTTTCTCCTTCCCTCTCTGCCCTTCTCGATAAAAATAATAAATTAAAAAAAAATGTTTAAAAAACCTTTATAAAACTCCAGAGTGATGTTCTAGGTTTAGCCTTTAATGCTTTGGTAGAAACTTGGGGATGCTGAAGCCATGTCTCATTAACATGACATTTGCTTCCCACTACTTGCTGGACATGCAGCACTTACCAGGAAATGTTGCAGTAGTCACTATTAGAAGGTACATTTTAGGCTCTTCATATTTAGAATGTCCAGAAGTTAAAAAAAAAAAAAAATACTATGCCAGTATTCACACATTTTAACCTTAGAAAACATGATAAATCAATTTTCATCTGTATTTCATAGTTATCATACGGCAAAATGATTCACTGCTCTATCTTTAGTTCTTAGCCTGTGCCTGTCATATAGTCCAGACTGATTCAGTCGACTTGTAGGCTAATCAGAAGTACCTTAGAGCAGCGTTTTTTCTTTAGCTAAAAACATGAGCAAAGGTTTTTTCTACTTAATAATTGAGGTATTATTGGATTAAAAGTCTGCTAGAGAAAGTCTCAGATGCATTTATGCTCATGAGATTTCTTCCTAGCAGTTTCTAATGAAAACCAAGTGAGAAGGGCCGGGCACTGCCAGGAGTAAGAAGGACAGTGCTGTCTAAACAGATGCTGCTGCAGCCAGAGATGGAGAATGTAGAGTGGTCTTGTTTGTTAGGACACCTGTTTGGTCCTACTACAGCAAGGGCTTCAAATGCCAACAAGTATTAACTTTGGGTGTGGAAATAGCCTGTGAATACACATTCACACATTCAAGCTCAGGCTATATATAAAGTGCTTCCTGATGGTGATACTTAATTTTAGAAATGGGGTGGTCAAGCAGTCTACCTTCTAAATCTAACATTGCAATCAGTCACCTTGGTTTATTTTTATAGTCAGCTAGATGAAAACATAATAGGATAAGGTAGGTCAGTTTAAGTTTCTGGAAGCATCTGTGTTTTTATTGGGTTCACTCTAGAATGTGTGTGTGTGTGTGTGTGTGTGTGTGTGAACCAACCAAAGCAAACTTACATCTTGGTGTTATTTATGATAGTCTAGAGAGGAAAATAGCTGGCAGAACAATGTTTTGAAAAAATAAGCTTCTAATGTTTTTCCAAACTAAGAGAAATTTTTACAAATCAAAAAGATACGATGTGTTAGAAAACTGTGAAGCTTTTGTGAAGGATAACCTGCATTTTTAAGGGCAAGTGTTGATATTATACCTAGTACCATTATTCCCAAGCCCCCAGGGAGAAGATTAAATGCAGTTCCATTGTAGGGTGTTTTTGTTTGTTTATCAAAAATGCTTAATTTAATAAAATACATTTTTGAAAAGTTAGATGTGCAACTTTGTATGTCATAAATGATACTCAATTCTGTCCCCAACTGTATTTGGACACATATTCTAACCTTAATGCTTCATAATCTTTATTAGTGTCATTTCTTAACAATTTTGCCATCACTGCTATATGAAACTACATAAATAAATCTACCTGTTTTTTCACTTTAGTGTATAGTTTCTAAATATTGATATCAATAAAACATTACATATGGCATCGTATGTTCATTTACATTTGTACCATTATAACCAATAATATAGTATTATGTTTAGGAGCCAAACTCCCAGAGTACATATATTGATCTTTATGAACAATATACTATGTATTATTAGTGAGACCTGCTTTTTTTTTTTTCCCAGTATTTAAAGTTATACAAAGTTATGAGGTGCTTTAGCTTAAGTTTCTTACATGAGAAGACGTTAGAAATACATTATCATGATTAGCTTTTTGTGTCTTCTTGGGCTTTTGTATTTTGTTTTGTTTTGCTTTTAAAGAACTTAGTCAAGCTTTGGAGGAGAGAAAAGAAATAGTAGACCTATTCTCATATAAATATGATACCATCTCTTTCCTATCTTTGCTTTTTGTTAGCTCCTTTGTATTATTTATTTCAAGGGTTTTCTTTCCCCACTACAGTCCTGGGAAAAGAGCTCAAGGTAGGAAAGTGGACTGTGAACTTATACCATTGCCTAAAAACAAATTTGGGTTCCTTTCAATAACCAGGGAAGTAGTTAACCATTTAAAAACTCATTCATATGGCTAAGTGAGAATTCTTAGTGGTACACATTTCTCAAAATAAGCGAAACTTACTTCCCCCACCTGTGTATCATTTCCAGATTTCCTGAGACATTTAACTTCAGCAGTAAAACACTAACTGAAGGACATACTTTGTAGAATAACGGTGTCATTCTCCAGTCAGTTGTCTTGGACAGATAGTATCTGAGAATAACACCCTCTGTAATAAAAATGTAAAGCTCTATTTGTTTGTCTCTATATAATAGGAAGTTTTTCAGTTGTGGAAGTGATCTCAACACTTAGATTTATTTGCTCCCTTGTTTTTAGTTTTAAAATGTATATTCATTGGGATGAATATGTGTTATTAATATTTATAGAAAGTGTGGATGGCACACGTAGCACTAGTGCCTGTACAGCTGGATTATACCATTTTATAGGGTAATCCTCCTGGAAAATGGCTCTACACTCTAAAGCAATTTTATTTCATATAAAACCCATTGAGTCTTCTACTTCATCCTGATTCTCATCTTCAAATAATTCTCCTTTCTATTTCAAATGCTTGCCTGGTATCTCTCAGCAATTCATTTTTGGGTGCTATATAGCAAAAATTATACTTTAAATCAGCTAACAAAAATTTACTCATGCAATTTATATTGGGTGGGGGTAATTTTCCCCCACTGAATTATGCACAGAAGAAGATGTTCTTTAGGAAATGTTATAAACCTCTCCTTTATTTTGGGTGAATCAGTATAGCATACTAATATCGACCTTGGCTTTGATATTGCAACCTTGGTAAGATGAATTTACTGTTCTTTAGTTCCTTCTTCTATAAAATGAAACCCTAACATTACCCTATATAGGATAGTTGTGAGAAATGAATGAATGCATGTAAAATACTTAGAACAGAACTCTTGATAAATTTTAGCAACTACTACTGTTATTTTTAAGTATGTATTATTTCACAGTAGTAAGGTTTCTTTGTATATGTAGCAACGCTTTTGTCACCTATATTGGCCTGTCGCAACACTTTTAAAAGAAGGATCAATAGCATTGACTTAGAAAAACAATGCCACAGTTATTTCACAACCCTAGTCAATAGGTAGTTTTATTTGCTGTCTTCAATGTAAGCCTGGTTTGCGTCTGATGAATTTTCATTACTGAAAGTGTTTTAACATGGCTACTATATGTAATAGTAAATTTTCACAAGTTTTTAAAGTTTAAAAAATTCCAAGAGTGATTTTGCTTCTGAGGGTGACAGCATTCCCTTAGGTTGTCACTTTCAGGGCTACACGTCATGGATCTCATTGATCCAAGGAGGAGGACTGTCTGGTTTCCTTCACATTCCAAGGGAAATGTCAGCTTCAGGAGGAGCAGGCCTGCCGGGCTTCAAGGCTTTGAGACCAAAAAGACACCTTGTTCACCATTTGCAATTCATTGGCTTTGCAGCTTGCGGTGCCCCACAACGACGAATGGACCCGCTTCGCCAGGACCCTCGTGGAGATCCGAGCGAACAGGGCTGACAGCGAGGAGGAAGGCACCGTGGAGTTAGCTGCCTAGTGCGAGTGGGCTGACTCTCCCCAGCTCCCGCCTTCGCCTTTCGCCTTCCAGAGCTCAGCAGTGTGTGCAGCCATCACTTCCACCGTGTTCAGTGTGCATTCAGTATCAGTATTCAGTGACATTTTGGGTGCTGTCTTGTGCCAGCCTTGCTCCAAGTATTCTGAGTATATTCTACCCTGCTCGCCACTAACCTGAAATTCACCAGACCGTTTCTATCTTTATAATTCTGTCTCAAACATAAGGGGGAGGGAGGGAGACCTTTACGGGTTTAGTTGTTGCCTTTTAACTACTTAGTAGCTGTATTTAATAGCTGGAAACCTCTGGTTAAATTTGTGCTTACATGCACTTCTGGCAGAGTCCTATTAAATCCATATGAAGCCAGATATGATTAGGTACAGATGTGGTGTGCTTCACGATACGGTACAGGGCCAAAGACTTGAGATGTGGTGTTTCACATGGTGACTCACATTATGAATGGATTTACTAGAAGAACATTGCTGCTCCTTATTTATTGTGGTGTGCTGCATGGAACACATTTATTTGAAAGCATTAAAATAAACGATCCTAGAGCATGTGCATAATGAGAGGACTGCATTGTCTCTGCTTCTCTTGAGGTTACATTAAGTTCCAAATAACAATTACAGTATGCCGGTTCTACCGAGGACGTGAAATCTGTAGAGATTTGTTGCAGTGAACAAAATGAATTTCAGTGCCTATTATTTCTAGGCACTTGGACAATATTTCAAATATAGTTGACCATTGATACTTTTCATTCACGCTAACAGCCTGACAAAAGTCTGCGGTTCCTGAATATGACACCAGTATTGCCAGTAAAGTGTTCCAAACCGGGTCTGCACCAGCATGGGCAGGTCCTTCGCTTGGGGAGAAAAAGCCTGATTAGGATTCTGCTGTGACAAGGGCTGAGGGCCATGCGTCAGGGCCACATGAAAGACTGACAGTGAGTTACAGGCAGCCAACCTGGCTGGACCGAAACCAAGACCGGTTGGATTTTTATGAGGAAATGTGTGTGGCTTGTTGGAAAGTGCTCCCTTATCTCCTTCGCCAACATCTATCGCAAGTGTTGGAATAAGAAAAACAGGTTAAGATGCACAAGCACCAAATGTTCTACACATTTCTTTCTTTTTATTATTCATACCGAAAAACGTGTTTGTTACTATTGGACTAGCAAATATGCCTATAAACAACTTTAATGAATTTTTTTTTTTCAAAAAGTCATTTGATGCCTAGAGAGAATCAAAACAAAAAGTAGTTGAGTCATGAAAACATTTGAAAACAGGCTTTCAGCTTTTTAAGAAGAGAATTTCCATGGTCCTTTTTGGTGGGAATACCTTGAACTGTAGATTTTTAAAATTATTAAAATATAATTTCTCCCTGTGTTTCATAGTATATAGATAGTGGAAGTCTTTGTAAACAGAAAATAAAGTTTTAAATTAAGTAGCGTATCTTAAATAGGTTTGAAAACAATTTAATAAAGAAGTACTAGGGAAAAAATGTTTCTCAAGCATACATTATAGGACCAAGAATAAATCACTAACCTATGAGAGTTGCTATTATAGACCAAACGCTATATGATTCAATGGGTGAGGAATGAAAACTGCACAATGGTGCACCCAGGTGTCATTTGGAAGACCAGAAGGCCTGAGTAAACTGCAGGAAGAACGAGCTCAGAAGCCCAGTGGTACCCAACAGAATTCTACCAGCACCCCTCTCCTGTGACTATGTGGTCACATGTGGCAGGGGTTCTGTTTGAACAGCCGAAAAAGAAGGAGAAAGGTCAGAGCTTGGTTTGCATGTGCATTGGCTCAGTTTGCGGATGAGACTTGAAAATGGATGACAACTACATTATCAAGGGTGACCTTGATAGATAGGAAAGAAGGAAAACTCTCCGATAGACAGAGCTGTAAGTTGTGCACATAGTCTTCTAGTTTGTATGGAAAGAGAAGTGGCCTGAAGCAAGTACCTGTACATGTCACCATCCTAACTCAGGTGATCACCATGTCTCTCATGAATTCTTGAAATAATCTCCTAATTTATGTTCCCGCTTCAATTTTTGACCTGTTCTGTTTCTTAATAGAACCATTTGAGCGATGATGCTGTTACAGCATTGAACCCCTCAGTGCAAAACACACCAAAGGGCATTTCACATCTCTATAGTGGGCTATGGGCACCGTATGATTTGAGTTTCTCTCTGAGTTTGCATCCAATTACTCTTAATTTTTGCTAATCCATTTCAGGTACTCCAATCTCGCTTTTCTTTGACACTCCAGCACATCCCATCATAGGGCCTTTGTACTAATTATTTCTTCTTTCCGGAATGTTGAAAGCACTGAGTTTGTAAAGCCTCATGCATATATATCAAAATTCCACCCTTTAATTAAGATCATTCTTCTGATTGACTAATTTTTCGATCAACTTTTTATCTGTGAAAGCCATAGTTTCCCTAAAGCCCTAAAGTCAATATCAATATCTGGAGAGGGCTGAAAAGCATCTGATGTTCCCCTACTAGAGAAAGACAGAAAAAGAAAGCGGATTAAACATTGTATGGAGAATTAAAATGAGAAAAAGTATATTTTTCTATTTGTATGAAGGCATAATTTACATATAATAAAACACACTGATATGGAGAGGTTAGTTTAACAAGTTTTAATAATTATGCATGTACTCAGGTAACCACGAGACAAAACAAGATACAGAACACTTTAATAAGTCCAGATAATTCTTCTGTGGTTCTTTCTAGCAATCCTTGTTTTGATTTTTGTCAGCCAAGCTCAGTTTTGCCGGGGCAAATCATTTTTATTTATTGATTTTTAGAGAGAGGTAGGGAGAGAGAAGCATCAACTTTTTTCACTTATTGATGAATTTATTAGTTGATTCTTGTATGTGCTCTGACCAGGGAATGAACCCACAACCTTGGCATATCAGGACGATGCTCTCTTTAACTAGGCTACCTGGCCAGGGCTTGCCTGTGCTGCTCTTGAACTTAATGTAAGTGGAATCATAGAGCAAGTCTTATTTTAGTCCTGAATTTTGCTCAATATAATTCACATTCATGTGCTAAAATGTTTCAGTAATAAGTTACTTTTCATTGCTGACTAATATCCCATTTTAGGATTACAGTAAAATTTGTTTATTCATTTACCAGTGGATGAACCTTAGTGTTTCCAGTTTTAGGCCTTTCTATATAATGTTGCTATGAATATTTTTATAGTTATTTTTGTATTCATGTTTCCTTAGATAATACTAATCAGAATTTCTAGGTCATATGGTAATTCTGTTTCACTTTATAAGAAACTTCAGCCCTGGCTGGTGTGGCTCAGTAGGTTGGCACCAGCCTGCAAACCCAAGAGTCACTGGTTCGATTCCTAGTCAGGGCACATAAGCAGGTTGCAAGCCAGGTAGGTCTCCAACCAGGTCCCCAGCTGCAGGCAGGTGAAAGGCAACCGTAAGTGATGTTTCTCTCCCTTTCTTCCTCCCTTCCTGTCCTTCTCTCTAAAAATAATTAATAACATCTTTTAAAAAACCCAAACTTCAAAAGAGTTCTGCAAACTGGTGGTGCCATTTTATATTTCCATCAATAAAGCATTAGCGTTCCAGTTTCTCCCCTGATTCTTCAATGGCTGATATTATTGGTTCTTTTAATTTTACCCATTTAATGAGTATGAAACAATAACTAGCTGTTATTTTAGTTTGCACATAGTTCATGACTAATGATTTTTAGCACCTTTCAAGTGCTTCATTGGCCATTCTTATATACATGTCTTATTTATCTCCTGTGAAATAGCTGTTAAAATATTTTGGCCAGTTTTAAAAATTGGATTTCCCTTTATTATTTGAAGTTTTTTTTTTTTTTTTTTTTTACATATTCTAGATATAAGTTCTGTGTTAAATGTATGTGTTGCAAATATTTTTTCCAGTTTACAGCTTGGAACTTTATTTCCCTAATAAAATACTTTTAATGAAGAAATTTTTTGTTTTGTTAAAATTTAATTTACTCATATTTATCTCTTATGCTTAGTATTTTATGGTTCTTTCTAGTAAAACTTTGCTTGCTACAGGTCACAAAGATACTACCTTATGCTTGCTTCTGGATATTTCATTGTTTGAACTTATACATTTAGATCTATGATGGATCTTTCTTTTTGTGTATGGAGTAAGTAGTAGTCAAAACTGATTTTTAAAAGACCAATGGATATTTAGCTTTTCTGGCAATATTTGCTGAAAAGGTTATTTTCTTTTTGACCATTAAATTGAATCAGCATCTTTGGTGAAAAGTTAACTGACCATATACATATAAGTATATTCATAGACCACTAGTCTATTTCATTGAGCATGTCCTTATACAATACTACTGTCTCATTTGCTAAAGCTTTTCTTAAGTCTTAAAATAATGCAGTGTAAGTTTTCCAAATTTGTTATTCGTTTTGAAAGATTATTTTAGCTATTCTAGGTCTTTTGTGTATCCATATGAATTTTAGAATCATTATGACTTTTTTAAAAGAAAACCATGCTGCTTGGATTTCAGTTGGAATTTCATTTGTTCTATAGAACAATATGAGAAAATGGGCATCTTAATAATTTTGAATCTTTCAGTATGTCAGGGCATATCTTTTCACTTATGGAGCTTTATCTCACTAATATTTTAGCGTATAGGTTGTTCACATGCTTTTTTTTTTAAAGATTTATTCCTAGATATTTTATTTTTAATTCTGTTGTAAATGCTATTATTTTTAAAGTTTGTTTTTGAATGCTTTTTGCCAGTGTTCAGGAAAAAAATAGTTTTGTATATTTTACAACCTTGTTAAATATACTTATTATTTCTAGTAGATTTTGTCCTACTTGGATTCCATGGTGCTTCTTGAATGTGTAAGTTAATGATTTTCATCAAGTGGGGGAAGCTTTTCAGACATTATTTCTTCAAGTATTCTTTCTCTGTCCCCTCTTCTCTGCAGCTCCCAGTGTGTGTACGTTCACAGGCATGATGGTACCCATGGTTCTGTGTCATTTTCTCTCATTTGTCCTTTTTATCTTCCAACTACATAATCTTTTCAAATGATCCTTCTGCATGTTTGCTTATTCTTGCTTTTGTCTAGTCGAGTCAGTTATTGAGCTTCTTGGGAAATTTTCATTTCAGTCGCTGTGCTTTTCAACTGCAAATTTTCTTTTTGGCTTAAAAGAATAATTTCTAACTACTGATCATCTCTGTTTGGTGAGACATCATTCTCATGCTTCCCTTTAGTTCTTTAGACATGATTTTCTTTTAATTTATTTAGTACCTATATAATAGCTGATTTAAAGTCTTTGTCTAGATAATTCAGTACCTGGGCTTCCTCAGGCACAGTTTCTATTGATTTGGTTTCCTGTCTATATGGCATACTTTGTTGTTTCTTTGCATGTCTAAATTTTTTTGATGTTGAAAACTGGGTAGTGAAATATATCCACTAATTATAATATTAACCAGCACCCCCTTAAATGCCTATAGTGAAAAAGCTCATTCAATCTTTGCCAAAAGGCTCACATGTGTGTTGAGGTTCTCTTTCACCACTCAGCTGGGCAGTTTGCAACTCTGAATTAGCTTTCACTGTCTGTAATGTTCAGAGCCCCGAAGTCAGCAGGTTAGGGTTTGTTCAAGTCTTTCCTGGGCATGTGCACAGCTCTGAGTATCTGTGTGTGTTCTTCTATAGTCCCAAGAATACAGTATATCAGAGTTAATCATAGCTCTTAACAGACATCTCATTTCCTAGCTTGTCTTCTCAAGTGTTGGGTTAGTCCAGCGATTTTCAACCAGTATGCCACAAGAATTTTTGAAACGTGCCACACCTGACTATTTAGTCAGGGGCACTGACCTCTTTTCCCTATATTGTCAAATTAAAAAATGACCACAACCAACACAACAATAGCCATCCGGTATAAATGAATTGAAATTATACCTACATATTTCTTTTGTCAGATCAACAAAATATATATTTTTGGGTGTTCTGCAGAATTTTAGTAATTCATTTATGTGTACCATCAGATGAAAAAGGATGGAAATTGCTGGGTTAGTCTGTTGTTCACCCTGTTATTATTATCTCAGAGAATAGCAACTAAGATATTAGCCTGTGAATGTTGTTGACAAATGCCTTCTAGGACATGGCAAGCACTGAGCCAGTTCCAGGAGTTTGGTGAAATAAAGATAAGCATTTTGTGATAGTTTATCAGGGAGGTACCAGACAGGTCAGAACAAATGGTTAGTTAGAACTGAGTGAATCAGGTCATTTCTGCTCTTGTGGAACCAGGAATGTGAACTGCTATCTTCAGAGCTTTGGTTGCATCTAGGGAATGGGACCAGGGTTAATCAAAATGCTATGAAGTTCACTATTCTTTCACCATTTTTCTTTAGCCAGTGTTCCGCTGATGGCTGTAAGTCTCAGGGTTCAAGAACAAGGGTTGATTTGAACATTTTGGCCTCTTTCTTTCTTCCTAATTGCTTTTATGGAGAGGCATAATTTGGAGTCAGTCTCTTACTTTGCCATTTTGGCTGATATAATTTCCACCCTTTTAATTTTAGTCTGTCCGTGTTTTTACATTTGAAGTATGTCTTTTGTAAACAACTTAAACCTAGAAGTCTCTGCCTTAAAAAAAAATGTTTTTTGGTGTTTTTTTTTTTTTTTTTTTGGTTTTCACTTTATTAACAGAGGGAGAGAGAGAGAAAAATGTTGATTTGTTGTTCCATTTATGCATTCATTGGTTGCTTCCTGTATGTGCCCTGTCTGGAGCTAGGACACGCAGGCTTAATGTATTGATTGGGTGGACACTCTCACCAACTGAGCTACCTGCCAGAGCCAGTTTCCGCCTTTTAATCAGATGGTATAGTTCATGTATGGTTAATGTAATTTGGGGGATGGTTGAATATTTTTGTACTGATAATTTTTATTGGTCCCATTCATTCTTTGTTCTTCTGTTCATCCTCTCCTGCCTTCTTTTTAATGGATCAAGTAATTTTTAGTATTATATTACATTTCATCTGTTGACCTCTGTCATTTTTAGTGGTTTCATAGTAATATGGTATGCATGTTTAACTAATTACAGATTACCTTCGAAGGATGTTATATTACTTCCCACCAAAAAAAAAAAAAAAAAAAAAAAAAAAATAATTAGGTAACAGAATAATTCATTTATTTTTTTGCTTGTCCTTTGTTCCCTTATTCTTCTGTATTTTACTTCTATATTTGTTATACATCCCACAATACACTATTGCTATTTTTTGCTTTAGCGAATAGTTTTTTGAGGATTAAAAGTATTGATAAAATAAAGATAAATTTCAAAGATTTTTATGAAACCCTCATGTTTTTCGTTTCTGGTTCTAGTCATTTCTTTCTGGAGATCTGGGCTCTCCATCTAGTATCAACTCTGTGTAGCCAATAAAACTCTTTTGGCATATTGAGTAGTGAGATTCTGCAAGAGAAAAATTCCCTCAGTTTTTGTATGTCTACATATGTCTTTATTTTTGCCTTTATTTATAAAGCATAATTTTGGGGGGATATAGAATTCTAGTATGATAGTTTATCTTCTCTAAGCATGTTTTCTAAAAGCATGTCTTATCGAAAATATTTTGCTTAATCCAAGGCTATGAAATACTTATAGTTTTTAATGAAATATTTACAGTTTTAACTTCAACTTATTTATATAATCCATTAGGAGTTAATTTTGTGTATGTGGTGGTGAGTTAAGGTTAATTTTTATTCATATGCATAGCTAATTGTCTAGCACCCTTTTAGAAAAGACTGTTGGTTCCCCTTTTGAAATACTGTGACATTTCTGTTGAAAATCAGTTGACTACATACCTGTATGTGGGCTTATTTTTGGATCCTATTTTGGTCTGTTCTGTCTTGAATAATAGTAATTTTATTTTTAAATTTTATTATTGATGGAATATTTTTAAAATTTTATTTTTGATATTGGTAGTACCTAGAAATTAGATTTTTATACATTGACTCGGTATCTGTGGTGTTGCTAACTCCATTTCCTACTTCTAGTAGTTATTTTGTAGATTTCTTAGACTGTTTTTATATAATTCATATGCAATTTGAGATGGTTTTACTTCTTTTTTCCCCATTCTTAATGTTTCTCTTTTATATTTCTTTTTGCACTGGCTGGGACAGTGAGTCTTTCACACAATGTAGGATGTTAGCTATAGGGTTTTTTGTAATGTCCTTTATCTGATTGAGTTTCCTTTTATTCTGGATTGTGAGATTTTTTAAATTAGATTTTTATTGGGATGTTTATTTTTTTATTGTGGTATTTTGTTATATAGCTTTACATAGTATCAAATTGTGTTCTGGCAATCAATTGGATCCTTGTGGCATCTGCTTTTCCATTTTGTTAAGGCAGAGAGCAGCCTTTATCATAGGACAAATTTAGCTCCGTTTGTAATACAGTTTCCCCAACCATTCTTCCTGACATTCTATGTATTATGGAGGAATTTCTACACGTGCTGGTGAGAACACAAACCATTTCTCCTCTCTTAGCTTGAGAATTTTTCTGCTTCTTCCTTTTTCATGGGTCTTTCCCAACTCTTACATAGTTCCCTCTCACAAGTGCATAGATCGTAGCTCTATGGGATTTGGGAACTCTGCAAAACTCCAGAGCTGTTTCTCAGAGCAGCTCCCTCTTATTTGGTACTTTTTCTTACAAATGTTAGCTACCTTGGCCTCCCTGATTTCAGATCTCCATCTCTTCAATTAGGGAATGCTTCTGGGCCCGTTTGGGTTCCCCTTCCCTGCACAGTGACTAGAAACTGCCTCTAAGCAGAACTAGTAGTTCTCATCTTGTTTTCTTTCAGAGTTCACTCTTAGTTTGCCTCATACTTTGTTTTAAAAGTATTGTATCATATATTTTTCTCAATTTTCTAGCTGAAATTTTCCCAAAATATAATTGTTATGGCAGAAAAAAAAGTAGAATTCAGTGTGCATGGAGGCTGAAGCATTTATTTAATATTTACTTCAGGGCTTTAATGATACATTACTTGATTATTTTGAAATTTACTTTTAAACATCATTAATAAAAGATAGCCGTTATCCCTCCCATCTGGCTTACCTCTAATATCATTTTAACTTTTAATAACTTAGCCTGATCTGTATGGTGTTAGAAGGAACAAACCAAGCCACCTTCTATAATGAATAAAAGAATGCCACGTGTAACTTCCAGTGCCAAAAAGAGACAGAACTGACAGTTTCTCTCCACTCACTCTTACACAGGCAAACTGTTAAAAAAAATAAAGAAATCACTCACTTTCTAAGTGGGGTTCCCAGGTAACCTGATGTTTCAGTCAAGTGGCATCTGCCTCTTCAGTTAGGAAGAACGAGATGCATATATGTGAGGCAGGACAAAGGTTCCAACTGCCAAGTGTGGAGAAATTACTACTTTCCACAGTAATACAATTCAACCAACATCGGTAATCACTTCACTTCTGTGTTCAGAAAAAAATAAAAAAGAATGCCAATTCCAATTTTCCTCATCCTTCATTTTTTTATTTTTCTGATCTTATTCTGAGTGCAAACCTTTCATAATAATGGACCTAGCCTCAATGAAGCGGGTATTCTAAAACACAGCTTGCAGATTCGATCCCCTGTCAGGGCACAGAACTGGGTTTTGGTTCGAGTCCCAGTCAGGGCATGTTCAGGAGGTGACTGATCCCATCAGTGTTCCTCTCTCTCTCTTATCCTCTCACTAAAAGGAATTTTTTTAAATCCTCAGGTGAGGGTTTAAAAAAAACAAATTAAAAAATCAAAAGCAGTCTTTCACATGGAGTGGTTAATTGTCAGGATACATAAAATTTCCGGTTAAAAAAGCATCTCTCTCTATGTAGAATTTACGCAGGTAAATTCTGCTTCAAAACAGAAATTCATACTTTGAAATATATCACTTTTGAAAAATGGAATATGATATGTCTATATATATGGTCTATCTGGAAAAATTACATCCATTATTAAGATAATGAGAACAGTTAGCACAGCATCAATATAATCTGGCAACCAAGGAGAGTGGCTGGAACGTGCCTGTGTGAACAATGATGACTTTACTGTACTAGTCAGTGGGGGTGGTAGATGCCGTTAAGTGAGCATGTACTGTGTGGTCATCACATTCAAAATGACTGAACGAGCCCTGCCTGGTGGTGAAGTGGGTGGGGCACTGGCCTGCAGGCCGAAGGGTCGCTGGTTCGATTCCCCAGGCAGGGCACATAACCAGGTTGCGAGCCAGGTCTCCAGCCAGATCCGTAGCTGGTGGCAGGGGAAAGGCAACCATGCATTGATGTTTCTCTCCCTCTCTGCCTCTCTCCCTTACTCTCTCTCTGGAAATAATAAATAACAAATCTTAAAAAAAAAATGACTGAGCAATGAATCTGCATCAAATTTTGCATGAAGCTTGAATATTCCTCCATGAAAACTAGCTGGATGATTCAGAAGGCCGCAGCTATAGGCAACTGGTGATTCATAGCTTCATCACGACAACATACTCATGCGTTTTGTCTGGTGGAGGGCTTTATGGTGAAACATCAAATCACTGAGGTGACTCAGTCCCCCTGTAGCCCATATTTGATGTCCTGTGACTTCTGGCTTTTCCCAAAACTAAAATCACCTTTGAAAGGCAAGAGATTTCAGCCCATTGATGAGAATCAGGAAAATATGATGGGGCAGCTGATGGTGATTGGGACAACTGTGTGAAGTCCCAAGGTGCCTACTTTGAAGGGGGCTGAGATGTCATTGTCTTATGTACAATGTTCCTTATATGTTGAATCTTCAGTATCTATTTTTCATAATACATGGCTGGATGTTTTTCTGGACAGACTAGCTATACACACATACACATATATAAAATGCTGTAACTCTTTGGTGTGGGTCAGTCAGTAATCTTTCATTTATATAAGAATAGGAAAGAGGGCAGCAGAACACAGTTGTAAGATATATCTCCTCTTTTAACTTTAGGGATAGCCGGAAACTTGTTGGGAATAGAGTAAGACTTTTCCACCATTAGTGGTGACAGAAATTTTATGTCTAAAAGTAATTCCAGCAAATCCCACATTCTGTAAACTGTCTCCATTCCCTCCAGACACACTTTGAGGCCAAGTACCCATAGATATTTACTTTCAACTTGGTTTTCCATTATTTTCAACTTGTGTTGAAGAATGGCATTTTCTAATTATAGAAGAGAGTTTTCAGATGGTTCAGTTCACGTCATATCACGTTGCACTGGAACGGCTTGCGAATTTACCTCTGCTTTTTCCACATTACCTTCCAATTTTAAACCCAGGGGGCAAATGCTTCAAGTTTACCTTCACACTCTCTTTACTGACTTTAATAAGCTGTAAAGTAGTTTAAGATGAGCCTCACAAGGCTTAACAGGATTCACCTGGGCCTCAGGTTCAGGGATTCTCTGAGATCAATGCACTTACTATGGTAAATAATCAGAGATAGAGAATAGGACATTAAGAAATCCTGGGCATAGATCATCCTAAGAACTTTACTGATTTTTTGTTAAGAAACCCTCCTAGGAAAAGAGCAGGGCTTCGGCTGCCATCAGACCTGAATTCAAATCCTTCCTTGTCATTTACTAGCTTAGAGACCACGAGCAGGATACCTAACCTCGCTGTCTCGGTTTCTCATCTGTAGCACAGGGAGTAGTCTTGCAGGTCCTTGAAGAATGTTGTTTCATTCAAGGTCAGTTCGTTATAACATTGATAAGGTGCCACAGGAACTCTCATTTTTATTAATTAGCCTACAGTAAAACTGGTTTCATTAGATGTTGTAGAACCTATTGATGGTGTTCACTGAGGACTCACACCTACTTTAAGGGTTGGACTTAATGAGACCATACTTGGAATATAATAGCTCCTACTTACTTGGAATATAATAGCTGCTACTTACTGAGTTCTGACTGGCCAAAGAACACCAGGGTGAGGGCAGAATTAATTGCCCCTCTCTCATTTGAAGGCAGCCCAAAAGGAGACCAGAGCAAGTATTGGAATAAGTAGCAAAGGATGGCAGAGGAAGGTGATAACAGCAGCAGATAAAGCAGTGTTTTAATCGTTTTTTAAAAAGATTTTATTTATTATCTTAAGAAAGAGGGGAAGAGAGAGAGGCAGAGAGGGAGAGAAATGTATGGTTGCCTTTCACCTGCCTCCAGCTAAGGACTTGGCTGGAGACCTGGTTTGCAACCTGGTTATGTGCCCTGGCTGGGAATCGAACCAGCAACCTTTGGGTTCACAGGCCAGCGCCTTATCCCCTGTGCCACTAGCTAGAGTTCATCATTCCTTTTTTAAAATTCTTGAATCCTCACCCAAGGAAAGTTTTTATTGATTTCAGAGGAAGAGGAAGGGTGAGGGAAGAGAGACAAAGATCAATGTGAGAGAAACATCAATCAGTTGCCTCTTGTACATTCCCCAACCAGGGATCGAACCTATGAACCTAGGTATGTGCTCTCAACAGACATCAAATCCACAACCTTTTGGTGTATGGGACAATGCTCCAACCAACGCAGCCACCTGGCCAAAGCTTAATAGTTCTTTTTTCATTAGGCTCTATCTCCCTTTCCCCATTGAATGAGTAAGACTGCAGCATGCTTGCACAAGTCTGTTCTGAGAGCTTGAGTCCTTTTCAAGATCACCGTAAGGACTGCTGCACTGCAAAATCAGGCATCCTCCAAGAGGGCAGGAATCAAAGTGGTGGCCCCGGAGCCCCGGTGGCCAGACCCAAGTGCGGGACTGTGTCTGTGACCCGGGAGAAGCAGCCTCAGACAGGCACCATGAGTGTGTCTTCTGAACTTTCCTTCTAAAGTTATTCGAGGGAACTCGGATTTTGCCTTGAGCGACTCGGAATCTAAAAACAAACATTATTTTATTAGGTTAGCCCAGCAGATGAAAGCAGAGTGTTCCATTTGGACTCTTGGAGTCAATTAATGCATTAGCCAAAAACAAACCCGCCTGAAAGAGGGTCCGTTGTCCTTAGCTGCTGAAGGGACACTGCCACTGTGCTCCTGAGGACACACAGATGTCAGGCAGGGAGGGCACGAAGGGAGGGCAGCAAGCTGTCAATAATTAGTATTCATTGATAAGAAAACTATTTGAATGATAAAGCTTAACCCTCAGGTAACACTGATCTCAAAGGATATCATTGTGGATAGCTTTATTTTTAGCGTGTAGTTTATAGGGCAGTTCTTGATGCGAAGTAACCAACTAACTGAAACCAATTTTAAATAGCTAACACGTAGGACTTTGAAAAAGTAAGGGAGTAATACACAAGACTGTGATTGTCTTCAGCTATGGTTTTAACTCAGCAGCAGAAAAGGCCTGGGAAGCTGAAAAATCATAGATTGCTCATAGAAAAAAAAAAAATTCTCAAAAACTCTCATCCACCCATCCGTCCTTCAAAATAATAACCAAGACCCCAGCCAGGGCACATAACAAGGTTGCAAACCAGGTCTCCAGCCAGGTCTGTGGCTGGAGGCAGGTGAAAAGCAACCGTACATGGATGTCTCTCTCCCTCTCTGCTTCTCTCCCTTCTCCTCTTTCTAAAAATGATAAAATAAAATCTTAAAAAAAAAAAAAACCAAAAAAACCAAAATAATAACCAAGAGTTCCAGGCACTATGGACTTGGCATCGAAGACACTGTCACTTCCCTCCTGGAGCCCAACCTAGGCCTTCCATCTGAGGAAGGCCACTGTTGTTAAAAGATAGAGGTGGCCTTGCTATGAGCAGCCTCAGACTTTTAAAATGAAGGGGTGAGCCCCGGTGGTCTTCCTAACCTCCGAAGTAGAACTCTTTGGTGAGGGCTGGGTTGTTCCCAAAAGGTAAAACAGAAGACACAGGCCGCTGTGGGCAGCACCGTCTGCGGAAGGAACATTCCACTATTCTTACCAGGGAACGTGCCTTTAAAAAAAAATCTTTGGAAAAGTCCACATCCTGAAAGCATTTGATGACCCTGAATTGGAAATGAGATTTTGCTCAGCGGCAAGGATGCAAATTCATCCCCACGGGTATGGCTTCTGTGGGGAAAGGCACATGACTTTCCCGGAGGATTCATCTAGAAGGTTGATGAATGGGGCCACAGGACAGGGTTCATCCAATTCCATTACCAGAGGTTTCCTTCCCTCCACCTGAGGAGCTCCAGCGTGCCTTGCTGAGGACCTCGCTGGAGGAGGTTACAAACAGCTTCGAGCACAATTTGTTCCCGATTTTTATTCCCTGCTCGCTGCGTTCTGTGCTGTTAACCATTTCCAGAAGACTGTCAAAATGTAAGCATCCTGAGGTTTCCGGAGGCACACCATTAAATAACCTATAAGCATGACATTTTAAACATTGTTTTCCAGCAATGGTAAATATCTCAGCTAAGTAAAAACTGAAGCTCGAGATGCAATAGGCATTTAAATGACTCCTCAGCGGGCCAGGATTCCTCTCTTTCCCGGTGCAGCTCCGGGCTGCTGGGATTAAAGGCGACTCTGGGGAGCTCAGCAAATGGCTGTGGGTTATGAGGTGTAGCATGAGCCTGGCGACAGCATGCCACCCAGCCTCAAGAAACCCAGCCACCACTGGAACCCAAGAATCAGTGTGTTCACTTTGTGGCCAGCTTCACATTTTTTCCCCTCCTTGCAGGAAAAAAAAAAAAGAAAAAGAAAGCTGCTGCAAGAGTCAGGCCTCCCTTCCAGCCCCTAAAGCAATCACGAGGTGGATGAAAGGCAGCGCCGGGAGCCTCTGATGGAGGGTGGTGGAGTGGGGAGACGCTGCCCACCCCCCCCAACCCCGGGCGGGCAGGCGGGGTGCAGGAGTTACACATCTTTTCGTGCCTTCAGCGCGGAGGAGGGAAGCTACAGGCGGCCCCAGCACTGGGGACATATCGTGCTGTCACTTCAGGAAGAAGGAAAAACCCAGAACAAATTTGCCGTGGTTTTCACCGCAGGGTGATGGCAGTCCCGCTGAAGGGTGTCACCGTCACGCCACCCACAGAGAACTCGGAGGGAAATTAAGCCTCCTTCCAAGCGTCTCAAGCTGTTGCCTATCTCTGAGCACAACAGGCCAAGGATTTTAAAGAAACGCAGCCCCGTGGCCCTGTCTCCTTGGGCTCCCTTGTCTTCCTCATTCGCTAAAGGGAAAAGCCCTCAGCTGCTGGTAGGGCTAGGTGAAGCCAAGACCCTCCCCGACCCAATGCAGCAGCTCTTAGAGAAGCAGGCAGAGCAAGGCACCATTTCTGCCATTTGGGTCAGTGTTTATGTCATGAACATTTGATCCATAAAATTTCATGCAAGGGAAGAAAAGGATCGCAGAGGTTAACACTCAGGGACTTTTTTCCACGTTCAGAACACTGAAGCTTGAGGGCTTTGTTCCTGTCACACTACCCACATTTCCTTGTGACTTGTCCCTGAGATTAAAATACAAACATTGATCACTTATCATATTCAGTGGGCTTGGGGAGGGGAAGGGTTGAAAGAGGGATTTTCTTTTTCATTTTTCCAAACCAAAACCAGGGAGGGAGCCACATTATATCTGTGCTATTTTGGGGAGGGTTGCAAAGCTTGTGTTCACTTAAAAAAAAATCAGACTTGGGATAGCCCTCTTTCCAATTTTGAATCGTAACTGAATGTCCTCCTACTGACCTATAGCAAGGCAGTGACTGAAGAATGCTCATCTCTCATAAAGGAGGATGTTCAAACACACTACCAAGAGATTAATCAGAGCCTCTTCAGAAGCATGACTATAGTATAAGAAGAGCCCTAAATTTTGTTCAGGCTTCTTTCTCCAAATTATTATAGCACTGGCCAAAAATGACCAACTATCAGGTACAGTGGTATAAACTTTTGGTACGAGGAAGAGCTGGAGAAAATACAATTGCCATCATTTCATACCAATTTGCATGCCCAATTTCCAGTGAAACTTTGTATGACTTTAATTCTCAGGATAAATGGCAGAAAGTACTGGAGAAGACTAGAACAAAAGTGGCACTTTGCTAGGCTCCTTGCTTATCGATGCTGAAATGTAGTTTGTCACTGTGAAAATGGCACACTGCAAATGAGGGTGCACATTACCTCGAAAAACCAGCAGGATATATATCTGTTAATATGAATAACCCCCCCACCCAAATAATGGCCCAATAATGGTCATTAGTCACCATGTGACATACAAAAAAATAAAAAGAATTCAATAGCTTTAAAAAGTTTATTTCTTCCTTCACAAACACACCTTCTGACTGTTACGCAAGGCACCGCAGATTAAATAAAAACTTACATGTCTTACATGATTCGAGATAGAGTGGACTTTAAATCAAAGAGGTGCCCAGGGCGAGGGGTCCAGAGCGGATTAGGGCAGGAACTGATGGGCGCCTGCGTTTTCCTAGTGTTCTTCGCGGGAGGCAGGAACAGCACCTGCGCCACCTACAGGAGGTTATCCCTTGTAGGTGCCTCCAGAAGGGGTACTGCTCCTCTACGTAATAAAATGCCAAGAGGGCTCCCAGAAAGGGCAGAGCCTTCTCCCTAGTAGTCTTGGTCCCAGTAATAGAATATGATTATTAAATATCTTCAGTGTGGTTTTCATTACCAAAAAACGAAAGAACCCTGTTTCCTATAAAAGCTTCATAATATAATCCAGAGGCAGAATGAGTGCAGGTTCAAATTCTGAAGCCTATTTTTGGCTGTTTTCACTGCTTCCAGTGCCTTTGACTTTTTCTGAACACGCACCCAGTTTCTTACCAGTTTAAATGCCCATGAAACACTTTGCTCTGAGCACCATGATTGCCGTTCGATAGCCTCTTTGGGATTATAACCCTCATCCCAGGAGGACAGCTCCAATTTCCGCTCAGCTTTGCTCTCAGGTCATGTGTGTTAACCAAATCCCAGCAAATGCCAGGTACAACCAAAGGTGTGTGCACCGATGCCCAAAGAGTAATTAGGAATAATTTTCAATGATCTGGTAAAGAAAACACAGGGAAAAGGAATGATGTCACCTTATAAAAAAGCCTGGACTTGAATCTGAACAAGAGATGGACGTGAAAGGAATGAGATATTGTTTCCGAAGAAATGGGGTCTTCTTTACCCATGTAACAGCAAAGCTACGGCCCATCCCAAGGTCGGTCCTCCTAGGAGGCAGTGCTGGAAACTTTTGAGGTAGGTGCTGACGGCTTAAAGAGAGGTAAGTAGAGTCCAAATTTGTTTTCAATCCCTGCGAACGTCGCAACTGCCAGTTTGTAACCGCCAACATGATCAGGATTGGGAGCGGGCAGTGTGATCTGCGATCTAGGAACTGGCCCTGATCCCAATGGTTTCCTGAAAGAGAAAACAGAGTAAGAATCCAAGTTCTGTTTTATTATCATGATTTAACTTGGTATAAACAACTGTCAAAAACTGAGCCTGCACCATCGAGCAGCTGTGGAATTCTAGTTGCTTGTATGTTCCCCCTGGAATTAGGTCTGAGTCATGGTGTCCCTGTTCTACGCCTCCTGGGTTTCATCACCTTTCTCCACGATGACTGCGTGCGAGAAGCAGCTGAAACATAGCTGCACACGTAGCACGAGATACTTACATTCCTCCAAAATCGACGTAGAACCAGCGCTGTAGCAATTCATAGGTCAGCAAAGTTACACCGAACTGGGGTGAGGATCGGAACACACGAGCTTTTAAGAAAAAGTGGGAACACTTCGGATGAGAATTAGATTTTAAAATCTTTACCTGCTACTGAAGGTTTGGTTAAGGACAAATGACGCCCATACCACCGGCTCCTTTCCACAGGGCCTTGGGGCCTTCTTCCCGCAGGATCTTCCGGAAGCAGTCCGCCACGCCGTTGTAAGTGGTCTGGCCAGCCCTGGCGGCCACCTGTAATCGAGTCTTGATAACATCAGCAGGGGTCACTAATGATGCTGCTGGCATACCTGTGGGGAAGACAGCACCATCAGTCTGCTCACATTCGCACTATATAAAAATAACTGCTTTGAACTGCTGGCCCGTGGAAAGAAGTTAAGAATCCCATGAAATCAAATGCCAATTTCACTGTCCCCTCGAGGAAGGCCAGCCCTGACGCTCCGGTCTGCAGGGATGCAGGCCCCCACCCACTATCACTGGTCCTCCCTCCCCACCCTTCCCTCAGACCCATCCACCGGTTAGGCATCCACTCCTAAATAGATGTAAGGAATTATTGGTCCGTAACACGACTTCAAGGGGTTGAGAATAAACAGAGAAAGCCTTTTTGCTTTCCTTTTAAAATCAGAAACTCGCCAAGTTACTCTGCCTGATTTTTCAGAGGTGAAGCTTATTATGTGTTTCCTCTTTATGCTTTTCTGTGGCTGTTGGCAGTCACAGGAGGCCTTCCTCCTCACATCCACCAGCCGACCCTCCCTCCACCCCCAACCTCTCCAGATCACCAGGAAAAGACTTTCCTGAGAGCTAAACACTGCGTGTGCCTCTGTGTGTGTGTGTGTGTGTGTGTGTGTGTGTGTTACTAAAGGAGAGGCGCACAGATAACACTCCGGGATTCCTTTTTCATACACTGCCATCTCCAGAAAAAATATTTGACAGAAAGCTTAAAATTTACACTGGCTGGTCATCAATGAAAAAGGAACAACAACAATAACAAAACCCTCCCCGAATTACCAACGGGACATTTTTCTGCAGTCATTTTATCCAAAACGGGGCAGCCCACGTTTAGATTTTTTAAAAGCGAGACTGTGCTCAGAAGACACTGTCTCTTCTGGTTTTATTACTTTTCCATTATGAACCCATTCCAAACCAAATTGGTCAAATGCAGATGCATAAATCTCCTTTGCTTTTTTTAAGGCTTAATAATTCTGTACGAATTCCTATCCAAACCAACGCGGTCTGGCTCGCAGCAACATCTCGTCCTCCTAACAGACAGCTTTCAAGTTCCAGTGTGTGTGCGTGTGTGTGGGGAGGGTGCCCAGCACACGTTCGCATTTTTATTACTGAGCCGGATCTCCTCCTCTTTCATCTTTACCGAGCGCCTCGAACATTCATCTCAAGTAACCGTTTTTATAAAACGCATCACATTTTTGAGTGTGAAAAAGCGCCCTGGCTACCCAGTGCTTCACTGGCTAAGTCATCCTGAATTTCCTATTAGCTTGAAGGAATTATTTTCGCTTTGAGCCAGCAATTTACCCTCCGACATAATGGAAGGAAACATGAAAAATGCTTGGAAACCCAGTGTTCACACCACTGCTTTTGCTTTACTTCCAGGTTTAGAAAGAGTTTATAGCGAGGCTGTGTGCTCTGGACACGCAATAAAATGCTCCTCCCGCCTGGTGGGCGGGCGTGTCAGAGTGGGACTGCGACACACACACACACACACACACACTATAAAATGGGCAGTTTTCACAAACAGTTCCTGATAATAGAAAAAAAAAAAAAAAAAGATAGGTATGGGTGGAGTGGAGGAAAGAGATTGATTAGCAGAATAATAATACCAAAAGAAATGTAAGCTGTCTGGCAAAGCTGACGGTGAGTGTGCGTGTGTGTGTGTGTGTGTGTGTGTGTGTGTGTGTGTTGGGGCAGGGGATGCTGGGAATACGGAGCCTGCACATGGCCTCACCCCTCCACCCCCCGCTGGCCTCACCCCTCCACCCCCCGCTCCCGCCCTGCAGACCAGGCAGACAGCTGCCGGGGCCTTGGAGAAACGTGGGATCTCTGCGGCCAGGGGACTCCGGGGAAGCGGGAGCACAGCGGCAGGCTGCTCCGAAGCAAGGCCGGCCTCCCCTGGCTTCTACAAGGCTAAAGGCACTGCTCAAGAAGAGGTCAAGTTTTCTCCGTTCCCAAAGATGGGGGCAGGCAAGAGGAGGCTAGGAAACAGAGGCTTGCTCCTTCTGGGTTCCTCAACAGGGAGGGGCCTCGCCGCTTTCCGATGCTTCAGTGACAGACAAATGGTAAGACCGTGGGACCACCTGTTCCCCGGGTGACAGGACCAAATTGGAGTGCCCTCTAGCCAATAAAAAAAATTCTACCTCTTTCGAGGGATCCAGCAACTAGGGAGTAGAAGTTCACTGACAACAAAAAGGAAGCAGGACCAGCAAAAGACAACTCTGGGGCAAGTTGACTTTAATTTTTATAACTATCCCATTAGTATACATAAAGGACATAGTTCTGTTTATGGCATACAGAGTTAATATCTATATATTTATTCTGGATTAAGGTTAATAGTTTAAAAAATTCCCTTTGCATCCTTATCTAAATTATGTACTTGGATCAGCTTCTAAGAGAAGTGTAAAGATTTCCATTTGGAATGAGAAAATATTATGTCCTTGTTGTACTGTTTTTTTCTAAAGGTTTTTTCATTTATTATTTTTAGAGAGAGGGGAAGGGAGAGAGACATCAAGGTGTGGTTGCCTTTCACCTGCCTCCAGCTACGGACCTGGCTGGAGACCTGGCTTGCAATCTGGTTATGTGCCCTGGCTGGGAATCAAACCAGCGACCTTTGGGTTCGCAGGCTGGTACCTTATCCACTGAGCCACCAGCCAGAATCTCCTTGTTGTACTTTTAAGTTGAACTTTCATTAAGACATTGTTATGTTGATAATGCGTAGAGGTTGATGTCAGTGAATTCCATCTTTTCTAAGTGTAAAATAGGCCTCCGCACTTATGAATGCTATATTTAGACCTGGTTTCCATTTAGTCTGACGTTAATACTGCTAAGCTTGCTTATGTGTATTTGTCTGGTACATAATTTTCAATCCATTTATCTTTTGAATTTTCTATGTCACTGTTTTCTCAAACTGCAGGTGACTAGATTTCCTTGCACACTCATCAAAAAGTATCTGCCTTTACTAGGGCTTCGGCTCTACTCAACTGTGGCTGTTACTGTGGTTAACAGACTGATTTCTGCCATCCTATATTATGGTTTTTATTTTCTCTACTTTGTTTCTCTTTTGACCTCCACCCTTTCCGGAGGAATATATTCCAGGTATTATATGCATTTATTACACAGGTGTGGTATCTATAAAGTTTACAATTAGCATTTACATCCTTCACCAGCAAGGTGAAGACTTCGGCACACTTCCACCTTGGTCCTTCTTTTCCTGTATTTGCCTCACAAAGATCCTTCTGATATAAACACCTATGTGCCAGAGTTACCAGTTATTTAAACCTCTTCTCAGGTTTAACTTCGTTTGCTCTGTTTCATATATCCCCCATTTCCTTCTTTCTTAAATTCACTTTTCATTTAGACTCAGATAGATCTGTGGGAGGTAACCCTGGAGTCCTGGCATGGAGAAGCTGATGAGTTTGGCCCTCCCTCATGAATGCTAGTATGCTGGGAATGTAACTGAAATTTAAGACATCCTCCCCTGGTACTTGGAAGGTACGTGGTACTGACGGTGAGAAGTCAAGTTTCTACTACCGATTCCAGTGCTGTCTTCCCTTCCTTATTCCTTCTCCCTAGGGAAAATCTACAAAATGAATGTTAGACCTCCTGGATTAATCCTACCTGTCTTTTAGCCTCTCTCATTACTTTTTTCATCTCTGTATTCTTGCTCCATATTCTAGGGAGTTCTTTTTTTTTTTAATTTTTTATTCCATGAATTTATTTCCCAGATGCCTACTTTGGTCTTTGATCATATACATTCTACCATTCAGACCATCTGAAGATTTTTAATTTTGGCAATCCTGTTATTAGTTTTCAAGAAACCTTCTTTACTGATCATTCCTTTAAAATCTCTCTGAGGATCTTAATTATAGTTGTTAAAAGTTCTCTTCTGTTCCCTGAATTGCCTGTTTTCTCTGTGATTCTGTTTACTTGCCTTACTGCTGAGTCTTGTCTGAGGACCCCTGTCTGTCTATTGATATTCAAGTTCAAAGGACAGGCTGATTAGTGCTGTGGATGGCTTCTACCCTACCCTAGACCACTGGCACTCACAGGCCTCTCTCCTGAATGGGAGACCCTTCTAGGGACTTTGTGACTTGGGCAAGGGCTGCTAACTGGGTACTGGGGCTAAGTCAGTTGGTTCATTGGGGATCCCCGCAATCAGCTGGAAGAGGAGTGCTTTGCTCTGGAAGTAGAGGAATTCATTTTACCCTGCTGGAAGAGTGGCTGCAAGTTTTTTTCCTCCCTGCATCTGTGGTAAAGGTCTGGAATTACCTTGCTTCCCCTGCTTCCTTTCAGCCCCTTACAATCGCCCCCTCCTAACAAGTGATCCCTTTCTTGAGAAAACAACCCAGGCTTGGAGCCTGGAGCTCCAAGTACAAAGGAAGAGACAGAGGGAACCACGCCTGACCTTCAAGGCACTCAGTGAAGTTCTTTAACTCTTATCCACGATTTACCCTGAAATCTCCACCTCCAGACTCCAGACCTTATATTATTCACTGTGAGGTCAAAACTCTCTGGTTCTGCTCTTATAATAACAGATATAGTTTTTCGTGCCAGTGTTCTGCCTTGTGGCATCTTTCAGTCTAGTTTCAGAGTAAATACATTCTGTTTCCTGCTGAGGGCTGGTGTTAACATTGTCTAGTGTCAATAAGGAGTTTTAAAAATGTATCTTCTGACACTTTAAGATATTTGGGAAGAGAAGAGATGGATGAATATGCTCAGTCCATTATCTTGATTAACTTCTCCATTACATTTTTTATAAAGGATTTATGAATTGCTTTTACTTTTTTACTGGATTTATTGGGGGTGACATAGGTTAATAAAATTATATAGGTTTCAGGTGTACAATTCAATCATACATCACATCTGTATATTCTATCGTACGTTCATCCAAATAAAATCTCATCACATCATCATTTATCCCTTTACCCTCTTCTACCTCCCACCACCCCCTCCCTCTCCCTCTGGTCATCACCATACTATTGTCTGTGTCTATGAGAATTTTTTTTTTTTTACTTAATCCCTTCACCATTTTCACCCAGTCCCTCACTCCCCTCCCCTCTCACAGCTGTCCGTCTGTTCTCCACCTGAGTTTCTATTTTGTTTCTTAGTTTATTTTGTTCATTAGATTCCGCATGTAAGTGAAACCATGTGGTACTTGTCTTTCTCTAGCTGGCTTATTTCACTTAGCCTAATACTCTCCAGGTCCATCCATGAGGAAGCAAATAAGAGTTTACTCTTTTTCACTGGCTGACTAGAATTCTATTGTGTAAATGTACCACAGCTTTTTACTTATTCATTTATTGATAGACACTTGGGTTGCTTCCAAATCCTGGCTATTGTAAATAAAGCTGCAATGAACATAGGGGTGCATATATTCTTTCAAATTAGTATTTTGGGTTTTTTTTGGTTTTTTTTTTAGATATATTCCCAGAATTGGAATCACTGGGTCAAAAGGCAGATCTATTTTCAATTTTTTGCTGATCACATTGCTTATCACAGTGGCTGCACCAGTCTGCATTCCCACCAACAGAATAGGGGTGTCCCTTGTTCACATCCATATCAGCACCTGTTGTTTGTTGATTTACTGATGATGGCCACTCTGACAGGTGTGGGGTGTTATCTCACTGTGGTTGTAATCTGCATTTCTCTGACAATTAGTGACATTGAGCATCTTTTCTATTGGCCATTTGTATGTCCTCTGGAAAAGTGTCTATTCAGGTACTTTGTCCATTTTTTAATTGGATTGTTTTTTTTTTGGTCTTGAGTTTTATTAAGTTCTTTATACATTTTGGATATTAATCCCTTATCAGATGTATCATGGACAAATATGTTCTCCCATTCACTGGGTTGTCTTTTTATTTTGTTGATGGTTTTCTTTGCTGTGAGAATCTTTTTAGTTTGATGTAGTCCCATTTGTTTATTTTTTGTTTCTCTTGCCCAAAGCAATACATCAGGAAAAAATATTGCTATGAGAAATGCCTGAGGTTTTATTGCAGAAGTTTTCTTCTAGGATTTTTATGATTTCAAGTCTAACGTATAAGTGTTTAATCCATTTTAAGTTTATTCTTGTATATGATGTAAGAATGTAGTCATTTTTCTGTACATAAATGTCCAATTTTCCCAACACCATTTATTGAACAGACTATTTTAACCCCATTGTATGTTTTTGTCTCTTCTCTCTAATATTAATTGACCATAATGGCATGAGTCTACTTCTGAGCTCTATATTCTGTTCTATTGATGTACGTACATGTCTGTTTTTATGCCAGTACCATGCTGTTTTGATTACTGTGGCCTTGTAGTATAGTTTGGTATCAGATAGCATGAGTCCTCTACCTTTGTTCTTCTTTCTCAAGATTGCTGAGACTATTTGGGGTCTATTTCAATGTAAATTTTTGGAATATTTGTTCTAGTTCAGTAAAATAAACAATTGGTATCTTGATCGAAATTGCACTGAGTCTATATAGATGGCTTTGAATAGTCTGGACATTTTAATGATGTTAATTATTCTTATCCATCAACACGGTAGGTGCCTCCACTTATTTATATCTTCTTCAATTTCTTACTTCAGTGTCTTATAATTTTCCTAATAGAGGTCTTTTAAATCCTTGATTAAATTTATTCCTAGGTATTTTTCTGATGCAATTGTAAACATGTTATTTAGCCTTCATGTGTGTTTATTTTTTTCATGACTGATTTATAGTTTCATATCATTGTGGTCAGAGAAGATGCTTAATATAATTTCAATCTTCTCAGGTTTATTAAGATTTGTTTTTTGCCTAACATGAGGTCTATTCTGGAAAATGTTCCATGTCACTTGAAAAGAATGTATATTCTGCTGCTTTGGATGAAATGCTCAGAAGATATCAATTAAATCTGATCTGGTATAATTTAAGGCTACAGTTTCCTTGTTGATTTTCTGTCTGGAAGATCTATCCACTGATGTCAATGGGGTGTTGAAATCCCCTACTATGACTGCGTCACTGTTGACCTCTACCTTCATATCCATCAAGATTTGCTTTAGCCCTGGCTGGTGGCACAGTGGATAAGGCACTGGCCTGCAAACCCAAAGGTCGCTGATTCAATTTCCAGGTAGGACACGTAACCAGGTTGCAAGCCAGGTCTCTAGCCAGGTCAGTAGCAGGAGGCAAGTGAAAGGCAACCATACATGATGTCTCTCTCCTTTTCTGCCTCTCTCCCTTCCCCTCTCTCTAAAAATAATAAAATCTTACAAAAAAATTTGCTTTACATATTTAGGTGCTCCTATATTAGGTTCATAACAGTTTATAAGGATTATATCCTCTTGTTGGAGTGCTCCCTTTGCCGTTAGACAGTGTCTTTTTCTTTCTCTTACTATAGCCTTTGTTTTAAAATCTATTTTGTCAGGTATGAGTATTGCTAACCCACCCAGCCTTTTTTCCATTTCCATTTGCATGAAATATCATTTTCTATCCCTTTAGTCTATGTAATCTTTCATTCTAAGGTGGAACTCTTATAGATGACATATACATGGGTTTTCCTATGCACTCAGCTACCCTATATCTTTTGATAGGAGCATTTAAGCCATTTACATTTAAAGTGATTATTGATGGATCTGTATTATCATTTTCTTCTTTATAACTATGTTCCTCTGTTTTTATCATTTGTATATACGTACATGATAGATAAAAGATACAGTGAGTCACTGGCAAGATGGGATTAATACCAGAAATTTTATATTCTTATCTCAAAATCATGATTTCCTGATATAATTAGAATGATCTCATTGCTACTCATGCATCTAGGGTTTCTGAGCAGCCAGAAAGGGTCCATTGCACGCCTTTGAAGAAAAAGACCTAATTAAGAATTAAAGAGGAGCTTTCTGGGTGCCTTCCTCCAGGGGCTCCCCAGGCTCTAGGCAGGACACAGGGCTCACAAAACAGCAGGGGCCTCCTCAAAGCAGGGGGTTGTTCTCAGGAGACTTAAGCCTCGCATCTGATGAGAACAATACCTATATCAAAACTGTTTGGACCCAGTCATCCCACGACTGCCTTAGGGTTTGTTAACTCATTACTGTTTGTCGCCACCTGGAGAACTAATCCAGATTGTTCCGGCCTTTAGGGTCTCTGGACAAGGAGTCCCATCAAAGAACAAACTGATTCCTGCTGCGGTTATAATCAAATTTCCTCTAGGGATTATCTTGGGCTGTAGAAACCAACCTCCACATCTATTTTTTTCTATTGATATTTTCACTGTAGTGCTGAAAAAAGGGCAACAGTCATTTCTCTCTGGGATTCAATTAATACACACACACAGTTCCCTACACAGCTAGGAGGGATTAGGTATCAAAAGTAGGACCAAGTTGTTTCTGGGTGTCTTACATTTCTTTTCTCTGTAACACCATTGCTTCAATGCCAGATCAGTTATTATACACTATTTTGCTTAGATACCACTAAAGCACAATTATTAAAAACTTTTTAAAACTTCCAACTTAAGCCCTGGTGGAGGGGTAGCTTAGTTGGTTAGCTGTCCTGATACCCCAAGGTTGTGGGTTAGATCCCTGGTCAAGGTGCACACAAAAATCAACCAGTGAATGAATGCATCAATAAGGGGAACAACAAATATGTGTGTGTGTGTGTGTGTGTCCCTCTCCCTTCCTCTCTCTCTAAAACAATTGATCAATAAAAGCCTAAAAAATAATTAAAAAATCAAAATGAAACTTCCAGCTTAGTTCTCATTTTTATGCTATAAAGTAAAACTGTGAACTAAAATGAAATTTGAACTGGCCTCCAATAATACCACCAATTGCACTATTTTTCGTGAGCCTTTGCTGGAGTTAAGAAATGAAGCTTATCTAATAGTCAGCTTTGCCAGAGTCTGGTTAATATCCTCACTTCTTTGCAGTAACTCTTCAAAGCAACATATATATATATATATATAGCCATCTCCTGTGCACCCTGTCAAGAACCAGAAACAAAAGTTCCAGTGCAGTGGCAAGTGATGGGAGGCGTGATGGGAGTGTGTGAGGGACACTCACCAGCTATGGCGCCCGCTAAGAGCAGGCTTCCCGGGCTAACCTGCCCATCTTCATTCGCAAAGGAGGCCTTCACATGAGCGTAGCACGGGAAGTAGATGGCCGAGAAAGGAATGTCCCGCAGAAAGCATGCTTTGGCACCCTGTCCATTTGAAAGGGAAGAAAAACCACATGAAACACATATCCCATTGAGAAGATCAAGCTTCTCTGGAACTTACCTCAGAACAAAATATTCCTGGAGAAGACCAAGATGTACTCACAAGTTAAAAGGGAAACAGAAATAAAAAATATCACCCAACTTCTGCAAGTAATAAAACTAAATTAAAAAAAATAATAAAACTATTTTTATTGTGGACCATGAGGAAGCAGGGGTAGTTCTTGTTTATTCTATTTTTCTACTTATTTTAATTTTTTCATGCATCTCTCTTTAAAGATTTTTTAAACTGTTACTGTATTACAGTTGTCCCAATGTCTCCCCCTTTGCCCTCCTCCTCTCATGCTACGCATTTATTCTAATAGTAAGATTTCTATTAAAATATTTTTGGAACTTGTCTTGACATCCTTTTTCATCCCTACTGATCGCGGGTCACTAGCATTTCAAGGAGGATTTGTTCTCAGAAGATGGGCAGCAATAGCCAAGATGACCCTTTGCTTATACACTAGGAAATAGAAAGATTACCTAGGTGGCAGAGGGGGAGGTTGTTTTCTTATATTGCCTGAGACTCTGATGACAGTGTTGGATTATCACAGAACAAAACAGACAGGTAAAAATTACATACCTTTTCAAGGGGTTCATGAATCCCTTAATGTATTCAGGTATTTATCCATACCCAACAGGATTTATGAAAAATTGATAATTTACAATAATTCCTATATATCTAAGATCTGTGTGCAGAACAATTAACAACTAGAGCAAAGTTTTCACCAAATAATTTTTAATAGGATTGGGAGGCCCTGAGCATTGATGTGTGCCCAGAAATATGATGAAACAGTTAATCATCTCATGAAAACTACACAATGTATATTGTGTTGAGGCAGATTAAATGGGAAGGAAGTCACCTTTTTTCAACAATAACGATTTAATAGCATTTCTTTTACAGATTTCTATTACCTAGAGCTTTCCACCAAATTTAGAGGTTCTTCAAAAAAAAAAAAAAAAAATAATAATGACTCCATCCAGATTCAACAGATGCAGTCAAGCATGGTGACATTTACTGAGGTCCAGTGATGTTGGAGCTTGGGTATTTTCAGCTGATGCTGGGCTCCAACCTGTCAAAATTCCTTAACACTCCACATTTATGACTGTAATCTTTGCTTTTCTGACACCTGCATTATACTCCTGACTCAAACTGAGCTTGTGGGTAACAAAACCCTTAGTCTTTTCATAGGAACTGCTATTAACCCAGGTCTCCTATAACTTAATTCATTGCCCTAAACAAATAACATTAAGTAGAACTTCATGTTTAATCCTATTAAACTTCATCCTCATTTGGCCCATCCTTCCAACCAGAACAAATGCTTGGAATCAGGACCCTTGTCATGTATCTATTCCTCGGTCAACTCAACCATGGATGTGTTCAGATGTCTTGGTCCACTTTGAGTACAGATATTTCATGAAACAGAGTATCCACATCTGGTACTGCCAATCAGTCCACATTTTTCTAGCTTAACTACCCTCAAATTGTTAAAAAGCTTGAGGAGAGGAATCCCAAAATCCACCACCAAATTTCTCATTTTATACATGTACAAACTGATGTCCAGGACAGTTCATCTAGCACTTGCATGTCTAGTATGGGCCATGTTCTTGACTTGCTCAGGGGACATTCTTGGAGACAGTGCCAGAGACAGGCCCAAAACACGGGTGTCTTTAGTTTTTACCCTGTCCCCCAGCTTTTCAAGGGGAAAAAGTATAGGATATCCACAATATCCATGGAGAGCCACCAATCTTTTCTCTGATTAATTTGTTTATAAAGTTATAATGCAGGTAGTCACTGTGTAAGAGTAATACTATCACCCATTTGTTTCTCTGTTTCCATATTCTTACTTATTTTGCCTCTAAATCTTTCTGTAAGTTCTGTTAGCTATTTGCCCACAAACAGACTCTGTCCAGAAGATACTTGAATTAGATACCAAGCAACCAACTCAAATTAAGATCAGTTAAATCTTCACCTCTGGCTCCCTCAGAATAGTAAAAGAACGAAACAAAACATTGCTATGCTACTAGCTTTCTGAACAAATAACTTTGGAGTAACTTTTTAGACTGGTATAATTCCTTCTCCTACAAGTTGTGCTTTTAACCAAATCCTTTAATTTTTATTTTCAATCTCATCTGTGAGACCTTGGCATTTTAAGTCCGAGAGCCAAACTTCGGACCATATGTTCTGTTCATTGTTCTGTTGGCAATACTTCCTCCTTTACATTTTTTCCCCTCTGACTATCAAATAGTGCTTCTCATAGATAACACAGGAAAGCATTGAAAAATGAAAGTGCTGGCATTTGGGACCTGGGACAAGTTCCTGGTGACACTGATTTAGCTTTACCAATTCACACAGACAAAAAAACACAACTAAAAAGAGAAATGAGAGGCTTTGGGTTATGCTGTCAGGTTTCTGCAAGAAAAACTAACTCATTTCTTGGAAAACTATACTAGAGACCAAAACCAAGCCTTTGTTTTCCAAACGAAGATATACACATAATTTGTTGAGCATACACCAGATCTTAGGAGGAAGTAGTGGGTAATTTTTTACTGGAATGTTAATATTTAAAAGGAGAGAAATACAGCAATTAGCCCTTTGCACTATGTGGTTTCACTACATACGATCAAAAGGCCTTGGGAAGATGTGATCTGAAGTTCTGGACATCCCTGGGACACAAGAAGGTTGAGGACATGTGAAGAAGTAACCGAGTTTTCCCCAGAAGGAACTCTCTCCTGCAACTGGGGTAATCAGTCACGTACCTGGGTGATAAGGAACACTTAGCAGTGAGTGTGAGGTGTTTCGGGAGATGTTTGAAAACAGCCTCCGATGACTGAGAATAAAAATGGCTTAATCAAAAAACAAGTGAACACATAGAAAAAGAACAAATCTAAGAAAAAAGGTGGAGCTGCACTGTGAAACACTAAAGGAAAAATGGGTCAGAACATGTGTTTTTCCTACCCAGGGACCAGACTACACGAAATAAAAATCAAATAATTTACACACACACTGGAGCAAATGTTAGACTACGTAAGGGGTCTACGGTTTCTGATGATCTGGGAAAAGTCAAAGATAACACGTGTAACAGCCACCATCTCTGCTCCACAGAGGCAGGACTGCCTTGCCAGCAAGGTAAAAACATTTAAAAACTCAAATGCTCACTGATGGAGGAGGTGTGAGGGACCCCAGGCACAAACCCTCTCTCCTATCCCTGTGTACCCGGTGATGAGCACTAGGAGAAATCAAGTTCTAAACCCTCCTCACTTGTCAAAAATACTAAAGGCTGCATTTTTGGGGGGTGTAGAGGAAACGAGGGTTTAGGAATAAACGAGGTGATAATTCAACTGCAGGATAAATGCTAAGGGATGGAGGGGACGAGGAAGCCCTTCTCCCTGCCTCTCCCGGTGCCTCCGGGCACGGCCCAGCACCTGCACCCGCGGTCGGGCAGCAACTCCCTGTCCCGAGTCAGGAGGTGCCTGCCCCACCCCTCTCCCACATCCCAGGCATCAAAGCTCCATTCCCAAGGAAGGCTGGAGAAAAAGGTGCAGACTTATTAAATTTCCCGGCCTCCTTTCCTCACCTCTTCCTTCAGGTTGAAGGCACAAAGGCAGGTGCCAATTTGTAAGACTGCCCCAGGCAATACCTGACCTGCTGCTCCGCACAATGAAAAGGGAAGCAGGATGTGGGGAAAAAAGGCTTCTAAAGCTCCAACAGTGAGGATTGTCTCTCTCCCAGATTCCTTGATAAACCCCTTGCTTTGTGGTGAACACCCATTCTCCAGTCCTACC
The DNA here is from genome assembly GCA_004026585.1 of Noctilio leporinus. NCBI lineage: Eukaryota > Metazoa > Chordata > Mammalia > Chiroptera > Noctilionidae > Noctilio > Noctilio leporinus. The sequence goes on from PVIW01000298.1 coordinate 255,094, forward strand.
TCAAAACATAAACCTGTTTGACTTGAATTCTAGTTGCCCCGTGCAGGGCTGTTACCAGGTGACCAGCCACTGTGAACAGGCAACTCTATAATAAAGGGAAACATTCCTCGCTGCCCAAGAGCCTGCGTCAGCAACACAAAAATAATTACTTTGGCCATTAAAACATTAATAAGTTACAAAGTGTGTGCCACCTAAAATAAATCTTGAAATGTTCTTGCCCCAGAAGAAAAGCCCCGCATGGCTTTCTCACTGGCAGCCCTGACGCAGACATTCTCTGCTGAGCCCGGAATTTCCTCTGCACACGTAAAATCACCCGGGGGGAAATTAATAAATACAAAATGCAATCACCTGATCTCTTACTATTCATTAAAGCACTCTTTCTCCCAAGAGGGGACATTATTGCCCCCTCCCCTTGAAAAGACCCTCTAATAACAAACAGGAACAACGCAAGGCAATGCAGGGGAGACCTATATGTAAAATAAACTAGAATCTAAACGCAGATCTAGTTTAATGAACGACTTTGGCTACATTCCAATTCTGCATCACTCTGAAGTCTCTGGTCATCATTTTATTTAAGGTCTGAGAAGGCTTCTTTAAGGGCAGGCCTTGCGTCAAGCCGGCAGTCCACCATGGACGCAGCCAATGACGCTTCGAGCCCACCATGGCGCAGTAATTATTTATTTTGCTTCCCATGCTCTTTTGGATGTGGACACTGTGATGAAAGCCCAAGGGAGCTTTAATCAATTCTTAAGTGGCTGGAATCACCCACTCAAGTTTACTCTGGTAGCTGTCCGGCATGAGAACTGTCAAAAGATATAACACAACAGGGTTTGTATCTTACACACACACACACACACACACACACACACACATACACGCTGCTATCTCCAATGTCTTTTGTTTCTTCTTCTTTTAAAGCTCTTCATCTCATTTGGCATCACACCTGCCCAATCAATTTAAGGGGGAAAAACAGTCCTGAAGGATGGTTGCTGATAAAGAAGTCAGGGCCCGGGCAGGTCTTTTCGCATGCTAATGCCTGCTTGTTCTAGCCGTACCTGCAAATACAGCTCCAAACAGACTATTTCTAATACAGGGGAAGGTAATTATACTCACAAAGGCACCTCTGTGTCAGGGCCGGGCACCAGGAGCCAGCAGGTCTGGGAGACGGAGGCTTAACAGAGCCTCCTGCAGTGAATGCACATTGTCTAGCATGGGGGGGCCGGGGGGGGGGGGGGGACGCCCGACTGGGGGACCCTGCCGCATTCAAGACAACAGCGGTGCACCTTGTCTGAGAGGGTTATTTAATGCTTCTGGCACCTGCAGTCAGAGCCACCCCTCTTTTTCTAACGTACAGGTTCAACATTTATTTGGCATGTATAATTGTATATTTTGATCCTGGAGCTACAAACAATGGGTAGCATGTCAGGTCTTGATCCCTTAGTGTTCATTCCTCTTGGCCTCTCCCAAGCAGGTTAACCCTTATAGAGCAGCCTGGCAGCCACCTCTTCTGCCCAGTCAAGGGATGGTTAGGGCCATGTGGCTGGGATAGGAACAGGGTGAGTTCCAGTGTCTTGCTGAGAAATATCACTGGTGCTGAGACCTGTTAGGTGATTGCATCCTTGATGCTAAAACCAAATAAACCAGCGATCAATTGGAGGCTTGGTATCAGTGACATTGACATTATTTCCATTTTAATATAAAATGCCAGTGCCTGTTATTTGGTTTCTTTAGTCCAGGGACCTTTGGGATATTGGTTTCTCCTTAATTGTATTAATTCTAACCAAGTCATTTGGCAACTCAGGGCTTCTGAGTGGGAAATACCATTCCTGTGTCAGTGTTACTTCTTCTTTATTGTTCTACGCTCATATGTAGCTTTGCTGTCAACAGTGCTCAAGTGCCAGTGGCCAGAAACCCTGCAGAGAGAACCTAATGCCTTGTTGAGCTGGTTTGCTCTCGATCCATTCTCTTGACAAGTTTCATTCAAATGTGAGATATTGTGCAGGCCATGTCTGTGAAGACACCTCTTTTCTATTCTCCTTGATATAGATCCAGAAGAAAGATTAAGTTCTTTATTCCAATTCCCTTCAGCATCCCCAAGGAAGGCTATTTTTCTGCAACCTCAGCCGTTATGGCTGACCAACTAACTGGGCTGGGTACTCTCTTCATATTTCACCTTTCTAAATGCCGTTCTTCTCAGAGAGGGAGCAGGCTGCATTCAAAGTACTCAAAGTGAATCATCTTCAACATGGCTCTATACCTAGATTCTGCCACTCCACACCAACAGCAGGACACTGCAGGAACAAGAACACGAGCTTCGGAGCCAGAGACCTAGATTCAAATTATTGCTCTGCACTCAGAATCTGAGGGTGGGTACAGCTCTTAAATACCCTCCTTGTACCTCCAGTTCCTCGTCTATAAAATGTAGCATTTGTATGGACATAAGAATTAAATTTATGCCAATTTATGTCGATTTATGACAATTAGCACAAAGGACCCAGTACAATACCTAGTACAAGGATCTTCAATAAAAGGTGATGATATAAAGGTAATTATTTTTATCAGTGGAAAGTACGCTGTCCTCTTGGAGCAGAAAATGGAAATAGCTAATATATTTTTTAAACAACTAGCAGCTGGAGTAGGCCTCCTATGTGGTTTCATACCTGAATTCCAGTAGAGTTCTACATTTATCAGGCTAAGAGCCAATCTTTTATTTGGCGGAAGACCTAATCCTACCAAATACGTTTAAATTAGTTTGCTAAATTGATCATATCCCACATGAGACTCTTTGGCTGTCATAAGACATATTACTTTAATTTTACAGTCAATGAGCATTTCTGAAGCTGGCCATCTTTTAAGTGCATACTTTGGTCACAATTAGAAACCAGAGAAACGTAAGAATAGATTAGCAGATACATATGTCACTTCTGGAAAATATATGCCAAGTACTCCACGAATAGTGGACTAGTAGCAGCGTTTTCAATACTTCAAACCTGAAGGAACAGCATATTATATTATACAAGTTTAGCTAAAATAAACAAGTGCTGTGTTAAAACTAATTTTGCAGGCACTTAGCAAAAACAAACAAAAGAGACAAACAGTAATAAAATAAAACATGAACTTGAGAAAAATGTTTGCCTCGAAAGGGTAGGTTATGTGCAGCCCAAAGCTGTAGCACTAACATATTATTGTTACATCCTCTTGCACATCTGAATTTGCTTCCTTTTAAAATTATACTGCCTATTAAAATTAATTTTTAAAAGAACTTTATGGCACAGGAATGATATGGTTATATTCTCTCATCTCCCTTAGTACTGATTACTTTGAAGGCAATAATACTGTCTATAGTCAACCTCTGTAACTCCAGTGTCTTCTAGGATAGCTCCCAACAAGTATTCGGTGAATGAATAGTATAATAAAAAATTAATAATTTTCTAACATTTAAGGGTCTTTTCTAGCTCCTTCTGCACACTCAACTCCTTTGGACACTGTTTTATAAAATAGTATTTTTCAAGGTGTCTTTTCTGAAGTCCAAAGTAGAATGCCTGGCCTGAAGGGGCTGTGGACCACAGAGCATCAGCAGTTACCCTGCACTGGGGCACAGTGGAAGGAGCTGGGAAATTCTGCAAGAATCCATTACCTCGCATCCCGTAATTCAAATTTAATGATAATTGACACATCATGCCTATTACATGCTAAGGATGTCTTATATCTTTTACATGCATGGTTTAGTAAAACCCTTACAACAATCCTAAGAATATGGAGATACTATTGCTATCTTCTCCTTTTTTTAAAAGATTTTATTTATTATTTTTTTTAGAGAGGGAAAGGGAGAGAGTCAGAGAGGGAGAGAAACATCACTGTATGGTTGCCTTTCACCTGCCTCTAGCTACGGACCTGGCTGTAGACCTGGCTTGCAACCTGGTTATGTGCCCTGGCTGGGAATCGAACCAGCGACCTTTGGGTTTGCAGGCCCGGGACTTATCCACTGTACGGTGGTACACCAGCCAGGACTGCTATCTTTTTTTTTTTACAGATCGCGCATATGAACTACAGGGACAGAAAGATTTTGAAAAACCTTTTTTCCTCCCAGTTCGTTTTCCTTTAATACAACCTTTAAGTCGAATATTATGGACAATATCACATGGCTCCCAATGTTAATCACAAGTTGACATCATTTTAGATACAAAACCTGGCCCCTTGAGGTACTTGATACCTTCTCCTCACGTTCTAAAATTCTGCCTTTTAGTAAAATGTCCAAAATATTCCCATGGTGGCAGATACCGGGAGGGCCCAACGTTATTTTTCAATGAGCAAAAAGAAATAGCGCTAGATAGGAACGTGGCCCCAGCCTGTGGCTCCGCGAGCAACACGTGGGGTGTGTCCTGCTACTCCGGTCACTGCGAGAGCCGGAAGATGGGCCTTCCTGCTCACGATGCATAACGCAATTCTAAATGTCTATAATTTAAAGAGCTGACGTAAGACCTAAGGTAGCATGTTCTTATTTCAAAAAATAAAGCAGAATTGAGTTCTTGCCCTATAATATCATTTTAAGATAGCATTTTAAAAGCAATTAGGAAAAACAATCCTATACCTACCCTGGCCTCAGCTGCTACACATTCACGATGCTGAGGGTCTCTCACTTCTCTCCATTGCCATTTCCTTAGCTCATTCACTGTCAACAGGGGCACCAAACCTTCTTAGCATATGACCCTATTTTTAAACTTTCCTGAATGATCAGGCCTGTGCTCCCTCCTATCTGGTTCAACATACCTTCATGTGATAGCTCAGGTTGCAAAGGGATTGAACTGAGTTTGAAACCTAGCACCCCACTTACAAAGTACGTGACTATAGACAAATCACCTGCCCCCATCAAGCCTTCCTTTCCTCAGCTGTAACTTGGAGTTAAAAAAAAAAAGAAAGAAACTACCTCTCTCAGGCTGTGGTAAGGTCAAGACTGGACTCTGTCTCTACATATGTCGTTCCCTAAAATCCTAGCATCCATCTTCGATGTTGCTGTCTTCAGATGCTTCAAATCCTTCCATCTGCACAGACTCTTTTTCTGTTCTGTGCACAGATAGGGATGGTTCTCCCAGCAAAATGAAAAGAAACAATAAATCTCTCAACCTCCTTCCCCGTTACATTATCACTCAAATCTACCTTTCCTTCCAGTTGCTGTATTCTTTCCCTCTTTTTCCTTACAGTAAAAGCCAGTGGTTTATATCTGCTAGTATTTTCTCAGAAGGTTTCGACTTCCGTCATTCTACTGAAATCAATTTCTTAAACTAACCACTGACCTCCATCTTTAAGTTTGAAGGCCTCTGCTTGGCCTTCACTGCGTGATCTCTGGATACCACTCACCACTCGCTCCTGCCCTTTATCCTTCTCCCCTCCACTAACTCCCACACGCTGCTCGCCAAGTTCTCCGCCTGCCAGCTACTTCTGCTTTTTCTCCAAACTCCTTTCTGCCTCCGAAATGGGCGTGGTCTCTGAGGTCCATCATGGGTGTCCCATTAGCTTAGAGATCTTACCTTCTCTCATAGCGTCATGCGTGCAGAGGACCCTTAGGAGAGCATCCCTCGTCCCCATCCCTTGGACAAGGCTCTCATCCTGCATGCCGCACGGCAGAATAAAGAAACACTGAGCAGGGGGTCAGCAGACAGCTGCAGTCTTAGCCCTCCCCGGCTATCCAAAGTCACCTAGTTCAATCTCTGAGATTTCTGGGCTTCTATTTCTCCATTTTAAAGGACATCAGATAGAGGTCTTTGAGGTTTCTTGCAGCTTCTCAAATGTCATGAAATTCTGAAAGTTAAAGTCGCACCATCCATTCAAGTGCTCTTGCCAGATATCTGAGTCATCCTGTAATCTTCTTTTACTTTTCACCTTCCATCCTTTTCCCAGACTTGTAAGACCAACTCCCAGACATCCCTCAAATGTATCCACTGCCCCTCTGTCCCCACCACCACGGCCCTAGCTTAGGTCAATGCCACCCAGCCAGCGGCCTGACAGCCTTCAGTCCTGCTCTCCCACGAGGAGCCCCCACACTGAAGCACAGATGTGACCATGCCATTTGCCTTCCCCTCCACCTGGTTAACTCATCTTTTAGGGCCACCTCCCCTTAGAAAGCCTTCCCGGCTTTCTTGCTGTGCGTCATTTCCACCCACTTAGGACCCTGTGTACACCTCCTGACAGCCCTTCCCAGCCACATGGGGGTTATATTCCGAGGCTCTGTTTCCTCATCTGGGTGCCCCCGTGAGATGGCAAATTCCTTATAAAACCATGCATCATCATTCATTTATTTCCATATTCCCCAGGGCAGAGCTTGCTGGGTGAATGAATAAATGTCCCTGACACTGGAAAAGCCATCTCTCCTGTAATTAGCTCCGTTACATTCGACTTCCCCAATATCATGGTCTTCTTTTGTCATGACTTGCCAACTTGCTGGCTTTCACTGCACTAATATCCTTGTTTATAACTTGGAAACACATGGCTTTCGCTTACTCTTTACTGACTCAGCAAACAATGATCAAATGTCTACTTGTGTGTCAGAAGCTGTTACAAGCAGCAGTGAACAAGACAGGTCTCCAGTGTGCAAGTACACTCCAGATGAGGGAGACACACAGACAGAAACACATCAGACAGCGGTGGGTGCAGAGGAAGGAACCGGAGGAGGGACTGGGGAATGACAGTGAGGAACACTGGTTGAGACAAGATACCGAGGCGAGAGGAAGAACTCCAAGCAGGGTGAGAAGCGAGAGGACGTGAAGGTAGAGTATTTGGGGAAAGGAAAGGTAACCAGTACAGCTGAGGAGGGGTGAGGTTTGGCAGCAGAGAGGAGAGGGCAGCAGGGAAGGCACGAGAGGACTATTCCAGGTGCAGAAACAGCTGGATAAGAGGATGTAGGTCACGGTTCTCCTCCCCCAGGTCCAGCCCACCTTGGCCCCTTCCACCCCTTATATTACTCTGCCTTCTTCACCAGGTTCTTAGCATCAACTGATGTCGCAGGGACTTGGATTTGTAGCCATTGCCTAAATGGCTAGAACAGGGCATAGAGTCAGCTCTCAGTAGAAGTGTGTTGATTGAATGAATTAATCTGATTCACATTTTAAATAGGTCAGCCTGGCTGCTGTGGGGACAACAGATTTGGGAGAGTTAGGAGTCAAATAGAGCCTCCAGGAGGCTTTCCCAGAAGTCCAGGTGAAAGTCAAACTAGGAGAAGGGTGAGACCTGCCCCTGTCATAGCTGTAAAACCACACAATGTCCCTGATGTTAGGAAATCAGCATAGCACCATGTTCTCAACAGCTGTCTTCTTCACGTGGGACGAGCTCATAAAATGGGTACTTTTTAAAAGATGCTAAATCAAGAAATCTTTATTATGTATTTACATGTTACCAAAGTAAAACTGATGACCTGATACAGTCTGACAAAAATCTATGAACACTAAAAATGCACGTGTTCTATTTATCATTGGTATATACTCACAAAAGTATGTCAAAATATATTCAGGGATATGCATCTTGTCATTGCTTGTAATATCCCAAAATAGGAATCAATATAAATACCCATCAGTGGGAAACTGCCTAAAAAGTACTTTAACATTTTTTATAAAGCTATTAAATAAAATAAGGAAGGAGCCTTACGATTATAGTGTGCTTAAAAACAATTCCACTTTTGTTAAAACACACACAAGATTGATACTGGTATGTATACAACTGGTGAGGTATAGAGAAAAAGAAAGGGTGGGAGGTAGAAGAGAGTTAAATATTGATCTAAGTAGAAGGTTTTCTTTTCTTAAAGGTATATAAAAAACAAGCAGTGAGAATTGAGTGGTTAAGGGGTAGAGAGAAGTTTATTTTGAGGCATTTCTGAATTATTTAATTTCTTTGAAATATACACTTGTATTTTACTTAAAAGCAAATAAACAAGGGATATCCCTTTGAGATAATGAGCAGAATAATCAAGAACATGCATCACCACCTGCTTTCTGGGTTTATGGACAGTAGCTCCAATGATTCATTTACACACATACAGTGAATGAAAACATATACTACAGCATGTGTGTATGTGGGTGAAAATATATTTGAATATTCTCCACTGCAGTGGGACAAAGGCCTCTGATTAGGCCACAGAAGACAGAACCCACGTTCCCAAGTGACTTTCTGTGCCACACCACCCTCCAACGCTTGAGTGCAGCCCCAAGTGATTTTCAACAATGCACGATAGATCCTAGCTCTCATCGCTTTCCTGACCATTGCTTGACCTCAGGGAGGTAAACGTTTGCTTTTTAGGGAAGCATCTTTTAGCCTTTATTAGCTGTGCTGATACTTAATGTTAAATAACAAGGTTCCTTCCATTCCTAGCGTAATCCTCATATATTTTAAGAAAGGCTGTATAGTTGCAGATGTTTAAAAACTACATGATATTCAAAAAAGCTCTTTCAAAGGCAGTTCATTATCCTGCCTTTACTTCAATCACCTACCTGCTTTGTGCTGTAAACTAAACCTCACTGAATGTTACCAAAAGAGGGGGGCTTTGTTTACAGGGTCCCTATAACTATTTCTGACCTCAGGAATGTGAAATGTTTACCACATCTACTTTTTTTTTCAGTTGTAAATGTATTTCTAAGGCAAGTATTCTAATTACCATTTATTGGGAAGTCACAGAATAGTGGGGTATTTTGCAAGTCAATCCAGGGGGAAAATAGAAAGCCAGGTTAAGCCCAATTTAGGTGAGGTTAAGCACCGCAGGCCTAAACACACAAGACAGCACCAATTACTGCCCCGTCCTGGGCCCCGCATTGTCATGCTAATGACAGCAAACAAAAGGACCAGGGGAAGGAGAATGATTACCTGTCCCAACTAGAACTAGGATAGCAGTCTTCTATGAAGACTCACATAGAGGGACACAAACCAGGTTAAAAGGCAGTAGGGCACTCTGGGTCATCAAGACAGGAACCAGTGAAGGGCTCTGTGACTACAAAGTATGGTCCTGGGACAAAAACATGGATACGGCGAAGCTCAAGCTCTACGGAGTCCCTGAATTGCCAAAGCGATTTCTGACCAAGGCGGGGTGGGGTAAGGCAGGGGAGCTTGGAGAAAAGAGTCACAGGAAACCAAACCTAAGGCTGGAAGGTGGGATAATAGAAATGAGGATGATTTTGGAGGGTAACAAAGACCCCGCAGATCGAATGGAGAGGTGAACTCTGATAAACGAAGTCCCCACTCACAGATCTCAGTGCATTAAGCTGATGACAGATGACACCAATGACCAGTGGGAAGGAGGGGACTGAGACCCTCTTGCAATGAAATCACGTTTCCAGAAGCTCAAAGTGCTAGTGACTTCACTTGATAATTACCAGCGCACCCAAAGCAGCACCAAGCCCTGAGGAATGCCTCTGAACTGGGTTAAACCACCAGCCTAGTAATTAAACTCACTTTATATGGGAGAGGTCTCGTGCTCAAACTTGAGCAATCCTGCTCATTTCAGGAAGGCAATTTTAGCACGAAAGTGGAAACAAGAAACTTCTGAGCCTCAATCTCGGCTCAGATACCATGGCTGGCGGGCTCCGTTCACCCACCTACAAAATCAGGAGACCAGCTCCTTCCAGAGGGTGTTAAAGGGGATTAAGATTATGAAATACTGTGAAGATGAAAAGGACTAAGTCTCAGTCTTGTATCGTTTGCAGGTAGTTTACCAGTCTCTGTTTCTGTGTCAGCAAACAAGTTTTTACTGTTTTATCCACCTAGACGTTTTGATAGCAGTCATTGCCATAGTATCCAAGCATTTTTTTTTTTACCAGACAACCTGTTGAGAGACTGCTTGGCATCTAGTCAAAATGACATGCTGCTTGCTTTGTGTTACAGTCTGCAAGAGCCTAAAAATTCAAAACAGGAGATGATTTTTTTCCCTCTAATGATCAATACTATGCCTTATGACATATTGCTTATTTCTTATTGCTGGAAAATAAGTAGGTAAGGGATATAGCTAAAACACTGTGCTCCATGCAAACACTCACAGATTGAACATTTTAGGTGCTACTTTGAAAAATCTGCATGATTATCCCAAAGCGCCAAGATTCAACACTAAAAGTAACTTCTCCACTCTACTTAAAACTAACCACAGAAAAGAAGGGGTCACATATTTGATCCTTCCAAAGCTCAGACCATCATGGGGCATCTTCCCCTCCCTCGCCTCTGAGAAGTACAGGGTACTATTTGGGGAAGGCAAATTTAACTGAAATAGCCTCAGTTATTACTAACACAGATACTTAGCAAGGTTACCTGTAAAATTAATGTTTACATGAGTTAAAAAGAAAAGGGCAAAACAGTTCCTGGGGGTAGGATCTCACAAATGCTGTGCTGAATTCCAAAACAAGGCATTTAAAGTTCACCATAAAAAGCAGTATGATACATCGTTACATTACGGGACCCATTATATCCAAACAGGGTGAACTGGGAACAGAAGAAAACAGCTGTCCTAACATTATGCGTCTGTGGGATGAAGCTCACCAGGGGGGTAAAGTAAACTACTTTGCAGACCCATGTGAGCGGCAGAGTCAGAAAGGAGATTACATGATGATGGAGATACTGGTTCAAATTCATAGGAAGAATCTGAATAAAATATTTTGTGAAATATGTGTATAGAAAAAAGGCAATTAACTTTAGGTAATGTGATAGTATATATTTATATGTAAATAAACAAAAACTCTTAAGTAGACATTGGCCTTCTTATCCTATTTTTCTAAAGGTTTACTCATTCACGTTGGCTATGAAGCATTCTTTTTGAAACGATGTTCTCATTGAACAATGGTAAACATCTTACGTTTGCTAAAGTGTCATAGCTGGGCAAAGCAGCACATTCTAGTATATTCCAATATAACTTTTTTGGCAGAGGTGTGTAAATAACAAATTTTAAGAGTATTCTAAAAGCTTGATTTTCCAACCATTTTGAAAACCTATTTTCTAAATGAAAAATCATTAAGGTTCAACTTAAGTAGGACGACCCATACATATGGACATGGCTAGGATGTCTAGGATCAGAAAATAAATTCCCGGTCTGGTGTGGGCTTCTTCCTAAACTAAGCTCAGGGCACCTCTATCCATGAAGGGTGGTGCGGGGACGACACCGAGAATTTAGTTTTTTGTATCAATAACAGCCCCATAGAAGGCGCTAGCCACTGTTGCTGCAAAGAGCTGTGAGCTGAATGATACTAGTGGGCACCATTCACGTCCTGGTCATTTATTATTTGAGTGCTTCTAAGGATAGCTTTTTGGTGGTGGCAGGAAGGTGACCCATGGGCTCCAGCAGAACATCTTCCCCCGAAGAACTGTGAGGAATCAATTTCACGCTGATGAGCAGTGTCTAGTTTAAAGGATGAGTGTACAGTTGAATAGTTACCTTATAGATCCCGAAGAACCCCAGGTCCCTTACGACAGACAGAGCACTGACTCGGGGACCAGTGGTGATTTCCCCAGCCACTTGCAAACGGATCTTGACGATTTCCAAAGGATTAGTGAAAATCACTTGGGAACCTCCTGCCTAAAAAGGAAAGGAATAAAAAAATTATTATCAAAGCAGGCTCATGGTTAAATGGTTCAGGAAAAGATGGGTGATTATTCGCAACAGAGCTCTGAATATTCTATGCTCAAGAGACCACAGTTTTAGTTTTTGTTCCATCAAAACTATGATTATGAGTGTGAATCAAAATACAGCTACTGGGTAGGGGCCATGGAAACACAGACCCTGTCTCCTCCTTGCATGGGCTGAAAGAGGGCAAAGGCAAGAGACTTGGCCAAACACACAGAGACTTCTGTTTGCCCCACCAAAGTCTGCACACTAAAATGACAAGGATTCCTTGAAGTGCAATCAACTGCCACCACGGGTTTCAAAGCCAAGGACACAAAGGCAGCAAGAAAAGGAAAATCAAACAGTATCCAAATAACGAGACACAGATCTTCCCATCAGAGTAGGAGGTGACAGGAAGGACACAGGTGGTCCCACAATGGACTTCATGATTTTGTGAATGACTCAAACAACATTGCCAGAAAACATGTAAACTTAGGTGAAAGCTATTTTTTCTTCTCTTAAAAAGTCAGGCAAGCCCTGGTTGGCACGGCTTGGTTGGGTGTTGTCCCGCCGAGCAAAAGGTGGCTGGTTTGATTTCCGGTCAGGGCACAGGCCTGGGCTGTCGGCTGGATGTCCCCTGCTGGGGCATGTAGCAGAGGCAACCCATCATGTCTCTCTCCCTCCCTTCCCCTCACTCTAAAACTGAATAAAATCTTAAAAAAAAAAAAAAGGCAAACCATCAAACACCATTTTCTGGAGTTACATATTATTATCTTTTTATTTATGTATTACCTGTGTATGGAATTACTCTTTTCATATAAGATAAATGTGAAGGTAGTAAAAATATGCATTAAATCAATTATGGCCCAAACTTTGAACAACGTGTGTCATTTCATTCCAGCGATGGCTGGGTGCCACACCTCCGAGATCATCAGTGGAAATCTTTAAAGTGCACTATAAGGGAAATTTTAAGCTAGCTATTTTGAAGCTAAGCCTATATTTATCACAAGCAATTACATTCTTTCTTACTGTACTTGTTATTCCTTGTCACAAATATATGAAATTTTTATATCATTCAAACTAAGGTTGACACACAGTTCAGGATATTATGTAGCAAATGCGCCAAATGAGATCACAGACACAGCAATGACATTTTACAGTTCAGAAGATGTCATCATGGCCACAGGAAGGATTTGAGTCACTATAATCCAAAATGACTTCTTTTTTAAAAAAATTTTTAAAGATTTTTTATTTATTATTTTTAGAGAGAGGGGAAGGGAGAGAGGCAGAGAGGGAGAGAGACATCCACATATGGTTGCCTTTCCCCTGTTTCCAGCTACAGACTTGGCTGGAGACCTGGCTTGCAACCTGGTTATGTGCCCTGGCTGGGGAATCGAACCAGCAACCTTTGGGTTTGCAGGCCTTATCCTCTGCGCCACCAGCCAGGGCCAAAATGACTTCTTGCTACAACTTTTGATCCTGTTAACCAGCGTATAGACCTCACAAAATGGGCTGTACTAATCAAAACCAGCTACAAGAATGCTCTTTGAAGTATTATTTATATTACCTAGAAATAAAAATTAGAAACAATATCAGTATTTAATGGTAAGGAATGGATTATAGGTATTTGAGTATGTTTGTGCAATGAAATTCCATCCCGCCAATAAAAGTATTATAGAAAATGTTCAGTACATGATGTGAAGTGGAAACTCTCAGATGGTTAAATGCATGTACACCATTTCCCAGCCCCACCTGAGCATCACGTGGAAGAGATAGACCAGTGTAGTGCTTTCGAGGTGATAGATTCCAAATGGCTTATTTCTTTTTCTGGTGTATGTTTAAAAAATTTCTTCTACATGTAGCATGTGCTACTTTTGTAAGGTAAAATAAATACTTCTGCACAACTTAATATACGTCAGTCAACCTCCCTGAACAAAGAAAAGTGTTCACCCATTAACTCACTAAATCATAGTTTTTCATTTTTACCAACATAATACCTTAATCAAGATGCAGACTGAGACTTTCCTTTCATCCATTAAACATTATACCTGTTAACACGGCAGCGGTGTTCTCCTGAGTTAGCCACTCAGGCCACCTCCCCATACTTGCTTCTGCCCCATTTGGCCTATCACCAACATCTCTCCTAGGTGACCCTAAGGAGGTGGGCCAAACAATATTGATAGAAAAAAACATGGTTTCGATTCACCAAGAGGCCCAAGAAAGAAAGGCCCTTCTACAGTGGGAAGGAGGGCATGACAACCCACCCAGAGGCTGGTGTGTTCTTAAGGCTCCCAAGAAGGATCTGCTCCCACTTCTCTAGCACCCACATCAGCCACACTTGGCTCCCGCAGCTGCCACCAGCAGGTGGCAGGAAGGGCAACCCCCGGCCTGCCTGCAGCCCTTGAGTAAGTACTGTGTGGGAGTTGTTTCAGCGCAGCAGGATGAGGAGATGAGATGGACCTGACCCAGGCACAGTGAAGGTTAACTTTGTGCCTCTAGACCTGTGCTCCCGAGTTGCAAAAATGAGTAAGAATTGCTGGGCTGAAATTAGCCTGAGGCTGCTATCTGAAAGCCCAAAGATGGGTAAGTCCACGCCTCCTACCAAGGGTTGAATGGAAAGCAGTCCACATGGACTGATCTTCTGGAAGAGCAGAACAGGGAGGCAAGGCATGCTCACCGGGCTCTGCTGGCAGCAGGTAAAGAGGCAGCTGAGCACCACAGGGAAGACTGAACCCAGCCCCCATCTGTCCAACTACCTCACCATTCTCAGGAGGATCAAAGGGTCGGGGGGTATACTGCAGCCAGCACGGAGGTCAGGATTCTGCAGTGACTCCACGCCATGTTGGCTTTGGTTCTTCTAGCTCCTAAACTGATGCTTCAACTGCTTGCAGAGATTTAAAAATATAACGACTTCTAGATCCTACTCCGGGTAAATTAAATGAGAATTTCTGCATCTATCCTTTGAAGAAATGTCGTATGTGATTAAATGCACAGTGAGAGTAGAGATCGTTTCAGTTCACTACATCATCTCTTTAGGATCCCTGTCAATTCTGAGACTGCTTTATAGGGTTATTTAAAGCTATGATTTCAACTTCCAGTCTTCCATGTTCTTTTACAGAGTAACCTTTGTATGTGTTACAGCTGATCTCATAACAAACTCTTTATACACATCCAAGCGGTACCATTATTAAAGGGTATAATTCTTAGTATAGAATTCATGCCTTTTTTGTTGCGTCTTTACTAATGCCTGTAAAAGTTAACATTATATACTGTAAAATAAGAACTTATACTCAACTCCCCAACTCCAAGCCAAATGACAGAGAGCAATTCTTTCAGCACAACAACGTGAATTCCAATCACTAAGGATGATACAAAAGTCAAGCCCACCTCAGAGAGCTGCAGGGAACGGGGGCCAGTGGGAAGAAAGAGTGCAGTGAGTGTAGGAGAAAATAATGATGTGCTCGTTACCTCTGGTGGGCTCGGAAAGAAAGAATCTACAGACTCAAAGTGGCACATGGCAGGGGTGCCAAAGATGAATGGGCCCTTTGGAGTCCAGCTGGAAGGAAATGAGACTCCAAGGCACCAAGAGGAGATGCTTATCATCAGATGCTCAGAGTCCAGGCATCACCACAACCTGATCACTGAGCAGCACACTGCCTGCTGCTCTGCTGCTCTTGCTCTATTATCCATTCACAGTACCGACCCAGGTCTCTCCTTCGCGAAGATCAAAGACGGCCGCATCCGTGGACAGGAACACCTATTGTGCACGATGTCTTTTGTGTCCCTCATCACTTGAAAGCTCGGGCTGTGTGAAGATACTGTTGTGTGTGTGTGTGTGTGTGTGTGTGAGTGCAAGCAATTCTGTCACAAATCATTTCCCTGTGACTCTAGAGTCTGAGGCAAGGGGGGCAGGGGAAGATTTTCCATAGTAGAACTGGCTCTGTGGAGCACATGATATTTACAGTGGGGACACTGACTTCTCTACAGGTTTCTTGGACTAGTCTTTGTTACTGAAATTTTAGTTACTATCCAGTATCTGGATCCATCTAAAGAAGAATGCACAAACCCACTGCAGACTCATTTCTGCTACCTAATCATTCATTCGTATGCTTATTCACCAAATATTTATAAGTAATCGTGTTCAAAGTCTGTCCCAGGAATTGCAAGGATATAAGATGAGTGAGAATGCATTTTCATTCTCAAGAAGCTTGAAATAGGAGTAAATGTAATAAATACTCATGAAACATCAATTATAGGCTATCAGGGTATTGCTTTGCATGTTATATATAGATCTTCAGTCCACTCAAGAGGTATTTTTTTTTCAAGATTTTATATAAGAGGAAATTGAGGCATAGAAAGATTAAAGCAACTGTTATGGGTTGAGTTGTATTCCACCAAAATTTATGCTGAAATGCTACCCCTCAATACTTCAGAATGTAATTATATTTGAAGATAGGAGAGATAGGACCTTCAAAGAGGTAATTAAGGTAAACTGAGGTCACATGGGTGGACTGGTGCCCTTGTAAGAAGAGCAAACTAAGGTACTGACAAGTAGGTATAGAGAGAAAAGGCCATGTGAGGACACAGACAGAAGGTGGCCATCTTCAAGCCAAGGGGAGAGGCCTTGGAAGAAGCCATGCGGACACCTTGATCTTAGACTTCCAGCCTCCAGGAAGGTGAGAAAATAAATGTACATTGTTTAAGTCACACAGTTGGTGGCACTGCATTATGGCAGCCCTAGTAGGCTAACACAACAACCAACCATGTCTACACAGATGGCAAGCCAAAAGGACTTTCTACTGAGTCCAATAAATATACGCCTTCGGAACAGAGAAAATGACACATGAGAAAAGATAATTATAATATATGATAAGAGCTAAGGTAATGGCAAGTTGCCATGGCTAGTCAAAGCAGGGCAAGATTTCTGCCGGCTGGGATAATCTGGGGAGGCAGTCAAACATGTATGTTAACACATCAGTTGGTGACTGAAGTGAGATTAGGATTTGGGAAATCCGGACAGAGAATGCCAGAAAAACACAGAGCCAAGGAAGGGCTTTCCACACGTGTTGGGAAACATACCTGGCAGCACAACTGTCCAGTGAAATTTTAATAAGGATGATAATTATGGTAAGATCCACATGACCATTCAGCAGCATTTACTGAGTGTTTACTGTGTGCACCAGGCATTGTGCTAAGAGCTTTGTAAGGATTTTCCACTTACAATATTTCCTCATAATATTGTAAGGCAACTAATAATATTATTCCCATTTTTGCAAGTGAGCAAACTGAGGCTAAAGGGGTTGAAGGAGGTTATGTAACTTGCCTGAGGTCACACAGCTAGGAGGGTAGAGCCCAGACTCAAAGCTGCACCTGCTATATGCCAGAACCTATGCTTATTAGGGCAGTAAGGAAGAACTGACCAAGCCTTTTGCTTTAGATGGCAGGGGGAGCATGAAAAAGGAGCGCTGCAAATGACTGGGGACACATCGTGCCAGGCCTAGTCCTACTCTGAAGAACAGGGTTGCCTTTGGAGATGATGCCTTCTTTCAAGTGGGTCTGTGATGAGTCTAAGAGCCAGAGAGAGTCCTTGTATCTCTGGTCTCTAAGAGATAGGTCAGCAGAGGGGAGAACTCAGGGGGGATGGAGAGCCCTGAGGCATGGATAACAATTACAGTTTTAGCAACTAGGTGAGAATAACAAAGACCAGAATTAGAACAATGACACTGGTAATGAGGGAGTGGGCGGGATGGGTGAGAAGTGGAAGCAATAGAGATCAATAGGACTTGGCTGCGGACCAGGGAACTAAAGAAGCAGGTAAGGGCAAAACAAAGGGTGAGGCTGAAGTTTTTGCATCTGTGGGAAGTAAAGAGATCGGTGACGATGCATCTAAGAAGGCCGAAGGCTGGCAGTGGTGGAAGGGCAAGCTGAGAGTTAGAGACTGAGACACAGTGAGGATGTCCTAGCGCAGGGTAATGGTAGGCAGGACCTTCTGTGGTGTGGGAGGAGGGTGAAGCACCTAAGAAGTGATAAGCAACCTCTGCTACACACCAGGACATGGTAACCCAGGCACGAAAGTTAGGAAGGGGCTTCCAGAGAGAAGAGACTGACAACCAGGGTGTTGACCCAGGGTGGTGAAGCCTGGCACACAGGCGGGGGTGGGGGGGTTCATGGAGGGAAAGATGAAAACTGGATGCCAAGGAGTTCAAGTTTATGTAATCTATATATTCAAGGGAAGGGAAAGAGGAAGATCATGGGAGCAAGCAAGGTAGAATGAAAACTTATTTAGGGCTGTAAGGAGCAAAGATCTAGGGCAGAGTAAGATACAACAGAGCTGGCAATAATTCTGCTGTGCTTAAGAAAACCTCGGCAGTTCTGAGGGGAGGAGGTGTGGAGGGTCGGATTTCACGAAGCCTGCTGTTTTGCTTTAATGACACGTAAGAGTTGTGGGATAATTTTGTTTCTGAGCAGAGACTGACCACTCATAGTTAGTTGGTTGTTCTTACTATTTATGTATGAAACAGATCAGGATGAGGTACAAGGAGACACAACTAACATTCGGGAGCATAAGCCAAATCAATGAGGACAAAAGACCCCTCGGAATCAATAGGAAAATTGTATCCTTGCCCTTCGGAGGAAGTTATGGTGCAGTTAGCCTGACCCGCAACACAGACAAGAAGACAAAGTAGTTCGGCGTCTAAAGATGAGTCAGGGCAGTTGCTCCCTCATTCCGATCCTCAGCTCCGAGCAGGCAGGAAGACACAGCAAGCTGTGAGTGTACCAACACTGCTTAGTGCTGCTTATCTGACCTGCCCCAGGGTACCAGAGCCACAGCAGGTCCTCTGTTACGGGCCTACTGTGTGAAAATGACTGTAGGTGAGGAATAATTGGGGTCAGTGCTAGGTGAGTTTGTACTCAGGCCGTTATCAGGTCCTGAACGAGAACGCTTTACTGCTAACTCTATTAGTCTCGAATGTTAGCATCAGTGTAACAGAATGTACACGCATTTGTAGCCTCTTAAAAAAAGGAACCGTACGGTCAAAGACATCATATAGCTTTAGAGGGAAAATATGGAACTGCTATGCCCAAATATCTTACACATCACCGTATTTTGGTAATTCATTTCAAATTCAAACAAAATTCAAAGCAATCATTCTAAATAAAATCTCAACAAGGTTTCCTATAGATGTTCCTGCAGACGTTCCTGGGCCTAGGAACATTCTGAACAAAAAGTCCCATGGAGAATCTTCCATCAGTACACGTGAACTCATATTTACAGAGTCAGTGACTTTGAAAAGTAGTCCAAGACTAGATAAAAAATCGAGACTTGCAGGGTCATTGACTTCCTTGGGAAGGTGCACAGGGCATGCTGCTCAGGTGGATGGCAGCGCAGACCCCCTTCCATCCGTAGCTGGGCGTCCCTTCCGCTCAGCTCACCTACCGGGAGCAGCATGGGTCACTGACGAGGGGCCGGCTTTCATCGGTTTCTCCATCAGTCCCATAGACTACAAAGCAGAGTAGTTAGTCCATCTTGACTCTGCTCTCCAGAGTTGTCCTTTTAACTCTTTATTTGTAGAACACGAGTTAACAGAAGGTGCTGGAAGAATGTTAAGAGTCTGAAAGTGCACTGGCCGGTACAACAGGAGGCCACATGTTGTAGCACAGAATTCAGTGGCTACGAACGGCATTCTCTCTGACTAGTTTTGTAAGGGGTGTTTGCAACGTCTGTAGTTTTCAACCTGTGGTTCCTGGCAAAGGGAAGAACAGCCTAGTACAGGGTTCCAGTGTTCCTTTCACCGCCGTTCTGGACACGGTGAAACAAAAAGCACAGAGTTCCATCCAGAGAGAGAACTTGAACCCAAGGCCGGCCTGATTCCTCACCCACACTCAGAACCATTTTTGCTGAGTGTCAAAAAGGCTATGCTTTAAAACAGATTTGTTCTGTCTTTTTTATTTTTTTAAAGATATTATTTATTGTTTTTTAGAGAGAGGTGGAAAGGGAGAGAGACATCAATGTATGGTTGCCTTACACTTGCCTCCAGCTACAGACCTGGCTTGCAACCTGGTTATGAGCCCTGGCTGGGAATCGAACCAGCGACCTTTGGGTTCGTAGGCTGGAACCTTATCCACTGTGCCAGCAGCCAGGGTCCTGTTTTCAGTCTTTTTTTTTTTTCTTGTTTAAACAGTTATCTGCCTAAATCTTGGGTTAATTTGATCACTTGGACTAGGACGTGAAGAGATCCTGTCTAGAAGAGGTAAATAAATGATTCAGAGACACTAACGTACACGTACACCAAGAAGTATGGAAGTTTTTCCCCCAGGTACAAAACATTAAATTTTCATCAGTTGCATCAAAATTTCCTTTGTAGATGAGGTCATAAATCATGAGGAAGCCCCAGGCCCTTGGGCAGCAAAAACCCCAAACGAGGCCAAGTCTGAAACCTTGAGGAAGAGCTCAGATTCAGACATGCACAACTAGTATGTATTTTTAACTTCATTCAAATGGGCTTACAAAATAATTATACTGCTGTGAATTTTACTTAAGTATAGCACAGTGGCTCAGCATGGGAGCCACACAGGCCTGGATTTTAATTCAGGCTTTATCGTCTTCTTATATGTGACTTAGGACAGCTCCTCAAGCCTGCTCACGCTTAGATTTCTCATTGGGACCACAGGGATGATACCGATTCATGGATACACTGTGAAGACTGCACAAGGCACAATGTACCAACTGTCCAGCACAGTGACTGACACAGAGCAATGGGTCAAGAAACAGAGGGCACTGCTGCAATTCAGTGTGGCACCATGGCTGACTCCTCTATAAAATGAGCATATGGATGTTAATGCTCTCCGTGCGTTCAACACATACGGGCTGTGTGTTACCGCTACAGCAGGTGTGAAAAGGGCCAACAGAGAGCCCTGCCCTCATGGGGCACATATTCTAGCTGTTGTTTACAGGGCAACGTGAGGCTTAAATGAAAACACGACCCCAAAGCACTGATTCCAGTACCTAACGTACTGGAGCACTCAATCCATGGTACTGCTTACTATTAATAAATACAGAACAGAGCTACTCCGTTTAGGTGAACGTAACTTACTAAACTCCTTTAAAGCCAGTCCAAATGAGTTCTCAAACTTTTCTTTTCCTAGAAACCTGCAAGTTAAACTTTCTGAGGTAAGTACGGGGGGTGGAGTGGGTGGGAGGAGTTGGTAGGAAGCAGCTCTATGAGGTAAAGAGCAGAGGAATAAAAGGGAGAACACAGCTCAGTGAGTGTGATGGGTAATGTCGTTAAAGCTCAACATAATCCAATGGCTTTTATTTCATTTAAAGTCACTTCATTTTATTTCATTACATTTAAGCAGTCAATAAATTGTGGGCATTTTTAACTTTGAAATACCTTCCTCGTTGAGAAATGGTCAGTCATGCCCTGCTACAGGAGCTGGTAAGAATGACAATGGCTGGAGAGGTAACTAGCATAGTTCACCACATTATGTTTGTGGACTGGTCTCTGCTTTCCATTCAGGTGTGGACTGCCCCAGCACCCGCAAATCACTTGAAAATGTGAACCATTGTCACCATAGGGACTGAGAGGGAGACTCCATTGTGTGGAGCACAAAAGGTGCTCGAAAGCAACAGCTAGCATTCTTCTGACCGCTGCCAGAATGAAGGCAACACAATGACCCTTGATGCTCAAGGGCAACTTCTAATTTGGGGGGCTTTCATAGCTATCACAAGTGGATGCTGGATGCTTCATCCTGCTACCAATACACACGAAAGTTCCCATGGCTTTACGACAGCTTTAGTTGTTGTGATTCCTGGCTCAAGTCCACGATCTTCATAAATTCATCTGTGCGTCCTGGAGGGCTGAGGGCAACCAGGAAGGAAAACGGGACAGTGGAAGCTACAACTGTGTCAGCAGGAAACCCAAGCACCAGCTTCTCACATGAAAAGGGCTCTACTGACACAAAGCGTCATTCTTTCCAAGTTAATCTTTCACATGATACAGTCCTCATGGCTAGAAGTAAAAGAGGATTTTCTCCTTCTAACACCCCCCTCTCTGAAATGGACTAGATAGACAGTCTGCAAAGAACCCTAAGTGTGGCTCCTTTCTCCACTTCTGCTCGGTGTCCAGATGCTTCTGTCAGCTTTATTTCTCCTCTTTTTCACAATTTGCTGCCCCAGTTCCTCTGGCCATGCTACGTAATGATCTACCTCATTGCTAACACTTCTGAGTCTATATAGGTAACTTGATGGTGGGAAGTGGTGTTCTCTTTTAAAAACAAGGATTTCAAGAAATCAAATATTTAGAAAGGCAACCTAATCCTAATGCACTGCTCAATTTCTCCACTCCAAGAACAGGGACCTTCACGAATACGATCTTAACATTCTTTAGGTTCAATCATTGTGAACAGGTACATTTTAAAGTTATACATGCTTTAAGAATGACTTGCCAAGGCTGATTGCTCGTTATTATAACCACAGCATAAAATATTATCTAAATACATTACCAATAGGGTCAGTTTAGGAGCTCCAGTTCATATTTCTCCATAAGCCCTTTTCTTTCACCTGTTACAAACTAAACAAGACTTTCTCCCAACATTTCTTTACTAACCAAGAAAGTATCCCTGAACATTCTTTCCCAGGCCCTGGGAAGTTGAGTCAAAAAACCCCTCACAAGATTAAATATCATGCTTCCTTATGATATCCCCACCCCCAAACCTCTACAGGCAAGTCTTGAGAATAGGCAGAGAATATCATTAAAAAAAAATCAATTTTATCATCAACCCTGTCCACAGAAAACAGCAGTGTACTTTACAACACAGTATAATTCCTGCTATATATTAAACTAAAAGCTTTACCTGTAATTTAATCACCTCCTTTTAATTTGAATTCACATGGTAGATACTTATAGCTACTTAAAAAATTAAGTGGCAAAATGTATATGAAGAATATGTATCTTGATATTTTTAATTATGCTCAATTGAATATACTTAAAGTGCTTTTCACAAATGACATGTGCTAAGAATATCTAATTGCACACTGACATTCTAAAACGTGTGCTTACCTACATCAAAAATAGATTAATATGAAGTTATGGAATATGGCTTTTTAAAAAAACTAAAACCCAAATATGTTGTTTTGATTATTTGGACCCAAGTAAAATTGTAACCACCAAAAGGTCTAATAATTAGGCGTATATATCTAATAATTTTCATTACGTATAAAATGAATACTCAAATGATGACAGTATTTGATTTTTTAATAAATTGGAAAATAAAGATTTCTTAAGAAATCTAAGCTTTGGCATGTTTTCCATTGACACATCATTAAACGAATACATGAAGATAATTTGTATGCAGCACAGGTATCATCATACATGAAGATCACAGGCACAAAAGATATTCAGCAAAGTGCGATCAGTAAAATCCAGTGCCCAGCAGCAGTCAACCGATGTTCTGAAGCACTGACGACAGGCACTCAGAACCTCCCCCAGGAGCCAGCGAACGGAGGGGGCATGAGGCCCACAGCCAATCGCTCCCTCAGCTCTGAGTGGAGAAATGTCGCCCTTGGTGCCCTCACCAGCGAGGTCACCAAGCTACCATAACCAGGAATGAGTCCACACTGCAAGCTGAGAAAAACACCTTTCTCTTTACCCCTAGTGTTAGGGGCTGAATGGTGTCCCCCTAAAATTGATGTGTTGAAGTCCTAACCTTCTATCTCAGAGTGTGACTACATTTGGAGGTAGCACCTTGAAGGAGGTAATTTAGGTGAAAAGAGGTCATACGGGCAGGCCCTAATCTGGTATGACTGGAGTCCCTCGAAAAGGAGGAAATAATGATACAGGCACGCAAGGATGGAGGGGAGACCATGTGAGGACAGAGGGAAGACGGCCATCTGCAAGCAAGGCAGAAGGCTTCAGAAGAAAACCAAATCCGCAGACAGCTTGATCTCAGGCTCTTAACTGCCCTAAGTGTGAGAAAATAAATTTCTGTTGTTTAAGCCACATAGCCTGTGCTATTTTGTAAGGGCAGCCCTAACAAATGCCTAATCAGGATGTGACTGCATGTACATCGCTAAACAAACAGCACTACAGGATTTTCTCCTTTGATTTGGTGTATAAATTAAGCTGTTAAAAAATAAACACAGTAGTTACATTTTTAATAACTTTGAAAAAAGATTCTCGCCACTTGTTTTTCAGACAGATACCAAACTGAAATTTTCTTAACTACGTAAGAGAGAAAAAGGCTGTACTGTTTACATGTTTTGCAAATATTGTTTCACACTTTCAACTTCCTAGGGCAGCAAATTATTTTCAACTTTATAAGGCAGCAATTTCATCCCATGGCACACGTAAACAAATTACTAAAATTCTGTAGCACAACAACAAAAAGCTTAATTTTTTTGCTGATTGGACCAAAAAAAACCCCGTATAACTTTGATTCATTTATTATGGACAGTTATTGTTGCATTGGCTATTGTCATTTTTTTATTTGACAATCTCAGGGAAAAAATGTCGGTGCCCCTGACTAAATAGTCAGGTACTGTAGCACATTTTAAAAATTCTTGTGCTCACCAGTGTGCCTGCGTTGGGCCCTAGTTGAAAATCGCCATCATAGGGTTTCAATAGGCCTACAGAAGCTTGGCCAAGAAACCAAAGTAGAATCTGTTTGACTGACATTAAAAAGCAATTAAGTTACAGACCTGTCAAATATGTTCACGTTTGGGCTCTGCCTGTTACACATGTCTATTTTGACTAGGACTACCAGAATCATTTAATAATTTACAGACCTTCAATATCTAAATAAAGTACCTTAATTGTATGAAAACTATGACCCAATCTTTCTTCATATTTTCCTATCATAACAAACCCCTCCCCTCTTTACTAGAAAACCAGAAGGATGGCCCAGCATCTGAACTGTGTGAAGTCAAATAACTCTTGAGCCTTTCCGCCAGGAGAGAACACGAGGAAAATGGAAGAGAGACACTGGCTGGTTCAGTATCCATCACAAGTTGAACTTTCCCCTAATAAGATGACATTCTGAGTCACCAAAGGCAGCCCTTAGACAGGCAGGCAATCCCTCTGAACCCTCACTGTCGTCAGATATCTCTTTGTTTTTGCCCAGAGTCCGAGCAGAGGTTTAGAGAAGGAACTGTTTGCAGAAGCAGGCAGGCCGCAGAATTCTTATTCCAGCCCGTCTTAGCCCCTCCCCTATAGAACACCTTTTTGGGCAAACTGTGGTAGAAGAGCCTAACTGGCTTCTCAAAAACTTCCCAAGTTAGATATTGCCATGGCTTTTAATTTTTACGTATTTATTTATTTTTTGCTATATTCATTGCATTTTTTCCCATGACTTGCGTTTTCCGAGCAGTTTCAGGTATAGAGGTTTCCCATATACCCCTCCCCACACATACACATAGCCTCTCCATTACCAACATGCCCCACCAGAGTGGTACCTTCATTACAATGGATGAACCTACAATGACACATTACAATCATTCAACATCCAGTTTACCTTAGGGTTCACTCTTCGTACCTTCTATGGGTTTGAACAAAGGTGTAGTAACATATACCTGGAATGATATCATGGAGTATTTTCACTGCTCTATAAATCCTCTGTGCTCTGCTTATTTATCTCTGCACACCACCACCCCCACCCCCCGGCTCCCATCCCCACTCCGGGCAACCACTGGTCTTTGTCTTTTCCAGAATGTCCTATAATTGGAACCACAGGTTTACAGATTAGCTGCTTTCATATACTGATATGCATTTAAAGTTGCTCCATATCTTTTTGTGGCTTCATAGTTCATTTTCTATTAGAGCTCAGTAATACTCATTGTCTGGCTATACTATATCATAGTTTATTTGCCCATTCACTTACTAAGGGCATCTTGGTTTCTTCCAAGTTTTGGCAGTTATAAATAAAGCTTCTATAAACATCCGTGTGCAGGTATTTATTGAAAACATACATTTTCAACTCCTTTGGGTAAATACCACACAGTGCAATTGCAATTTAGTGTTGTAAGAAGCCTCCAACTTATCTCCTCAAGTGGCTGGACCATCAAAGCATGAAAGTTTCTGTTGCTCCACATCCTCATCAACATTTGATATCATCCGTGTTCCTGATTTTAGCCATTCTAATAGGTGTGTAGTAGTATCATTGTTAGTCTCTTTTTCCTTTAAAGCCATTCTTTTTATATAATTTTTTCATGATTTTGACATGGTAATTTCACATTACCCATTTAATAAAATCTTTTCTACTCAGAACGTAAGCATTAATGAATAAGCTGTATCAAATGCCCCAAGTGGTTTATCTTCAACCTAATCTTAAGGTTATATATATATATATATATATATATATATATATCTGGTGGTTAGTTTATTTTCCAAATTAAATAAATAGGAGAGTTTTACAGGTTGGTTCCTTTACTGAGTGATCCTGGAAAATCTTTCTTATGAAACATCCTTGATACATATGCAGGCATATTACAGCTATTCTTTAAAGTCAATCAATTCCTTAACCTCACACCAATCCAATGGAGTTGCTGCTTCTACACTGGCCCTCCATATCTAAGTGAACAGCAGCATGGGTTATCACGTAACTAGCCAATGTTAACTGCCCTCATCACCAACACCTCCCAGTCAAGCATTTATCTATTTAGTAAATGCTTTTAAGCCTCTCCCATACGTCACAGGCATAACAGTGAGACATGGGTCCTGCCTTCAGCACTTTCAGATGTCAAGTTCAGTCAACATTTACCAAGGTTTCAGGATGCATCAGCTGTCAGCACAAAATTTCATAGGAATATCTCTTCACATTGCAAAGCAGGATCATATTTAACAAGACAACAGATCATGCCTGAAATAAACTCTAAGCCTTGGAGTCAACTGAGTTGGAAGACAGGAACAAACTATAAGTACAAATTAAGAAAACCTACACTATAAGAGATGAACAACTATGGGCCATTTATTTTGCTCTGTTTTCTACACAGCATTAATATGATTATTCTTTTCATAACTGAGTATCAGAATGGTAATATGTTGAAATATATAAAATGACTGATACGATCCTAACTATGTATGTTTGGTACAATTTTAAGTTTGTAAAATCATGGGAATGAATGGAAAGTACTGTAAATAATGTAAAGATTATGAAAGCAAGGCTCATTTAATTCACTTTAATTTTGTTGTTATCTACTAAAATAGAAATTACCATTGATGAATAACAACAATAAAAATCCCTTACAATATGGTCTTCCATAGTTGGTGTATGCGAAAAAGGGAAAAAAAATCTCCCAGAGAATATTCCAAATAGTAATAATAAAATTTGATGCCACTGACAATCAGATTTTCATTAAACTAAAAATAAATTATAAACATGTAAACTTAAAACAAACCTTATTTCCATAGCATCAGCATAATATGTAATAAAATCTTGGCTATTTGATACAACCCAATAGAAATTCAACTTAATGACAGAGCCTCATGTCATTCAGTATTTGTAACTAGGGTACGTGCACAGAGAAATAAAAACTCTGCCTTAAGGAGACTGCACTGTGAAGCCACATGGCCACAGGAAACCCTAGGAAAAGAAAAAACACAAAAGTAGGAATTAAATCAGTTTTGGACAGTCTGATCCACCAGCTCTGACTGCCAAAGCACATGTGTTCTTATATGAGGAAATCTTCTCACTGGTTTGATATGATTTGGTTTGAAATTGCCATTGGTTTTAAGCTCAATCATAAGGATATGGCTTTGGATATGTTTTATGACTAATGTACACATATTACTATTAAGGGAATACCTATAGAATTCAAGTGAAAATAAAAATTCTACAAGAAAAGTTTGAACACATTTATAGATGGCTAAAACAAATGGATTTGTTAAGCAGTTATTAATACCTAGGTGGGCATGACTCAAGGCTACTCTATGGCCTGGCACACTCAGACGAGTCTTGCCAATGAAATTTCTTCTCTTGATAATTAAATGAAAAAACAAAACTTAGCTACTTGAACTAATTAGCTGGAGCTAAAAATGAAAGCTGAAGGTCATACTGTAGGGAGAGAAGCCAGATGGCCGCAAGAACACAAAGGTAATTCTTGAGGAGGTCAATACCACAAAATGGATCAGCAAAGTAAAAAGATGCACAGAACACTGACAGCACCAAATGCTGGTGAGTAGATGGAGCAAAGGGAACTCCCATTTATTGCTGGGGAAGATGAAAAATGGTACAGCCACTTTAGAAGACAGTTTGTAGTTTTATAATAAAGCTAAACATACTTTTACCAATGAGATCCAACCATTGTACTCCTTGGTAGTTACCTCAACAGGATGAAAACTTATGTTTTCCACACGAATCTGCACAAGGGTGTTTATAGCAACTTTATTTATTGTTGCTGAGTTTTGGAAGAAACCAAGATGCTCTACTGCAGGTGAATGGATGAACTGTGGTACCTCCACACAAAGGAATATTTTTGAGCACTAATAAAAAATGAACTCTCTACCAAGTCTTGAAAAAACACAGAGAAGTGTTAAATGCATTTAAGTGGAAAAAAGTCAACCTGGAAATGTTATATACTATATGATTCCAACTATAGGGCATTCTGGAAAAGGCAAAAAACTATGAAGAGAGGAATAAGAGCAGTGGCTACAAGGCTAGGGCAGAGACGGAGGTGAACAGGCAGAACACAGAGGATTTCTAGGGCAGTGAAAATGCTCTGTACGGTGTTATCATGATAGATATATAATTCCATATTTGTCCAAACCTGTAAATCAAGAGTGAACCCTAAAATAAACTATGGATATTGGGTGATGTGACGACTTGTCATTGTAGGTTCATCAGTTGTAATGAATGTACCACTCTGGTGGGGGGTGATAATGGGGGAGGCTATGCAGGTTTAGGGGAAGGAAGTATATGAGAAATCTTGGCATCTTTCAATTTTGTGAACCAAACGCTGCTCTAAAAAGGAAGTCTGAAAAATAAATGTGCCAAGAGATGCAATGTCACTGTGAGAATAACCAGGAAGGCTAAGAGGAGAAAATGGAAAAAAGCAGCCAGTTCCCAGAGCTGCCTCAATTCTCAAGGGCCTTCGAATGATTTCATATACACGCTTCCAATAAACTTTCATTTAGTTATTGTACTTTCCAGAGTCTTCTCCCTGCAGCCGAGAGCAGCCTGGAGCAGGAACGGGTTCTAGAACCAGCAGCGGATCCTCAGAGGAGACATGGGATTAACTAGGAAATCTTCATATAAGGGAGGGTAATGAGGATATTCTTGTCCTACAGCACTGCTTACTGAACCTTCCAGTAGTAGATCCTTTGACTATCATTCTCATTGAGAGGTAGAGCATCATTCTCTCTTTTGGAATCGAGGCTGGCGTAGGTGTTTTACTTGACAACAGACTCCAGCAGAAGTGGCATTCAAGGTTAGATCATAAGAAATCTTACAGCTTTTGCCCAGAAGTCTTAGAATGTCTGCTGCTTTTGGGATGCTCCCTCTTTGAACTGAGCTGCCAAGGTTTGAGAAGCCAGAGCAGGTGATCTGGGTAACAGCTGCTCCTGGCCGACAGACAGTATCCCCACCGGCGCAAACGTGAGCCATCTTAGATAGGCATCTCAGTTAAGCCTTCACGGGATTGCCGTCCTGCTGCTATCTGCCTATAACAATATGGAGACCACAAGTGAGAAATACCCAGCTCAAGCCAGTCAATGCAGAGGATCATAAGAGATAATAATAATAAATTGCTGTTTGAAGCCACTAAGTTTTAGGATGACTTGTTATATAGCAGAACACTTCTCCTCTTCAGTGATGGAGCAACACTACTAACATCATTCCCATCAGGAAGCCAGGCAGGAGCGGGGCAGGAAGACAGAGGAGGTATGTGTGTTGGGAGTAGGGAGGGTTACAATTTTAAACTGACTCAGTATTGGGAATGAGTTTAAATGGTGAGCCTGAAGAAATAGCCGTAGTCTAAGAAAGAAACCTTAGGTCACAAAAACTTGGTTAAATGAATACATGGTTCTAAGTCTGTCTATATATAATCCAATCAATATACATACACATCTATAACAGACATGCTCCCTGTATGCCAGAGTGCAACATCTGAAAATAATAGTCCCAATTACTATTCTTTTCTGACAAGCAAAGCAGGAGTTGCACTAATGGGAAAAAATGAAAAAGCATCAATGTGGGAATCCTCTGGGGTTTCCTACAGCACTGGGTCAGAATGAAGCATCCAAAAGCGAACATTTACATGGCTTAGAGATACACTCAAAGTAAAAAAATAAAGAAAGAAAGAACGAAGACATGCCTGGAAACGAGAAACACCAATTTCAGGACAGGGTTAGCTCTTGGGAGACAAGTGGCAGAAGCTACTGCGCCAGGCACTGGAGGGGCTCCAGCTGCATCTGTCAGCTTTGTGTCATCAGCTAAGTGGTATCCATACATGTGGGCATGAAAACCACGAATGTTAAGTACAACTAAATGTGATGCAAAACAGCATGCGTAATAAAAATTTGCCTTAAAAATGGCATCCGATACATGCTGTACAAACAGGCATAAAAATATCATGCATATGGGCGTTATCATGAAAAAACACTTGGCAACAATAGGGTTAAACTTACTTCCGAGGAACAGCAGTTAAGATTACTCTTCATGCCATGCTGTTCCCAGTGGTGCCATTCTCACCAATCCGTTTCAGCACCGGTGACATGGGCATGTCAATTATTTTTCCACTTAAAATGAATATAAACACCCGTAAGTGTTAGATATATTTACATATACACACACATAAAAATGTACATGCGTGTGTGTGTGTGCGTGTGTGTGTGTGTGTGTTTATCTCAACAGAAAAATACTGTGGGCCTATTATGAAAGGATTATTGTTCAAAAAGCATGTTAATTTATCTTTCCAGAAATTATTACAGAATACTATTGTTTTTTATTGGTATGCAACTAATTTTTAATAATGTGAGCTTTATAAGACAAAGGTTCACACTTTTTGACATTTTTTCCTGATGAATATTACTTCGGTTTTTTTTTAATTTTTATTTCAATGTGTTTTTTTGTGCCAAATAAATTGATCGTTTTTATGTTTTTCTTGAAATAAGTCATAACACTATTTGTATTTATCTTATTTGATGACATTAAGATCAAAAGATCACAAACTAAAGACTCTAGCCCCCTTGGGATTTCAACCTGGTATTCCACTAGATACACAGAAAAAAGTCAATACACACTTACTTTATTGAATTAGGGACTGCAACCTACAGAACACATGGCACTACATGCTATTTTTTTCTTAAAGTAACAGCAAGACAGCAGTAACAACAATGGACTCAGAGATGATATGAGTTTTCAAAGTCACTGGGAACCTAATGGGAAATGGGTAATGGTGACAGGCTCTCTCCTCTGCCCCATCTTGACTGTCACGGACAATGATTGCCAATCACGTCTCCCTACACGGGCTGAGCTCCGGACCCAAGGAGGAGAAGGACAGAAAGAAATGAAAGGTGTATACATACATATTTTATGCAGAGACACCTGAAGGTCCAGGTCTCTTTTAAAACTCCTACAACTTCTAGTCTAATTTAAGAAAAACAGAAAACCAACTTATGGAAAAAACACACACACCACAAGAACCTTTCAGGCTTAGAGTTTGTAAACTCCAGTTTCAGCGTTCAGTTTCATTTTGAGTTGTGCTGAATATATCACTACTGCTAAGTGTGAATCTATAAAAACGCTCAGAAAACCAAAGTCAAATTTCTCACAGTGCTCTTAACTAAAACTAAATGTGCAAAACACGAGTTTAAAAATAGATTCACCCATTTATGTATGTGAATAAAAGTATTTTTAATCACTCCAGCTATAGATATATCAAAAATAAATTAATAATGGGATTAATTTTATGCTTTTTCCTCCAAAATCTTTCTCCAAATTTACTATCACTTTTGTTGTTTTTCTTAAAAACTTTAAAATAAAACATTATTAATATATTAATTATACTATTAGTTTAGCTAAGTGCCATAAGGTTATGGGACAAAGACATCCCTGCATATTTCCCATTTTTGTCGAAAACAGGTTATAAAACAGAAAAGGCCTTCTTCAAAGAAATGAGCAGCTTTGATTACAAGTGCAAAAGTCAGCCAAGTGTACTAATTCTCAGTAATAATGAAGCAAGGTGAGCTCCCCAGGGACTTAAAAGTCAACGCCCTGGAAATGGTTGGGTGAACTCAGAAGGGGAACTGCTCATGTGACACAACTTTTCAAAACCCTTTGTATTCCCAACCGGACAGAGAAGACTGTGGACTCTCAGGGACTTTCTAAGGTGTGCGACGGGCTTAGATGATCAGAAAAACTCGCCCAAGCCAGCAAAGGCAGGCACTGCTGCTATGTAAGAAAACCACAATGATAATGGACTCATCCATCCTGCCACTCGCAGATCTAAAGGGGCTTGGATTGTTTGCTACCTACAGGATTGCTTACCTGGAAGATAAACTCTTACTTCTTAAAGCCGTGACTGAAAAAAAAAAAAATTAAAAAGCAGAACAGGAGACTTGAAACACTGAGGACCACTGTCTACCAGCTTCTGAGATGAAGGGTGGCAAACCTCATTTCCCAGATATTTTAAGTAGTTGTAAAGCCCAAGTGGCTCCAGTTTTAAGCCTGTGTTTAGATCAGGTTTGAAAAAGGGCTGCACCTCTTTGCAATGACGAGGCACCGCTTCTGATGCCAACCTGGGCTTTGTGTTTGAAATGGGCAACCGCATACGAGAAAACAAGACCACCTAGGGGAGACAATGCGTGCCACGACCAATCTCCCTGGCGCCCGGACCCATGTCCCGGCAAAATGCTTTCATTCAAAAGAAAATAAACCTCTAAATTATTGCCAAAATCTTGAGCAGTATCACATCATTAATTTCACATTTTAAATTCTTACAGAGATATATAATCATGCATTTTCAGCAGGTTTAAAACCTGACTTAAAAACAAAACAAAAATACACCTGACCTACTGAAATGCCCTTCTTTCCCAGGCCCCTTGGAACAGCCTCAAGGACAGGTTGGATACAACTTATGACTATGCCTATTTAAAATGAGAAAATCTAGTTCCTCAAATGGAAATTGTAGTTGTTTTGTATGAAGAGCAGTTTCTGCAGTCCTAATGCCCTTTTTGGTGATTATTGTACATGTACCTTTTTTATTTAGGACATTAAAGGCTGCCTTTTTCAACCTGAATGCTCCTAAAGTTACAGGACAAGGGGACCCTACCTGGCTGTCTAGGACAGGTCAATGATCAAACAGAGAGGCAGGCAGGAGCCCAATTCCATCCATCTCGTAAGAATTACCAGCAGCTAGGACTTCTTAGCTCCTGCTACATTCGAGGAACCCCCATTCAACGCTAGACAGGACAATGGGCCCTTCCCAAACAAAGGTTTAATATTCCGTGGTATTTGCCCAGCTTCTAATCTCCGTGATTTCCAAGGAAAGATTATTTTATAAATATTGTTGCCTGAATAGAACAAGTTAATTAAAAAAATAAAAGTGACCTCATTTTTTTTCTGAGGAAAAACATAGGTTTGGATGAAAAATATAGCAATACTGTATTGCCCTAGTGATCAAAGCCAGTTTATTTAACCAACCTTATCCTGAAATAGCACCATTCTTTGCATGAGAGTTTAATTTACTCAAAGTATTTACCTTCACATGAACAAACCTGCACGTGAGGTAAAACAAGACATGTTTCGCTGAGCTGAGGAACAAGATGCAGGTTGTTCGTCCGCATAAAGAAACACGCATTCCAAGCGTTGCTGATGAGGCCGAGCACACGCGCCAGTTATTTCCCGGGAGCCTCCCCGCACCCGCGGAGCGCGGCGCCGCAGCTGCTGACTTCAAACTACACGTGGGGGTGCCTGACCCAGCAGGGGATGCCATGACAGGAAAAAAAAAAAGTACTAAAAATTAACTTCAGAAAAGGTGAGCAAGAGTTTTCAAAAGCCAAACCTCTTCTGCCCGAAATGACGTCTACTGCAGCAGCAACGCAAGCAATGACAGATTTACCACCATGGCTTACCAGGCAGTAAGATCAGAAACATTTACCCTTCCACCTCAGGGATGGTTCGCGGGCCAGCACACGCTGATGTGCCCTAGTAGACGCGCTGCAGGGTCTGGAGTCGCTCAGGAGCCTCAGTCCACACTTGTTTCCCATGGCGGTGACAGGCATGTGACACAAGTCTTTTCAATGTGGAGATCTGCAAAAGGTACTTACGCAGCCTCCGGCAAGAACTTCTGCAGCAAATGGGACCGAACCATCCTTGTGCATAAATTTATCTCTCACAAAATCATTCACCTTGAAGAAAAATATTTATAGAAGCTGATGAAAAATATAAAGGTCATTATACATATAGACATTTACAATTGGTAAATGTTATTTTTTTCTGCCACTTCATTCATCATAAACTAAATAAATTTCGGATCTTAAAAGAGTGAGAAGTGCTCTTACTGGCATAGATGTAGTTTTACAAAGGAAATTTATGTGAGGGGAAACCCCAAAAATGCGGAATTACCTTCGGAAGGCGGCCCCTCGTAGTACCGAGGTGAGTGTTCAAGGAACCCATCTCTCTCAGTGTACTAGCTGGTGTGTGTGTGAGAGGCTGTGTTCAGATTGAGTGAATTTTTTTTGAAGACTTTTTCAACACATTTGCCCATTTTGTGCTGGGTGATTTATGAGCACACTGGCCCACACCATGATAACTGTTCAGCAGTTTTTGACCAAAAAATGGACATGATTTCCATTTTCCATCCTCCTCATTCACCTGATCTCACCCCAAGCAACTTCTTTCTATTCCCCCAAGTTAAAAAGTCCTCAGAAACATTTTGCAGATGTAGAAGAGGTGAAACAAAAAATGGCAGAGGCACTAAAAGGCATCAAAATCAACAAGTTCAAAAACTGTTTGAGTGGAAAAAAGTCTCAATAGGCATGTTGCATTAAATGCAGAGTACTTTGAATGTCACCGAAGTTTAATTTTAAGCAGGTAAGAATAAAAACACAAGTTTTTATAAATAAATCCCGGTTTTTTGGTACCCCTCCCCATTCACTATATGTCTATATGTGTATTCCCAATATTTCAAGGATAAAGAAATTCATTTAATAAAGAAATTAAAATATTGCTCTGGGTGGTGTGGCTCAGTGGTTTGGGCATTATCCTGTGAACTAAAAAGTCACTGGTTCAATTCCCAGTCAAGGCACATGCCTGGGTTGCAAGCCAGGTCCCCATTTGGGGGGGCGGTGTGCAAGAGGCAGCCAACTGATGTTTTCCTCCCTCTCTTTTTCCTTTCCTTCCCCTCTATTTAAAAATCAATAAAATTTTCTATAAAAATTAAAATATTGATGGCTTACAAACCGAAAATTCAAATATGTCCTGCAATTTACAATAGAATAAAAAGAGAAACATACTGATACTAGAGATAAAATGAAAACATATACTTTATAACTTAAAAACTGCTTTATAGGGTTTGAGTAAAAATTACTTTCAAGTCTTCTAACAGGATTTAATCTAAAATAGCACTTATCATTGAGATAAATTTGGCTGAGATTTTTCAACTTAAGTCAAAATTCAGCATCTACAAACTTTCTCAAGGATTCTCAAAGAACGTTAATAGCATTAGTTAATTAATTAAGGATAATAGTCTCAAACTAGTATTCATTATACGCAATTTTAAGGATCAATCATATGTTTTTGGAAGATAAAAGCCAGAAAAGATTAGCTGCCCCACAGTCATGTAATAAGATGGTAAAAGGAGAATTTCAGGTACAAAGGCTACACAGCCCAACCTAAAAGTAGAGCTTAACTTTCTGGGCTTCAGGTCCTTGGTGAGGTAAATGTAGTATCTATCACACCACAAACACTGGGTACCCACCCTCTGCCAGACGCTGGAGAAGCCATCTGATAAAGGATCAGCTTCAATGAGAACTCAGACCCCTCAACATGTGGCTTTAGCTAATGCTTGCAGAATATACTCTAACCATGAATTCTGTAGACAGCGTGTGCAATTGAATGAGTATATGCTCTGGAGTCAGAAAAACCTGGTTTTGAATTCTAGTCTTCCCACTCATAAATAATGTCAACACAGGTACATAGTTCAACCCTGTGTGTCTCCCCTTCCTTGTCTGTAAACTGTGGGTCATATTTACTTGAGATTAAGACAATGCTAGGAATACACGGAAAGTGCCTAATACAGCAGGTAACGGAGCAAACACAGCTGCTGCTGCTGCTAGTACAACAATGAGGATGATGACAAGGGTGATGACACCAAGTCTTATTCAAATATATCATCCTGTTTTGGGATGTTCAGTGTTAAGTGGGGAGAAATGAAAAGCTATGTGTGGTGAGGGCCACATGTCCGAATCAATTAGCAGCTCTGAGGAAACATGAATGAAGATTCACAGGAGTCCCAAGTATGCTCAAACTGCCTTGGTAAGAAGCATCAACTCAAAAGACTTACTGTAAGTTTTATGGCTTTCTCTGGGGCGACTCCCAATAGCTGTGGCAACAAACCTAAAAAACAACAGAAAGTAGAAGGGCATTAAATAAATTAGCATTAACTAAACAAATTAACAGCTCTAAAGAAGGGATCCCATGTAAAAACCAGGGCAACCTCTGCGGCAATTTTCTGCTATTACCTTTCATGAGAATACACAAAATGGAATGTTGAAGTCCCAATGTCTCACAGCCACATTAGGACCAAGCAAATTCCCTCTCATATTCTAGATCATTTGCACATTAGGTGAATTAATAGCATTGGTGAGGTAGGAGATCTCATTCCACAGCAAGTCTGCTCTTTTCCCTCCTGCCTCTTCAATGAGTGAACTTTGGTGAATATGTTATATTTTTCTAACACTCTTCTAGTCCCTCCCAACCCCTAAATGCTCACAGTTCAACCATCCACTTATTTAGCAACCATGACTCAGTGACAAGCACAAGACAAACAAGGTTCTTGCTCTGACAGGCCTCAGGAGGGAGAGGCCTTACTGAAGAAGTAACCATTAGGGGAAACTGCATTCCAGGTAGGGCAACCCATGGGACCATGAGAGCAGAGCAGGGACAAGTGGGGTGTGCTCACAGAGAGGGTAGGCAGCAGTGTGCCCACTGCAGGAGGCAGGCCAGGGGGGCACCAGGAGGGCCCAGGCACTGCAGCCGCACCACAGACCAGGACCCTGAGCTTGATATGTCCTAAGTTAGGGGAGAACTGGGAGGTTCTGACCAGGAGGGGAGCGACGTGCTAATTCACAGTTCTGAAACACCACTCCTGCTGCTGTGTAGAAAACAAACAGGACACACTGGTGTTCTGTGTGTCGGGGGGTTGGGGCGGTGTCAAGGAGGAGACTGTGAGAGAGAAAAACTGGGTTTGGCTGTAGTTGCTCAGTTTTTAGCACAAACATCTGGGTAGACTGAGGAATCGCATGTGGAGGCACGGGTATGGGGCAAAAAGTGAAGAGCTTTCTCGGACATGGTGCAATGAGCAGGAGTTACATAAGAACCAGGGACGGGGAGGTGTGGCCTTGGACAGGGAAAGGCCGCTTCTAGGAAAGGCAGTTGTAGCAACAGTGGACCTGAGAATTACACTAAAAAATGTTATCTAAGAAATTAAAATTCTAAGAAAATCAAAGTCGGATACTTTTTCTTAAAATCACATGGGAAGTAACCTAGAGCATCAGAATGCAAGTATATTGTTCCCTGTGTCATAGTGCTGTCCCTGAGAGGGGCTTCATGGTGTTGTCCTCCCTAAGTACAACATTCCAAGTCACCTACACAAGGAGGTCCACTTGCAGCCTTTCCTGAGACCAGCCCTGGCCACACCGCCTTCCTGAAGCAGCAGCCGGTGGCCAGGAGTCACTAGCGAGGGCTGTGGGTATCAGCCTGTGGATGCTTTATTGAGGGACATGAGGACAAACATCACGTGAGCTTCCTGTAAACACAGACAGACCTGAGAGCCCTGGGTTTCTTCCTCACATCACTGCCCTCTGCTCCAAGAGAGCTTCATGTTTTAAACAAAATGAGAAACAGCTCATTTCATTGTGTAACTAAAGATGAGTGTGCTGATACGAATGAAATTTTTCTTTAAAGCCCTGGCTGATGGCACAGTGGATAAGGCACCAGCCTGCAAACCTAAAGGTCACTGGTTTGATTCCCCAGCCAGGGCACATAACCAGGTTGCAAGCCAGGTTTCCAGCCAGGTCTGTGGCTGGAGGCAGGTGAAAGGCAACCATACATTGATGTCTCTCTCCCTCTCTGCCTCTCTCCTTTCCCCTCTCTCTAAAAGTAATAAACAAAACCTTCAAAAAAAATTAAAAAATTTTTTTCTTAAAAAAAAAAAACAGCTAATATATTGTTTATTATGTGTTGAGCACCTTATAAGTACTTTACTAGCTTGTTTAATCCTCAGAACTACCCTCCAGAGAGAACATTGGAGCATACCGCGATTAGGTCATTTGGGCCAAGTCATCCAGCTGGTAAATGGTGAGACTGGGATAAAAATCTAAGCCTCCATGATCAAGAATCCATGCTTACAGAAAACCCTCACCTCTGGCCTACGTCTAATAGGCAATGTGCATCTGTCTCTCACACTCAGGCTCCCCTGTGCACTTACATAACTTGTGGGGACCCTATAAACATTTGGATTTGCCACGTCTTCCTAGGCAGCCGTACTCTGTGCCCAGAGCCACCGTTGACGGAACGGGGGGAAGGCACATGAAGGATGTGCAGACAATGACTTCAGCCACCTGGCCTTGCAGCCTGGTTCCAAAAGTGAAGCCGGCCAGTCAACGGTGTGAAGGAGAAGTTGGAGGAGACAAGCCAGTCAGCAGGGGCACAGATGGAGAAGGAACCATGTGGAGTGGGGAGGGCAGCCGGTGGAAGCCACGGGGAAGGAGAAACCACGAAACAAAAAGGAGGTGGGTTGGTGGAGAGAAGGGAGTGTGGGGCGAATGGCGCGGCGACATCAAAGAGAGAGAACACGCAGCCCATGAAAGGTACCCACGTGGGGACAGACCTGACCATCTTTTGGTCTCACTAAGGCCGGGTTCCAGTGAACTCCTGCCCTGGGAACCCAGTAAGATCTCCTCCTTCTCTCTCTCGAGTGTGAACTCGTACCTAAAGGTCTCCTGTGCTCTGGCTATGCTCTTTGTAACTGAATGGACCAAAGCAGCACAGAAAATGTGAACAGGGAACCATCCGGGCAAAGCCAGTGCTCTTATGCAAAGTAAGCGCCCTCTCCTCCCGAGCTTCTCTCCCTTATTAATGTTCGACTTCTATCATATACTGTGAGATAATACGCTGTCCATAGCGTAAGGAAGGCTGCAGTACCGCTTTATGAGAGTACAACATTAATTTCTGCTAGGAACACGTGGGGGTAAGCTGTTTAAACTACATCTTAATATTTACAATTGTCACTTTGCTCTCTGCATTCAGGCCAAGTGCTGAATGTTTAGTTGAAATATTTACGTGCTAGATGTATTTTTCTCATCATTAAATTGCAGACCAAAACCTGGGATGGGTTGAAAGCACTGTGTTTAAACGATCTCTTGTCTCTGTGACTACCTTATGACAGTCTCTTCCAGTAACTAATAAAAACCAGCCCACAGGGCCAAATGGCTCGTATTAGACACAATCATTTCAGCCAGCCTTTCACACTATCGAGATTTCTTTTTCTTGCTATAAATTTAGTAATGCACTGTGAACAGCAAAAAAAAAAAAAAAACAAACCAACAAAAAACAACAAAAACACACCCCAACAACAACATAAATCCCATGTATTTGAGACTAAACATAGGGCAGCAAATATTTCCTTGTTCAGCAAACATTTACCAAATGCTTGGCAGTGTGCCGTGAACATGGTGAGATCTGCGCCACACCCTGGAGAATCAGCTGAGAAGAAAAGGGAAGCCTAGGTGTCCGTGTGCACCAGGAAGGGGACACACCACCTGAAAACAGGGTGGCAAGCAGCACAGCCTGGGGACATCAAAGTACTATGGGAACATGAGAGAGAGAGAGAACCACTTGTTCTGCCTGCAGGAGGGAGAAAAGCATGAGAGAGGAGGAGATACTTGACCCGGATTTTTAAAGATAAGGCGAGATTCACTGGGGAAGAGCCATGGCTAGAGGGGAGGGCAAGGTGGTCCAGGCAGAGGAAACACACGTATGTGCCAAATCTCTAGATCATGGCATATTCAGGGCCAGGGCACAATCCCCAGAAACCATGGTTAGATCACAGGCCCTTAACAAGTAATTAGCAGCAGGGATAATGACGACAGAGGTATTTGGGGGCACTGATTACATGCCAGGCACTGCTCCATGTACTTTATGTAAATTTATGTAAATCAACACATTTCATCCACAGAAGTCAATAACAGTAACTAAACGCTTGCTATTTTTGCCCCATCAATAGATGAAAAAATTGAGGCAGACCCCCAATGTCATTCAGCTGTCAGATTGAGGAATGGGGTTCAATCCAGGTGGTCTGCCTGTAGGAGGTGCTCCTACCTGGTACACCATGCCACTTCTCTCCCAGGACACAATAAGGATCTTGGACCAAATTCTTTTAAAGTAAACAGCAACTTTCAAAAAATAAAACACTCTAGAGGCAGGTGAAGGACAGATGGTAAAGGTAGGAAGGTGAAGTACTATAAACAGAGGCCCTAAGTTTCACCATATTAATTAAGTTCAACTCAGTAAGAATAAGAATAAAACCAAAGCACAAATCCATTCCTAAGATCTGGGCCAGATGTTGGTTCAGGTGGTTGTTGGATATGTACCATTCCTACGGTGAGTACCTGGCTCAGTAGGGAAACAAAGGTGGCTGAAGATGACAGTTTGAGTGGCCCTGACGATGTGGGCCTTGCCACCCTTCTTCCTGAGTTAATGCCCTTTGTGAGGGGTCATGATCTGAGGGACAACGACAAGTCACTGAGGTGGGAATTGCAATAGCCCTCCTGGTTCCTTGACTTCAGATGGGGGAGGGGTCCACAGCTCGGTAATGCCTAAAACAGCTAGTCCTGTTAGGGCACTTCAACACGATCGCACTGGGGTCTCAAGCACGTACGGGTTTGACATCTGGGTAACTCAGCAGAAAAATTAGGCTTCTAATATAAGATGTTTCTGTTGGATTCTGGAAATTCATTTTAACCATTAGAAACAAAGAATGGATGTGTGTGTTGTTTCTAACTTGTCAAAACAGCAGTCTGTTTTCCAACGGCCTCAAATGAAATTTATTAGTGTGGTTAGTTTTCTAATCTTCTCATTTGAGTCCAGCTCCATCAGCACATATGGCAATGCTTCTCTGGCAAACTTTACCAGAAGGCTGTTAATGCGAGAAAAGATTTACAGGGTACAATATTAATACAGTATTTCGTCTTCGGATTTCATGGGGTTGGTATATAAATCACACTACCCCGTCCAATTCCAGGCCCTTGTGCAAACCAGGGAGAACTGAGTTAGAGGTGTGGGGGCTAAGCCCACATCAAGAACCTCCAACTTCCCTTCACCTAGCACCTCAAAAGCAGCAGTGTGCTGGATCCGAGGGCTCCTCTGCTATTCACTTAAAACCCTTTTAGGAAAATATTCTAGAATCTCAGAGTTGAGAAATACTATGAAAGAAACTCATGAAGAAAGCTGGCCTAATTAAAAGTATGTCTTTTCAATGGTTTGCGGCAAAGTGAATGGTTTGGAGCACGGGCTGCAATCTTCGATTGGCACCTCTTTATTGCTCAGAGACCTTGGAGATGCTGAACTCCAGGGTCCTCAGTGGTAAATCAAGGATGCTGATCATGACCCACTGATTTATCAAGACAATTATGTGAGTAGATGTCTCTTAAGAGTCAGATTCTGTTCACAACCTTAATTATGTATTAAAAAACGTAAGGTTTCTTTCTGCCTACCTGTTCAAGGCATACCCCTGATTCTCTTCTTGCTTAGAAGAAGGAGTGCAGCCTGGATAACGTTCCCAGGCCAGAATCAGGTAAGGAGTACAGATGGTCCATGACTTACAACTTTCAACTTGACTGTGCTGAGAGCCATACCCATTTAGAAGAAAGCGGCGTGGAAAGCTGTGACCTTTGGTAGGTTAAGTGTATTAAATGCACTTTTCATGTATGGTATTTTCAATTTATGGTGGGTTTATCATGATGTAGCCCAGCCGAAAGTTGAGGGGCACCTGTATAGCACTGTTTCCACTGCATCATGCCCATCATAGAGGAGCTGTCCCCAGGCAGGAAGAGCACATCTGGTCTGATAGTGGCTAGTGACCCTGCTTCCTTTAGGCCAAGGTAAGAAAGTAGCACAAACATAACAAAGAACCTTCAACTATGTTTTTAAGCTAAAATACAACGTTTTAAGCTAAAATAGAATTCCATCATTAAGAATGTAAACATTTCTCAACCTCTGATGCTAAGCAACCTTTAGTTAACAATGTAATTTCTGCTGAACTGCAGAAGAGCCAGGTGATGAGAAGCATGGAGCCTGGGAGCCAGGCTGCCAGTTTGCATTCTGACTGTTATTAGCTGTGCAACTGTGGGCAAGTTACTCAATCTCTCTGTATCTTGGTTTCCACATCTGTAAAATGGGGGTAAATGCAGAACCACCTCCATGGTGGTTTTTTAAGACGAAAGGAAGCCCTCAGAACAGTGCCATACAGTGGGGGTTTTTGGTTGTGATTTTCATCTTCATCAACATCGCCATCATCATCACTATTCTGGCTTCACGGGAACTGGCATCTAGAGAGGCTAAGCAGCTGTCCCAAGTTGCTAGCCATTTTGTGACCAGGCACTAGCACGCCGAGTTGAAATCAGGTCCCATCCTCCGCTCCAGCCAGGGTTCTGTGCCCCTGAAGGGTCCTGTTCACTCTGGAGGAACTGCTGCTCCTGCTTCCTTCTCTGCTCTACAAAGGCATTTCTTCCAGCGCAAACTTCTCTCTGGGCCGACTCACACTGGCTAGCACCCCACCCCGACTGGCCCTTTCACACAACAAAGGGCCAGTGTCTGTTGTGGGCCTCCATGCCGTGCCTCCATCTCGCTCCCCAGGTCCTTCCTCAGTATTAGGCTCTAGAACATGGAACAGCAAAGCCAAGCTGCAGTGAACAGGCGCGAGTCAGGGAACCCACGGGCTCAGGGAGAGCAGCAGGCGAGAAGTCAAGCTGCCATCCGTGAACCACCGCAACCACAGCACAGCGGCTGTCCCAAAGGACCAAGATGAGCAAGACAAGCAGGAGTCTAGATGCTGCGGGGCCAAAACAGGGAAGAAACTCCCTAATTAAGGCTGGCATTTTGGTCTCAGGTCAGACCAAAACAAGTTCAGGGGTGGCCAGCGCAGCCCACCTGAAATGCGGGGAAGGCCTTCAGGGCGGAGACCGCAGTGAGTCTGGTAGAGGAAAGGAAGCGCAAGCCACCCCTGTTCCCCGGGGTGGACCCCGCAGGCAGCACCGTGTGTGTGTTATCTAGTTTCAACCCGGAGGCAGCCCCTCCGCCTTTACATTCTTACCCTTCTGACCTCACGTTGAGGCCACTACAC
Organism: Noctilio leporinus; assembly: GCA_004026585.1. Classification (NCBI taxonomy): domain Eukaryota; kingdom Metazoa; phylum Chordata; class Mammalia; order Chiroptera; family Noctilionidae; genus Noctilio; species Noctilio leporinus. Next base: position 298,215 of record PVIW01000298.1, read on the forward strand.
TCCCCGCATCTTCCCAGAGAGCCCTCCTGGCTTTCAACATCAGATTAACCTTCATTCTGAAGCTATCAGCACTCTGCCTGCCCTGCCTCACAGCTTTTATTCCTGCTCCGTTTCCATGGCCTTCTCTCCTCACTTGCTCAGCATTCTTTCCTCCCTCCGCCCCCTCCCTTTGTCTGTCGCTAGGACTCACATTGCCGCCCCCCCATCCCGCAGGAGGCGGTCCCCCCTGCCAACCACACTATCCCCTTTCACCTTCCACACTGCAATGCAGTTGTCCACCCCAAGGTGCCTACTGCGGAGCTGGGGGCCGGCGATCAACGGTAGATGCGAGGATTTAAATGCTGGTTTATCTGGAGTAAATGGTTTACTCAGAATGGTCAGGAACCATCTGTTACCTTAGCTGTGGCTCAGGATGCCTTTGAGACATTGTGTTAAAGCATGATTTTGGTGTAGAAAAAACTGAGCTCCTCTGACTCCTCCTGGGGGGCTTTCTGGAAGTGCAGATCATGGGAAGAAGGATCGCACCTTCTCCTTCTGCTTCTCACTCTGGGCTTTCAGAGTCCTGGTTATTTTTTTTCCATTGAAACTCTTTGCCTGGTGTTGGGGGTTAATCTGTTTCCCTAGTTTTGGTCTCAGCAACAGCAGTAAAGTGGTTATAAATATCACTCCTGAGGCCTGGAACTAATTTGTTCTTTCATCTTCTCTTCTTCAGGCTACATCTAGTTCCATCTTCTCATTACCTTTCCCAACTTTCTAAGCTCACCACTGCTCTCATCCGGCCCCCTGAAGCCTCCCTCAGACAATGCTCCCGGCTACCCTAATGTGATTAGTGTTACTATATTCTTCTATCTAAATGTCCTGTGCTCAGTTCGGTTCACTTGGCTCACTGTAGATTTCTGGAAATTTGATTACCCAGCTCATGGGCTAAGTCTTCTGTCCATTTCTGTTGGTTTACGGTGACCAAATACCTGCCTTTTGATCTTTTCACACTTTAAGACCCTCAAAGAAAATGTGCAGAAATTGGCCAAGAAGACAAAACTCAAACCAATCCATTCTGTGCTCATTAGAAGCTTTGGTGGATGCGCATGGAAACCCAGAGCTCAATCAGGTTCACAGGTTCACTCTGATTTGTTCTAAGACACATGGGTACCTAAGTTATTCAAAACAGAGTTGCTTAAATGCCAATAACTTAATTTTGGTGCTGGAATTGTTCAAGTTATTTTAATCTACAAGAATTAAGCGAGACGGAATCTCACTATGGGTCATATAACTTGGGTATTCCCTTCTACAGAACCATTAACCACAAGAAGAGACTTGGCAGAAAGGAGTTGCCTGAAAAAACTTCCTTCTAGAATGCACACATATCAATAACCTCCAGAGATATCACCACAATATCCTCTAGATGTCACCTTGAGAACACTCCAGGACGGAAGATGACTGCTTTTACACCACAGGAAATCCCAAATAGAAACATTTCGAATTTTGCATGCCTGGATCAATGGGTTTATTAATGATTTTTTTTTTTTTTTTGCCAGTTATCTCAAAGATAAAGTAATGCTTCAAATTGAGTTTAATTGATAAAATGATCTAATTTCTCTTTCTGGCAGACTTTCTTTATGGCACCTCCCTCCAACAGAAGTCAAAATCAAAATCTTCCTTTTGAAAGTATTTTGTGGATCCTTCATATTTCCCGTGAACTCATCTTACTGCGCAGGGTCCTCCCCAAAACACTTTCCAATTTCTACGGCTACTCATCTGATTACCTGAAGCATCCAAGGGAGTAGAGCGAAGCAAAGCTTAAAGGCAGAAATTAGTTATTCCTGGAACTTTAAGAGCATTTAATTATGGATGATTACCCAATCAATTGTTCTTCACTCTGCCAAGTCTAGAGCAGACCAGTAACTGACTCATCTGGCTATGCGATTCATTCAAACCAAATGAGCTGTCAGGTAATTCATTAAGGATTTTAAATACCTGAATGCACCGAATCCATCTGAAGACTGGGGAGGAAACAGGGAAAGACTTTTACAAGTGACTTCAGAGAGCTCTGGATTATCTTGGGTATTATTTCCTTTCATATAGACAGCCCTAGCCTAGGGGCCTGATTTTCCAAAATTACAGAAAAACCTAGGAAAATCAATCGCTCTCAGTAGTCTTTATTACAGAGAAGGTTTGCATAATCAGTCTCACAGGATTTCTAAGGGGCTCTTTTCTAACAACCAAAACTTAACCCTACTAAATAAGAGACTTCCAAAGACCAAGAAACACAGAGATGGGAAAAATAAGACTAGCTAATCCACAATCCTCAAACTACATGTGGCACTCTGAGGCCTAGCCCTCCATATCTCCTGAAGACAACTGCTAATAATCCCATACTGTGTTATCAGTCTCCTTTGGACTAAGGGGCAGTGATCCAAATGTGCTCCCTGATTATGACTGGGTGACTCCCAGGACTGTGTGCAGACAGATGTTAGCCACTGTCAAAAGAAAAAAGAGAGAAAAAAATGCTTGCGGTGAAGCTGAAAGAGTTATCGAAAAATAATCTTCATTCTTGCAGCTCCATGAGAACTTCTAAATACAAAAACAGCTTCCCTTTAGAGATCTGTCTTCTTTTTAGAAGAAAAAAGAGGAGATGCTTATTAACCTTATAATAAGAATACATGCTGCAGTGACCTTCTTTCAAGGCCAATGCTAATTTTCCCCAAAATACATAAAGAAAATGTTAAAATCGGGAAGGGGCCTTACTTATGCAACATTCCTCAATTCTATAACTCAGGAAATATTAGCAATTATATATGTCTTGATGCAGAAAATTACATGTTAAGTAAAATTCCAGAACAGGAAAAAAATATGCTCAATATTTCGAAACATGTTTATTAATTAGAGATGTAGTCTGACACCTTCTCAAATATTGCTAGGTGAAGCGTTAACAGCAGCAATTTAAAATTTTCAAAATTGAAACTTAACAGTTTTCCCTGGGAAAAGGAAAATTTTTAAACAATAAAATTAAATTTAATGAGAAATTTGTAGTCAAAGAATCTCATGGAGGGAATTTTATATCTTGACTTTATTATACACAAAGGTTAGAACACTGATTCTCAGAAATACTTCCAGTCCTTTTTGTTTCTATTATTATATTTTGCTAACAATGATGCTTCCCATTTTCATCAAATCTTACTCTTGCCTGATGGTAAGCACTTATACATATGCAGTTACATGCAATTATTAATTAATGATTACGTGCAAGGCCCTAAGGGCAACTGGTCTCTAACCAATCAACAACAGGAATAAGTCATTTATAAAGCAAGACTATAAATCATTGCTTTAAACTGGAACAGTCAATCATTTCTTTGTCTTCAACATCCAGATCATAGAACAGAGCTAAGAAAACTACTATAGTACAATCTTTTAAAATCATCTGCTAGAGCCCTGGCTGGCAGCACAGTGGATAAGGTGCGCTGGCCTGCGAACCCAAAAGTCGCTGGTTCAATTCCCAGCCAGGGCACATAACCAGGTTGCAAGCCAGGTTCTCCAGCCAGGTCCGTGGCTGGCGGCAGATGAAAGGCAACCATACGTTGACATTTTTTCTCCCTCTCTGTCTCTCTCCCTTCCTCTCTCTCTGGAAATAATTTTCAAAATCTTAAAAAAAAAATCATCTACTAGAAAAAAATGCTAAATCAGAGAGAAATGAACATTGGTAGATGACTTCCAGAATTAATCTTATATTCACACTTTACTTATCATCTTCTGACAGAGAACCCCTTAGGGTTCAGGCACCCAAAACAGGTTAGATGAATGGCTCTTTCTAACCCAGGGACAGGGGAGGCGCTGCTTCTTTGGTGTTCAGCCTGAGCCTCAACCTCTGTCGCACAGGATACTCACTCCCCACTCCCCCTTCCCTGAGGACTCAAACCGTCACTGCTGTCTCACAGATGTAACACCTGAACAGCAGGCGCTTTGTGGGATGGCCCGTGTTAGCTCAGCACTCAGCGCTCAGGTATGCTTTAGGCTGCTCTGTCCATGAGGTCAAAAGGACAGGTCAAGGAAAGAAATCCAGATCAACCAAGAATCATGACCTGCCAGGTGTGGTCAAAGAGCCTGAAACAGAAGGGCCTCCAAATTAAAAACAAACCAGGTCAACATAAGGACACTCAAGACATGCAGCAGGACGCAAAGTATTTCTCACTATTCCAAAGACACCCTGGGCATTTAATCCCATACCATGGAAAGCCCGTAAAAGTCATCTGTGAAGCAACCCCAAGGCTCAGACATCTGTGCGGCTTGAGGTGCAAGCTCTCTCTACAGAGAACAACGCAGGTGAGCAGACGATGGTCACCTCTGCTTGAATCACTGTGAAGAAGGCACTGTGACATTAACCTTGTACTCCTTGGGAGACATTTCATTTGGCAGGTTTGTTGTCACTAGGAGGGAAAAGTATTTCAAATGGAAGGCAGTGACCCTGTAAGGGTCATCATCAATCACCTGGGGTCAAAGACCTTCCCGACTGTCAGAGGGGCAGGGGTGGGGAAAGAGGGCAAAGAAAAGATCAAAAGGCCTTTGATGGTGGTTATCTACTACACAATAGAACCTGCAAAATGGAACTTCTCCGGAGTTTGAAACCTCCTAGTCTCTAAGGTGAGAGATTTCAAGAGAGGTTTTGTTTTTTTTTTCCCCTTTTCATTTGGGTGCTTAAGATGAAGACTGGAGTCAGCAGATGGCAGAAGAGGCCTAGAGACGCAGGTTTACCTGGCTGCTAGTTTCAAGGTCTGTCTCTGCAAAGCGCTAACCTCTGTTTCCTCCTTCTTGGGCCAGCCATGGCATGGAAAGGGGGCAAGGCCCCGCCAACTCTGCAGAGGCCAAGTGGCAAAATGGCCCAGCTTGAACTGCCTGGAGATACAGTGGTTTAGCTGATGCAAAGTCACTTTCTCTTTCCCTTTGCAGAGCGCATGTCTCTTAAGGCTGATGCCAATGGAAAAGGAGTCAGGGTCTGTGGGCTTCTTCCATTAGTGAAGGCATTGTCTTCACCACTGTTCTTCTTGCTTAATGAACCTGACATGATTAAGGACCTGCTGGGTCCAGGAGGACTACCTGGTTAGAGTGTGTGAACCAACTGCACTGGGTACAGAGCAGGTGCAGGGAAGGAGCAACTTGAACTCAGAAAGAGGCAGTCAAACGAGGGACTCACTGAACCCTCTGGTACCCGCTTTGCTAGACTTTTCTATGGTTCTCAAGGAGACTCATTATCCCCAGTAGGCCCTGCCCTGTCCCCAGGATGCATTTCCCTATTAGCTGGTGAGTGGAGTTATTTCAAGGACACAAACAATACAAGCTTTTTAAAAACTCACTGAAGATGTTTATAAACATAATTACCTTAAGAAATAAAACATACTACAGAGCAATATAAATGGCTTTCAGATTATGAGCTGCTTTGATTAGCCATGCCCTAGATGCCTCCAGCCTACTCCCGTTAGCATGGATAATTGAGAATCTGCTGCATTTCCATTTTAACAGTCTCTCTAATACATTTCAGGCACTCAGATGGAAAGCCAAACCTTTGGTCATTACTTTACCTTACGTGAATTTAGCACAGGGCACTAACCTCGATATAGTCCAAAGAAACCTTCGTAGCGTAGCACTTTCTTAAAACAGTCAAAGCTGTTTTTATACATAAGTTCTCCCACAAAAGACCCAGTTGATCGTTGGTTCTGCATTCGAGTCTTGACAAGATCAATAGGATACACAGCAGTGGCTCCCACAGCTAAAAGCAAATAATACCAACATTTCAGAAGGAATGAAGGTTTGTCAGAGGAAAAGGGGAGGTGGCTCAAGTCAAAGAGAAGACAAAAGAACAAAAAGTAATTTTGCATGTACAGATTCTACAACTGTACTGACTTTCTATACCCTTAACAGTTATGAATTTTCATTCCAATGAAAGGATAAAGGATGTCACAGTTTTAAAAAAGCACATCCCTATAGTCTAACCTCATTGTTAACCCGTCTTCAGAAAGCCTATCTGCAGATGAATAAGAGGAAAAAAGCCACCTGTAAGTCCCTGATCACATGCGGATATGGAGAAAAATGTTCTCTTCACTCTTGTCCTATCCCATGGGTACAGACAGGTAACTGACTTAGAGAAAGACTAGAGAAGGTTTGTCTTTACTATTAAACATGGAAAACTAGTCGGAAAAGTAAGAGGAATAATAAAACCAAAACATTTGCACTCATCCATGACTTACCTCCAGCAATAGAACCCAGACCGAATCTGTAGGCCGACTCCGCAACCTGCAGGAGAACCGGCCGGGATGAGTCGCCGGCGGTCTTCTTCTCCACGTGCACGGAAACCAAGTGCAGAAGGACAGAGACAGGGTGTGGACAGAACAAAAATGAGCACATGCTATTTTAAAAAATTACCCACTGGTTCCCAAATTCATGATACAAATAAAATGTCAAAGAGGAAGGTAGGGTTAGGTTCAGTAAGTTTTGATTAATAAAAAGTTATTATTGCTGTTAATGTTTAAACATTATGTGTTGAATGCAATGAAAGCCATTATGTACTAAAAACAACATTATGGACCTACTTTCAAATGTTCAAGTCTCATTAGTGATCCAAGAGGTGCACATTTAAAAATATTAATGAGACACGATTCTCAATCAACCCCAATTGAGAGGCTGGGGGTTTGTTCTTGTGTGCTTTTTAATGGCAATCCCAGTCTGGCCAGAGTGTATAGAGATAGGGCTTCTTAAACCTGGTGGTTAATCAAGTGTAAACTGAAGGGGAACGTGTTAATACCCAACCCCCTAAAACGTACATAACCTCTGACCCTGCAGTTCTACTTATAAGAAGTTAGGCTAAGCCCTGGTTAGCGGCTCAGGGGATAGGCACCAGCCTGCGAACCCAAAGGTCACTGGTTCAATCCCTGGTCAGGGTATACAACCAGGTTGCAAGCCAGGTCTCCAGCCAGGTCCGTAGTTGGAGGCAAGTGAAAGGCAACTATACATTGATGTTTCTCTCTCTGTGTTCCTTCTTCCCTGCCCTTCTCTCTAAAAATAATGAATAAAATCTTAAAAAAAAAAAAAGAACTTAGGCTAAAAGCTAATTGTATATGTAAATAAGGATCAAGCTATAAGACTGTTGAAAAGCAGTACTATTTTATAAGAGCTAAACTTTTGAATACAACCTAAATGTCCAGTCCTTGAGGACTGGTTAAATATACTGCTGTAGCCTTAAAACCAAACAGTACATCATAAAAATGATGTAGTAAAATATTTAATATTAAAAAATGTTCATAAGGTACTAAGTAAAAAGATAAAAGAGAAATGGTGGGTAGATAGATGCTGATTATGTAATTCTCTTTACATTTTTAAACACTTAAAATATTTCATAATCTTTGAAACACAATGTTATTTTAATTAAAGTTATTTGTAGGTATGTATATGTATACAGAAAATATGCATATACTAACATGTTGGATACCTCACTACCTAGAGATGTTAAAAATGTTTACAGTGGTTACAACTAGGTGATTATATTACTGTTACTTTTTCCTCTTGTTTTGTCCATCATTTTAAAATTTATATGTCAGGCCAGTCAGTGGGTCTATATTCGCTGTCCACATAAATCCGATAGCAATTTTATGCATACGAGATCTGCCCAAGAGGTATGTCCAGCCATGTAATATGAAAAATAGAGATATTTATTAAATAAGATACAAGATGCAAGAAACGTTGTACATAGAACAATGATGCTTCAGTCCCCTTCAAAGTAGGTACCTTGGGACCTCACACAGTTCTCCCAGTTGCTATCAACTGCCCTGTTGTATTTTCCTGAATCTCATCAAAGGTTGAAATCTCTTCCCTTTCAATGGTGATTTTTGTTTTGGGAAAAGCCAAAAGTCACAGGGCACCAAATCTGGGCTGTAGAGGGGCTGAATCACCTGGGTGATTTGATGTTTCACCAAAAACTCTGCACAAGAGGTTATGTGTGAGCGGGCACATTGTTGTCATGAAGCTGTCAATCACCAGCTGCCCATAGCTACGACCTTCTGAATGATCCAAATAATTTCCGTGGAGGAATGTCCAAACTTAAAGCTTAAAGTAAAATATGATGCAGATTTGTTGCTCTACTCAGTCATTTTCTCTACTCACTCTTTCATTTTGAACACCATGGCCACACAGTATATGTTCACTCAACAGCATCTACCACCCCCACTGACAGTGGTACAGTGAAGTTGTCATTGTTCACATATGTGCATTCCAGTCCACTCTCCTCGGCTGCCAGGTTACATTGATGTCGTGTAAACCATTCTCGTTATATTAACAAAGGCTAGACTTGCTCTGGACAGACCTCATACACAGTGTTGTCAAATAAGGGGTGGTGTATAGTTAGCACTTTATAAATACTTGTTGAATGAATAGAACATATAATAAAATTTGTATTTTCAGAAACCACAATAATTAAAATTGGTGAACAATGAAAATAATTACCAACCTCAGCCATCAACCCACTGAATTTTAGTTGCTGTCAATGTAACTCAATTCTAATACAATGAGATAATTTGCAATCTCCTTCAAAGTCATATCACTGAGAATAGTGTTACATAGAAATAGGCACCTTTAAGAATGTAAAATATTTCTTCTGCAAATTGTATGGGGTGTTTCCAAGTCTATCCCTGTGTAGATGGACATCAATAGTAACTTCATTTTGACAGATCCATAGGAAAGGTACCATTTTATTTACATGGATACAAATAAGCAATATGAATGAATAGGCAGAACAAAATAAAAATGGACTCATAGAAACAAAAAACAAACTGATGATTGCCAGAAGGGAGTGAGTAGAGGGATGGGTGAAAATGATGAAGGCAAATATAGTCACTAATAGTATGATGACTTTGCATGGTGATAGAGGTTACCGATCTGAGTATGGGGCACACTGTAAGCTGTGTAAATGTCAAATCGCTATGTTGTATACCTAAAACTTACATGATATTGTAAGTAAGCTATACTTTAACTTAAGAGGCAAAAACATGCAACACTTAGGTTCTGATACCAAAATAACAAGTGAAAATACTCTGAAAATAATGGGGTTGGGAGAGCCTACCACTAAGTCTTCATTTAAAAGATAAAAGAAATGAAACTTCAGACTTCTCTAACTTTTCTGAAACTAGAGGTGTAGCACATTCATGAAATAAGAAAAGATTCCTACTCCCCCACGTCTCTGTGCCTCTGTCAAGAATGGGTGTCAGCACCAAGCCTACGGGGTTGGTGACCTCTGTTGCTTGAGTCTGTCCATGTGGTCAGGCCCACTGAGGCCCACAGAGAAAAGGACATTCCAGGCAAGGACACTGTGAATTGCTCTAAACCTCTAAGCAGTAGCCAATCACTTCCCACTGTAAATCTCACCAGCCTCCTCTAACCCTTTCATGCCCAGTATCAAGAAGCACCAATGCAAACTCTGAAAAGCTGCAGAGGTCCTAAAGGAAAACTTGTGGGATATGACTGCCAAATGGAGAACAGGAGTTAAAAGAAAAAAAAAAAACAGAAAGAAAGAAAAAGAACTCGCTCCTTTTTCTTAATCCTCAAATTTCTACAATAACTAGTAGCACAGACACACTGGTAAGCAGTATTTAAAAATCAAAGGGAGGCGAGAGCAATGTTACTTCCACCTCTGCACACAATTACACATGTCTCTCTCCTGCACTTGGGGAAATCGGCTTCCTCTTTTAACAGCAGCCAGCTGCTTTTCCAGGGGTGCCTCGATAGGGTTTCTGCGCACACACCTCCCACTCTGAGTTGCACGCTGCATGCAAAACTTGCCGCTGCGCTGGGAGGAGGGGTCCTGGCTCAAGGCCTGCCAGCCTTGAGAACGTAGCCCGCACCAACCCATTGTGGTCAAACTGGCGTCTCGGTACAGACCCAGAGCTCCCAGCCAGAAACTGCAAAGTCTCACAGAGTTCGGGGCTGGCTTTGACTTAAGGGATCTCTTTTTCTGAAAGGACGCTCGTCTGTGAGTGGATTCATTTTATAAACAGCACGCCAGGACAACCCACACCCTGAAGGCTCTGATTGTCTAACCCTGATCTACAGGAAGTCCAGCACAAGTTAAATGAGGTCCTCCTGTCTTCAGTTTCTGACTCCCGAACTGCAAGACATCGGCTTCTGTTAACCATAAAATAAAATTTAGCATTCCTCAAATTGTTTCCACATAACTTATGAATCCTTTCGCAGAGAAAAGAGGTCTAAAAGCCTTCGATCTATGGCTCCAGACTAAACAAAATGATCTCATTCGGATATTCAGAAAAACGGGAGGCAGGGCAGTCTGACAGCACGAGGAGGGAGAAGCAAAGACTGTGCTCACTAGGCAGCACGTCCCTTGGCTGGGCCAGCGACACCAGAAAGGACTCCTGCCCTGCATCTCAACCGAGGTCTAGGGAAATGAGAAGGATCTTCTGCCTATGTTTGGAGGATTAGCTTTTCAATGCAGTTAGAAAAATCACCTCAAAAATGCCAACGGTCTGTTAATTAGAACATCCCTAAGTCATTTCTCCTTAGAACCTTACGAAATTGTCTGGGTTTGGGGTGCAAAATGGGAAAATGCTACGTCAGACCAGCCTCAGAGAGACAATTGCAAGTGAAAAGGGGTTGGAGGTACCCCAGTGAAGAAACATCAAGAAGCAAGTTTGCCATTTTTGCCCACCTGCCTCTGGGCCTCAGCCAAGTTGAAGGGCAGAGTTCCCTCTTCCAGGGGGGCAATCCGTTCAATGTCTGCTAAGGTCATCCGTCTGGGGGGGAAATAAAACCAAGCACAAGCAACAACAAAAAGTTGATTAAAATGTACATTACATAATTTTAAAACATTCTTTTTTTTTGTTTCCCATATTCCAGTTATCTTTAATTTGGTTCCCTTTTCTCCCCATTTGCTGCCTTTCTGCCTTTCTCCTACCCCACCTCCTAACCCTCTTTTATTAAGCTAATTAAAAAAAAAAAAAAAAGAAAAAAAGGTCCAACTTACCCCCGTGGCTCATATAAATCTGCTAACTGAAACAAGATGTCAACTTCCATGGGTGTAACCTGACCAAATTTCTGAGCTGCCAGAACAAACTCCTCTGTATGGAAAAATAGTTAAAAAGGGAAAAAGATTCAGGAACAAATAGCCACTAAATGCAGCATTAACTCAAGACACTGGCATGAGTGAACAGCACAAAACTTTATCATCATCAGTCATAGAATTCAAATCAATCCAAATAGGGGAAGAGCGTCTGCAGTTCTTTCATTCATTTGGAAAGAGGCTGCAGATGAGTTTCTCTACCATTGACTTTAAAAGTCTGGTGCCATATGAAGGCTGAATAAATGGCATTAGATGTGATTCAAATTGCAGGTGAGGGAAAACTAAGAAGCCGATATAAAACTTCATATGCGTAGGTCCTAGGAGGTTATGTTAATGAGGCTGTGGAATTCCTAAGCCAATTTTCTGTTTTCTAAAAAATCCTATTAAAATGTTGGTATCTTGTTTGAAGACTGCGGATCAATTTACATAGTCACCAGTATGAGGTTATAGAATTCCTCATGTACTTTTGAGGACCACTTTAGAGCCTGCCAATTTAGCTCAGGCTCTAGCAAGATTTGAAAACATTTAAGAAACTTGACACTGTTCCCTCACTCAGACTGTCTTGGGTTTATTTTAAATTGGCCCAAGATTATTTTGTTTGCTTTTGTCTAATCAAAGGATGGAGAACACACATCTACTGTAGGGTTAATATGTGTCAAGGAAATTAAAAAAAAAAAAAAATCTGCAATAAAAATTCTTGGCTGTCTTCTTCACTCTAATAATAATACACCAAGATGCTTGCAGGTAAGAATTCAGATTTATTCTCACTCACCCTTGGTCACCTCTACATCTTTCTTGTTGCCTGCCAGAGTGCTGTAGATCTTTCTAATGAGTTCCATGTTGTTAAGAAGCGAATTAAATCCATTAAAATAGGAGAAACTGACTTGATGCGATGTGGTACCTCCGGCAGCCTCAAGTAAGTTGAAAATAAGAGAGAGAAGAAAAGTAAAGAACTTATAGAATGAAGAACCTTCAGAAGTACATATATCAATGCCAGTTTTAGAAGCAATCAAGAATGTATGTATTATGAAGAAATAGCTGTATTTTCTTTCACATTAAAAAAAAGAAAGCTATAAATGATTTTCAGAAGTAACTGCAACTAATCATGACCAGAACTTGTACTCTCCACACACAATCCTAGAAAACTAAATAAATACATGTGTAGGGTTATAACAACAGGATCAGTAGTAATTTACAGAGTTCAAATTTCCATTGGAAATGTTTTATAAGTTTGTTTATTTCATCTAATGAGCAATTCTTAAAGGCTTAGACATGCAAAACTATATTACACACATGTGAATGCTTATACATGCAAAACTGTATTATTACACCAACACAAACATACTATGAAAAGTGGTCAATCTAACATTAATATCATGATTTGTCATGTTACTTACAACTAGCAATAAATAATCATTTATGCACAGACTTTACAGTGGTGGGATTTCTAGCAAACAAGCATATTATGGTAAAATTATGAGATGTCATATGCTTTGATGGGGGTTAAGACTGGTCAGAATTTTGATAGTCAAAATTTGTAAGAAACCATATTTCTTCACAGGGGATAAGTAAAACAGACAGTATGTCCTTTATGAATGGAACTTCAGTTTCAGGGTTTCAAATTCTATCCTTCCCTAACAAGGCAAAATATTTATATTAGGAAAGCACTTCTTTATACGGTAACAACCACATAAATCTTCACTTAGTAACCATTTAGAAGAGCTGACACGGGAGTTTAGAATGGAACAGGGGAGGGGTGAGGGCAGGAACGGGAGCTAGATTAACACAGTGCCAGAGTGGAAAAGGCCTTGTCAGAACACCACATTTCCAAAAACAGGCCCCAGGAATAAAAAAGGAAAAATGAAAAGCAAGCATAAGCCCCTGCCTATGGTAGGCATTGTGAGAAACCCAGATGATGGTGAAAACATGCCACAAAAAAAAAAAAAAACAACTCGCTAGCATGAACGAGGAGACAGCTACCACTGCCTAAGAGTCCCCAAATCTGAGCGACCTCAGAATTATCTAGGAAGCTTAGAATTAGAGTCTACGGCCTCACCACCAGCAGACGGTGAACCAGTGGATCTGGAGAGAAGCTCAGAATCTGTAGTTTTTATAATTATCCATGGTGATTTTTATGCTTCATGACCAAGGCTTGGGCACCACCACCACAGAATGTTCCAGAACTTTCTGGAGAGTGGCCGGACACCCACCAGGATGGAAATTCTGCAACACAGGACAGCAGAGTTTGCTGTCACATGTGTCACATGTGCCACCTTCAACACACGCATGTTGTATGAACAATAGGAGATTTAGAGTTTGTGTTCTGCTAACCTCTCAAATACATGTATGCACATAATTTTAAACAAATTTTTTTTTGCTTTGGAAAAGAGATAAAAGCAATGATTAGCACTAGACATATCCCAAAATATAAAGCAAAATTAGTATGAGATCATAAATTTGTTTTTGCTTTTTTAAAAAAACCAGTTAATATTTTTTTTAAGTTTCCATATTGTCTAGATAACAAATTCACTTACCCACTAAAACCAGCCAAAACATACATTAAGAAAACGTTTGTTTTAAACAGAAAAACCTTTACCTAATATGTAAGAGTTGTTCTTATAATCCCTTCTTTACCAAGCTCACATCAGGGAGAATCAACTACTTCATGAGGGCAAATTACGACTTACAGCTACTAGACATTCTTCTACAAACGGTGTCAGGACGTGGGGGCGGATGGTGACCATGATGTCTCGGAAGTCAATGGCTGTGACTTTCCCAGTCCTGGCATTGTCCCTTTGCACAAAGGCTTGCTTTGCATGCTCCAACTGTATTTCCTACAAATAAAGAACACAAAAGAATTTATGTTTCTCAATTACTACCAATGGCTGCTCAACTTCAACTTGGGGGAAAGAAATATAGATTCAATCTTGGTTCAACAAGCCCCACCTGCTTTTAAATAGAAACCTCCACACCCATCCCAAGCTACTGTCTTCTTCCAGAGACAGAGCTTTGCTCGGCCCGGTGAGCATGTCTTGGAAGTACACTGCACCTTAAACCTCCTACCCAAAGAAGCCAAATCACTTCTCTCTCTTTTCTTCCTCCCAAAAGATGGGGAGATGAAGGAAGACTGATAATAATTGATGCTGGATTCTGGGAAGTTGGTGGGTCATCGTAATGTTCTCTCTACTTTTATGTAGTTTTAAAATGTTCGCACACATACACAAAATATTGAAAGGATGTTACAATGGAAAGAATCAGTTCTTTATCCTACACAAAGGCTTCTTTTCAGCTATAGCATCTTCTGGTTTGATTCGGCCTGTCCCTGCTGAAACTCCCTTCTGAGACCACATTTCTTCCCATGCCTCCTCCACTCCCTCTTGAAATGAGACGTGTATGTCAGCCATCGGGCCTCGGGCCTCAGTCCTCTGGGGAAAACCTCAGTGGGGACAGGCTGAGCCTCCTCTCCCAAGGCCTCAAAGGTTTCTGAGAGGGCTGGAATCCTGTGTCCAAATCTCTCACTCCTATCTGCCGGACCACAATTTCTAACTGCTCAGAGAATATCCCCATGTGTATATCCTATAAAAGCCATAAAAATCACACATTAAACCTATTATTGTGTCTCTCACCCAGCCCTCAACCCTGGTCTCCCCGCTCTGTTCAAAGCTTAATTATTCGCATGCTGTTTTTCTAGTCACGCAACCCAGACAATTTATATGTTTTAATTCTTCAAGCTTCCTTTGCCCCAGATTAATCCAGTTACCAGATTATGTTACTTGAGCTTTTGCAAGTCCACGAGGATGTGTCTTCTCCCTTTCACTCTCGACGCCACTGGGTGCAGCCCTCCTCAGTCCACGCCTGAGGTACCGGCGTGGCCAACTGTGAGTGGCCTCACCTCTGCAGCCCATCCTGCACGCAGCCAACAGCCTCCCTGCGCACTCTCAGCTCTGACCTCCATCCCCGTCCGCAGAAACCTCCAACAGCCTTTCATTGGAAAGAGCCATCTCTGCAGCACAGGGCCCAAGAGCCTCCAGGAAGCTGCCCTTAGCCTGGTGGCCAGCATCCCTGCAGACCTTCCATACACCCAGGCCTTTGTCCACACTCTGCCCTCCACCTGGCATGTTCTGCAGCCTTTTTCTCTAGCTCCTGAAATCCTACCACTTCCTCCAGGCCCAGCTCAAATGCCATCTCTTAGGTAAACATAACTAGACCTCCTAACTGAAAACAAGTGACCACTTGGCCCCCTGCTTGAACGTCAGCGATGAGACTGATTTTTTCCCAACTTCACATTCCTGACTTCCTCCCTCCCTTTCCAGTGAGAAGCAACTGTATGTTCTGTTCATCCCAATTACAGTGTAGGCAGAATGCTTTAGATAAAGTAGGCACTCAACAAACCATAAAATAAATTAAATTATGGTAGAAACGTAAAGCCAACTCAATAAATCATAATCCATTGAGAAAAATGAGTTCTGTATACAATTGTATCTGATTTAAGAGGGAGAAACTAACTGCTAAACAGTGAAGAACCATAGTCTTTATTCAATTGAAAGTAAATGAATACAACGTCCTTTGAATTGCCAGACCCACTGCTGAAGCTAAGTCAAGATTATGCTCAATACCAGTAGAAGGTGTCTTCAGTTATTTACTATTTTCCTCCCACTTTATAACTCAAATAGTTATAGGGATTGTCAGACCATTATAGCCAAAACAGCATCACTTTCCCTGATCACCCCATCTTCTCAGAAGTCAGGCAGCAGGAACACTAAGGCCCACCAGTCCAGACTGTCAAGTGGGAAACGGACACCAAGGTGGGGGTTGGTGCCCACACTGCAGGACGGAGAAGAGCACGTATGTCATGAGCATGGAGTCACTGTAACAGAGAGGGGCAGGCACCCCAAAACTCCCCACAACTTTTAAGGTACTCTGTGTATCTCTGGCAGGTTGGTAGCTAGGGCAGATGATACGGTTTAAGATACTTTCGCGTATTGATGATAAGGAGCTAGCGAAGCGTTTCCTGAAGGCGTGCGCCAGAAGGAAAGGAGCCAGCCAGGAGCAAGGGGCCAGGCTGCCTGTCAGGATGAAGAAGGGCCCCACTGTCTGCCATGAAGTCTGGTGTGGAAGAAGCCTTGTGGTTTTGAAAAGATGAAGAGAAGCCACAAGGTCCGAAAGGGTACATACGGGAGCCGGCTATGTGCTCTGGGGCGTAGGAACAGCCCTGCTGTAGCAGGCGTGCATCTGTGCAGGAGAGCTGGTCGGCCGTGGGAGAAACCATGCAGCCTGGGCCAGTGAGAAAGCCGCACGCCGCTGCCTGATCGCGCCCGCTCCAGCTGACTCCCAAGCCACCAGGGACTCCGCCTTGCAGACCTGAACTCTACCTGGACTCTTGGAACTCGGGACATACGGAAAGGACACTCTCTTAGGACATGTGCCTCTCCTAGACTTCACCATGATCCAGTGTAACATGGCACACGCTTTCCTGGACTATTATATGGAGACTGATGACATTGTACCCCAAATCCCAAAGGAGAGAGCTGACAGATAAGGAATCGAGAACTGTTTGGTTTGGTTTCGGCTGACAGCCTTTTGGGAGCAAGGAAGGTGCTGCACCTCAAGGGAGAACACGGGTACGAGCAGGAGTGCTCTCGCCCTGCTGAGGTTGGAATATTGTAAGTAAAGACTGTTTTTCTCAATCCTAAGTGTTGGGTCTTGCACCAAGGCACCACATGAATGAGACCAGCTGAGCTCAGTAACATTACGACACATTTCTGTGTCTCAACTTTCACAAGTAAACATTTACTATCCGGGATCCCCGATCATGGAAAAAGAAAGCACCTTAAACCCGAATGATGAACAACTTACAAATGCATTTCTGCCCTGGCCAGTGTGGCTCAGCTGGAGCACTGTCCCACAAACCAAAAGGCCATGGGTTTGATTCCCAGTCAGGGCACATGCCTGGGATGTGGGTTTGGTGCCTGGTTAAGGCAACAGATTGATGTTTTTCTCTCTCACATCGATGTTTCCCTGCCCCTCCTTCTCCTCTCTCTCTAAAAAAAAAGAAATCAAAACAACAATAAACCATTTCTGACAGCTCTTAAAAATGGGCTACATTATAAATTCCATGAAAAACAAGAAGCTAGATCTACATAGTTCTCCAGATAGTGAGCTAGAGTGAAAACATTTAGGTAAGTGTTTCCCCAAACTTGAGGGTAACTTACTATGGATGTGAGCTGACTTCTGAAGAATATCTATTTCTGTCGAGGCTGTGTATTCTTCTGGGTAAAGAAATGAAACTATTACCTCAGTCAACACAACCATCATGATAGCAGCATTAAGTGAGCATATAGTATGTGTCAGACACAGTTCTAAAGCACTTTATAGAGACGAACTCATTTGGTGCTCATAGCAACTCTACGAGGTAGGTACCATTATTAGCGTCACTGCGGGACACAAGCCCCCGTGTCAGGAAGCAGGAAAGCTGGAATTCGAGCCCAGGCAGCGGCGCTGCTGACAATGCTCCAAATGCTTCACTACACTCCATGGGGAGCCTGCTGATACGGCTCCTTTCAGGAGTTTGATTACAAAATTGACAGGAATTTTAATAGCTACGAAAAGATAAAATTCAATTTTCTTTTAAAGTAGTCTCAAGGCTCTAGATTTTTCCGTTGCCTCCATTTATGAGAAAACAATAACATCCCAGCAACTTTTTCACTGAGGCAGACGTCTTCTATGTGCCCCGAGTGCCGGGACTGTGAAACACCCAACAGCAGATGCACGGAGGACAGAAACCAAATCTAACAGGCTTTTCCTGGCCTTGCTCACTGTTTGCTCACTTTCTCGTGATCCCAAGAGACTGAGGAGAAAGGCAAATACGGAGGCCTGGGGGAGTGAACACATAGGCCCTCCATAAATACTTAATTTGAGAATGAATGACCATGCAAAATAAATATCCAGGCTCCAAAATCACAACGGTGGTGACTCCAAGCTCTCAGTCGGTACCTTTAAAGCTATTTAAGAAAAAACCAAGCCCTGGCTGGTGTGGCTCAGTGGATTCGTGCCAGTCTGTGAACCCAAAGGTCGCTGGTTCGATTCCCAGCCTGGGCACATAATCAGGTTGCAAGCCAGGTCTCCAGCCAGGTCTGTAGCTGGAGGCAGGTGAAAGGCAACCACACATTGATGTCTCTCTCCTCTCAGCCTCTCTCCCTGCCCCTTTCTCTGAAGAATAAATAAAATCTTATAAAAGAAAAGAAAATACAGGGGTCTGGTTATAGCACAAATCACGGAAGTATTTAACTTCTGCAATAAAATGGACTGACTACCTTACAAAGTAGCAGGTTCCCTCCTACTCACTGGGAGTGTCTGTTCTAAGGACATTTTTCTTCCTTTTGTTTTATTTATTGTAATACAGGGGATTTACGGAAGCAATATGTTCTGATGACAAAAACTTGAAGTTTGAAACAGGGACAGGCGAAGCTCCAGTATCAGTCAAGCCTCCTTACTGGGAGGATTCGGGGGCGTGTATGTTTGCACCTGAGATCCCCAGCAACACAGACAATATGTGCAGGGTTTTAAACACTAGACATCACGCGTGACGGGCACTTAATAAATGGTAGCTTTGATTTTTGAACAAGTGAATGGTTTAAAAAGCTCTAGCATCGTTCCCAATGTAAGTTCTTTTGAGTCCTTTAAAAAAAATCGCAAGTAAGAAACAGTGGTTCTGCTGAGTTGTTCTGAACCAGCCGTAAGCACAGGAGATGAAGACCAGACAGGCTGAGAAATAACAGTAATAGCTGGGTGTTTAAATAGTTACTACAGGCTTAGAGGCTTTGCCAAGGACTACGAAGACAGTATTTCATTGAAGCCTCACAATAATTCTTCGAAGAAATAATATTATCTTCATTTTACAGAGAGGAACCTGAAGCTCAACAAGGTGAAATAACTAGTCCAAGGTCACACAGCCAGGAAGTGACAGAGCCGGCAAGGTTTTGTCTGATCCCAACACTGAAATTTTTTAACCACTGACTTAAGTTAACTTGAGTAAAACTGTAGTAAGAAGATCCTAAGTAGCTCTTAATGGATAACTGGAAAAGAGATTCAGAGAAAAGCTTTGGCCATGACCTGTATGTAAAAATGGAGCAACGCATATCTCAAAGAATGGTCACTGTGAATGATGGGGGTGATACAAGAATTTCATCAAACGAAAATACTTGAGGGGAAAGCGATGAAGTGATAAACCATAAAGGGAAACTCAGAGTGAAATGAGTTTAAGTTATCAACAAAAATTAAGCTACACACAGAAGAAGCTCAAGGTATAGAGGTAGAAATATAAATCTGGGAGATGTAGGTAACAGGACACCAGGGAGAAAACCAAAAGGCTAACACTCAGTGTTATTGAGCGTTGCTATGCTCCAGGGACTGTTCTGTCCTCTTACTCATCTCTCTGAATCTTCCTGACATCCTTATAAGGTGGCCCTACCATCACCTCCACTTCGCAGCTGGAAAGATGAGGTAAAGGGCAGCCCAGGGTCCCGTGACACTAAGGATGCAACTGGATATCCACCCGGGCTGTCTGGCTCCGGAGCCACAGCCTAATGCAGCTACACCGCTGCCTGCTCCTTCCCGGGGAGGCCTACCAAAAACCAGAAGGAAAAAAAGTCACAGTTGTAGCAACAGATGAGATCATCCCACAGTGCATACAAAGAGCAGGCAGATGACAAAAAAGGAACTGATCCCTAAATAAGGGAGTACAGACGGTCAAACTGAGCACCTGACACTCTGGAACTCCCAGCCAGCCGGGGGAGGGCAGAGCTCTGTAAATAAAGCTCTTCCGTGAGCCAGGTAAGGGGTGCTGGCTAAGTGCTGCTGGCGGAGGCGGAAAGAGCCACAGAGGAAGGGCTCCCCTCCCGCGGAGGCCAGAGGCCCCCAGATACCTCTGAGGCAGGTCTGCCCCAGCACGGGGAAGAATGTCCGATTTTCCTTTAATGCCCGCCAGTGAACTGTTTCTGCTCCCTCTATTCCAGTACATAATGATTAATGGAATAGGCTTTTATTTCCCCCGTTTCCAAGTACTTCAACACACGCATTCAGGTTGCTGTAGGGGGAAGAAATCAAACTCTTCAAAATTGCTAGCTGTACAGAAATAAACATATGTAGGGGTTATACCACTTTAGGTCTAACATTCATGCTTCTAATAGTTCCAGGCTTGTCATTTCCTTAATAATCTCCAATTTTCAAGTGGGTCTATTTTGAATGCAAAAATTCTCTCCACGACTATTCAGACATGCAAGTTTGTGCTTCAGCCTGAGAACAGTTTACCAGGAACAAAAAAAAGAAAGACCAACAGGCCCACAAAACAAGCAGCGTACCCAGACGATTTATATTACAAAGCCAAGAACACCAGAAAAGACCCCTGGCTAGCTTGCATTTTTATGCTTCGTTCAGTTTTGAAATGTAAAAGAAAATCTAAAACTTAAAGAAAAAGCAGCAAGTTATCAATCATAATATGATTCAAAAGAATTCCCTCTGAGGGGTGGAAGTAGGAGAATTCTTGGGAAAAAATGTAGGTGATTATTTAGAAAAACAAGGAACAAAAATGTATAAAAAAGGTGTGCTTATAAAATTGGCATCACAGTTAGTCCTACTTCAAATAAAATCTACGTTACATCAAGTATCAGAACTTGTACACTAATATGTAAGGACCCACTTCATTTTCATTATCCCATGATAATTTGAAGGGAAAAGAAACTGCCGTTAAAATAAAGACCCACATATTTTTAAACAATAAAAATGGAACTCAGCAAAGGAATAGGCAGAGGAATAGGCAGTTCCAATTCCTAACATCCTTCTGTGCTCTCCACATTCGGCCCATGGTAATTCAGTTCACGAGGAAATTTCATCCTCAATTTACTGGGTGGAGCCTTCGATGAAAAGGGTCTTAGAGGCAAGGTTGCATGAGGCACTGCAGGCAAGCAACACCTCGGCAGAAACCAAGAACAGAGGTTTTCCCTCTCAAATTCCTCGCTTTCTGACAACATTTGGCTTCACAGTGGGGAACAGCTGGGGAGATGCCTACAGAGCGTCCCTTTTTACCAGGATGTTGCCGTAAAAGCCTGCACAACAGGCTGCTCCACAAGACAGCAAGCTGACTGACGCCGCGGACACAACAGCACAATGGACGCTGATTTCTTCTTCCCTGAGGGTAGGAAGTGCAGTGTGAATGCCTTGTCCTGCCCCTAATTCTCCGAGTGACCAGGATACCATCACATCCCTGGTCACCCATCGCCAAACTAGCAATGGCTTCCATTTGCACACAAAACATAATCGCATCTCTTGGAAGAGCGGAGGGTGAACATTGGCCACTTTTACTCATTACTTCACTTTGGAACTTGAAATGATGCTGAATGGGTAAAACAGGAGCAAAGCCGTATTGCAGGCCCCATCTGGCCTGACTTAAAATCAGCATAAAAAGCATTTACATGTTAAAGATGCAAATATAATCAAGGTCTCTGGTTATGAAAGATCCATAGTCTAGATATCTGAATTACCACAGATAGGGGACATCAGGGAGGCACAAGAGACGCAGGTTACTCAATCTGAAGCAAGGACCTTGCTAGTCATCTGCGAACCTGTTTAAGCAGTTGTGGCTTCTACTACAAGGGCCTGTCTTTTGTTAACACCCAAAATGCTCTATCAGTTCTAAACCTTGAGAATTCAACGTTGC
This sequence comes from Noctilio leporinus, assembly GCA_004026585.1. NCBI lineage: Eukaryota > Metazoa > Chordata > Mammalia > Chiroptera > Noctilionidae > Noctilio > Noctilio leporinus. The sequence continues at coordinate 320,036 of PVIW01000298.1, forward strand.
CATGGCTGCAGGTTATGTTTTGTTTCAATTGATGGCGATGAGGGACAATTTCGTTTTTAGTGTTCAGTGTTACAGCTTTGTGTGTTGAAAGTTTGACCTGATTCCAGGGCGCCGTGACCAACAGAGTAGCAAACCATAAGTGAGGTGACTGTATAATCCAGACCACAGCTGACTAGGAGCAGAGACTCTGGAGGGGACACGGGCAGCCACCGGAGCCAGAGTTCTACTCTGTAGGGCTCAGAAGCTGAATAACCAAAATGCCCATTTCACACAGAAAAGATCTGGGCTGATCTGTAGGCCATGTTAACCCAGAAACCCAAATAATGGTCAATTTTTGACTTTAGGAAAAGAACCAAACTTGTTCAGTTGCATTATTAGCATGAATATGCTTTGGCATCCAACAGGATTGTCATGGGGATTGTGTGATCTGACGTCACGGGTCCTTATGAGCATGAACGGCCAGCTGGGAGCACCAGGCACAGCTCTATTCTCAGGCTCTATTCCGAGCTCTGTCCATTAGGATTCACCTCCCTGGGTTTTATCATCCTCACCTGACAAAAGGGGGACCTGAATAAAGTTACAGTAAACTCTCACACCACCTTTGTGGTCAGGGTTCTCCATTGGGTCAGGTGACCATTCTTAAGCACTATTTGATGAGAAGACATTACAGATAAATTCTAGCTCAATTCCCTCCCAAGTCAGCTTTCCTGTGTCTTGGCTAACTAACGAAACACCAACTTTACAATCTGCTCTTCACCCGTTTAAAGCATTGCTGATTCCTCTTCCTAGAGAGAGAAGAAGACAACTCCTGGAAATAGAAGAAATATCCTCCATAAGGCGGGAAACTGAGTTCTTTGGAAACACTCAGGTCTGTTGGGGACCTAGGTAGGGCTCCTACAGTATAATCCTGACTCCAAGGAGCTGAGGAGATGAGGTGGAAACAATCCAGCAACACACATGTGAAAGGCAATTACAAACTAAGCACTGCCCTGCTGCCCCTCAGTAACACCCCTTTTCCTCTTCCTCCCGTGCCCAGCCCCCATCTCGGTAAACCACCACCATCCTCCCTCTTGCCCAAGCCTAAAACAGAGGAATCAACCACAAGTTCTGCAAATCTTTCTTGGTGTCATCCTACCACCAAGCCTGGTCAGCCTATTGAACCCATTTACTTTGGCTCATCACCATTACCAGCTAACTCAGGCCACCGGTGTTTCTGTCTTGCCTTGGAAGGTACCAACTGGTCCCCCTCTCCTAGGCCACATCCCCTTCCATATGACTTTCACACAATAGCCAGGGTGATCTTCCCGATCATGTCTGCCTCTCAGAGCTCGCTGCCAATCTTGGGATGAAGGCCTGCAGACCAGGTTCTGTGCTTTGAACAGTCAGGGGTTTGTTTCCTAGACCAGTGGTTCTCAGTGAGGGGGCTGTTCTCAGGCCCTACACGCATCAGGCCGACTGAAGCAGGCCCTCGGTGGGGACCCATGCCCAGAACTCAGCCTTTTAAAATAATCACTCTATATATTGTCAAATATAATACTTGATAAAACACTGTTAGAGATGTAGGAAAACTAAAATCAACTTCAGTTCTACCTGTCTCACCATGAACAAATCTAGAGAAATTTCTCCAAGCTTCTGTGTGCTCACCTTTCACACAGAAACAACAGCAACTGATCGACACCAAATGTGACCAAGGACAGACAGAAGTCAAAGCACTTGCTAAGCTGAAAAATGCTCTATGAGCGCTAGTTACTAGCAACAGTTTTCTAGTTAGCAACTATATTGGATTTGGGAGCTATCCTAGACTTTCCTATCCTGAGATGGGAGCCCCTAGAAATTTCTATGTGCAGACTATATTAAAATTGTAATAATTATGTGTGAAATATATAACTAGGATTATAAAACATTATCAAAAAGTAAATGGAAACAACAGTAGTATATCTCCCTACTAAGGGTTTTGTAATGACCATCTCTGGAAATTAATTGGGATAGGATCAGAAATGTTAAATTTCTAGCAGTTACATGACTATACACCCCCATTCAGAAGCAATGGCCCTTCCAAAAACAGACATTAACCCTTCATAGCCTTGGCCTTGGAGACAGTATACTATAGTGGTAGCGGCATCAGATTTTTTTAACCCATCACATGTCTGTGAGCTTATTATGGAAGAAGCTGAGCTCTAGAGCAGTTTTTTCTATAGTCTTTCAGGGTACATGTTTGGGAACCTAATGAAAGTCATGAGCATTTGCCCCAGAAAATTACCTGTAGATAAAGAATCTTACCCTAGAATCTGTTTATTCTTTCATATATAATAAGATATAATGTAATTAACTCTCAGGATTTGGGAGGATACTATCATTAGAAACCGAATATTTAAAAACACTTTGTAAATTATAAAAAAAATTTTTTTGAGAATAACTCTTAGTACTGGCTCTGGTAGAAAAGTTTGAGGGCTTTCACTTTGTGCTCACAATGTCCACCCAATACAAACATGTCACGGATCTGAATAAACTTGTCTCCAAACAGGATATACAAATGGTCGATAAATGCATGAAAGACGCTTGGCATCATCAGTCATTAGGGAAATGCAAATCAAAATCACAAATGAGACACAACTAATAGCTTCTACTGTGAAATTCAGCCTCAGTCTCCTCATCTGTAAAATGGAGCAGTTAATTAGACAACCTTGGTATCTGTCCTTTAAGTTTGTATTTAGATGGCTGCTCTAACCCGACTCTAAATGATGGTTTTGGGTTTTTGTGCCACAAGAGTTGATGCTACAAAAGAGTAACCTCATAGGGTGGTTTGTGGTTGTTCCTTTGGAGCTGTCAGGCTGAAAAACATAGGAACAACACTTAGACTTTGACAAGTGCTTCAAAACTTGTTATCTGTGCACCTCTTAGCCCTCTGCATAAGGCCTCATGGCAAATCCTGCATCCTCAGCAAACATTTGCTGAATTGGGTGGCTTGTTCCACGTGAATAATAATCACAGCACAAAACATACTGCCAAACAGGGTAGAGAGTTTTGTGTTACCACTATTCATGAACAGGAGTTCAAGCAGATAACAGAAAGATGTCTCCAAATTCTTTTCTAAGTATACTGCTTTCAGTATGTCAAAATGAAGTCTTCAACTAGCCACCATAAAATTGGAGCTTTCCTATTGGATATAAGTGCAAAAGGTATATGGAAAAGTTCATAGGATATTTATAATATACATGCATACCCACATATAACACTGTATTCACACATATAAACCATCACTTCTGCAGCGAAGCAGAGATGATAGAACTGGGCATAAAACACCAGCAGCATCGAAGGCAGTGAAGTTAATGATGGGGTAACAGGACCATGGCCCCACTCTCTTCGGAAAACCTTTCCTTGGAATGAGACTAAGACTCTAGGAAGGAGGATTTACTTACTTCAACACTATAATTTACATGTAATGTATAAACAAGGCAAGTTTAGCTCAAAGAGTATCAACTTTATTCACCACTTTATGCATTTTACATCCAAGTACAGAAAACAACACACCAGCTTAGCACTCAGGTGATGCCTGTGACCAGTACCATCTCAGTGGGTGGGCAGCTTGTCTAGAATGTTCACAAGTGAACATGTGAAGTCCTCACAGCCACATGGTAGCTTGTGACAAACTCACACTTGCTTAGACAAAATAAAAAGTTGAGTGAAGGAAGGAAAATAACTCTGACTTTGCAGACAATGGCACTGCCCACCAATCACAAGCCCATGTACATACACAGCCAGCGCAGGTAACACACAGGCATGTGAGGCTTCAGTTGGCTGGAGCCAACCTGAACCACCTTCTAGAACCTTCGGTGGAACGGAGCAGCGATGTCTCCACATGCTGCTTGGGCTCCCTGAAAGCACAAGCACTTCTCAGTCGTTCCTATGGCTGCACAGTAGGCGACAGGTAGCAGCATGCATGGTGGCAGTTCTTTCACGCTTCAAGCAGCCACGTGTCTGCTTTCAGGACCCTGGCGCCAGCCAGGAGCCAGTGCCGCGTCTCTGAGCCCTGCCCTGGAGCAGAAAGGCAGGTGCATGCTTGACAAAGCGAGAGTCTGAAACATTAAGTTCACATATACCTGTGAGAAGTTCCCTGGACCCAGACAAGGGTGCAAAGGAAGCAAACAAAACATTTCATTGGGGCAGGGGTTGACACAATGATAGACAGCAAAACTGGCATTTTATTGGAATTCATATAAGTTTATCATGCTACATTCCTTAATCCCTTTATATCTGGGCTGAGTGGGACACACAGGCAAGGCTCTACCTGGGATAATTCTCCACCATAACCATCTTAACCTAATAAAAGTTGAGCACTTGCATTTGGGTGACAAGGCCAAAATCATGCCATGCAAAACACAGTGGGATAGATCCATTTATAACAGAATGGAGCCAAATTCAAGTGAATGCCCTACAAGTTGAAGCTGAAAACCTCATCAATAATCCTTGAGTCTGCTAATCTTTGACTGGTTTCCCTCCATCTTGAGGAAGGCCTAGAAGCCACTCTGAGTGGTACACAGCCGACTCAATTCAGCATAATTGGTACTTGCTTAAAGGAAAACATGATCAGTCTCACTACTGCTAACATCCCATTAAGACTAAAAGTTAATTAGGCTGTATTCCATAAAGTTATTTTGAGGCATTTGTCTCAATAGCATTATTGTAAAATTATTCCTCATCAAAACAAATACCACCTCCTACTGTGCGCCGTCTTGTATAAACAATAGCAAAAACCCAACTTGAATTCCATTCTCATTTCCTTAGGTTTCTATTGACATAGAACTGCCCATGGGGATTCACACACATTAACATATTTTTAAAATACTACTAAAGTAGGTTTAAGACATTTACATTTTAAGTTTCCAAAGGCCAGGAAAATAAAAACTAAGAAAACAAATACCAATCTCATTCTTCATAACAATACCTGTAGAAGTCAAAAAGAGAGCTTCTATTGAAGTCAACCTATTCCATATGCTGGTCCCCAAGAAGAGAGGCCCCACGCACTGAGTGGATGAGCACCCTGAATCCTACTTGTCTCCCCTACCTCCGCCCCACATCCGCATCGCCAGCCACTCCTTGGAGGCTCTGACAAGACCTCAGGCACACAAGAGAAGCAGGACACCAGGGCACCCACTGACCGGATTACTGATGACAAAGAACAGAAGTCGGTTTCCAGGGCACCCACTGACCAGATTACTGATGACAAAGAACAGAAGTCGGTTTCCAGGGCACCCACTGACCAGAGTACTGATGACAAAGAACAGAAGTTGGTTTCCCTGGTAAATTTTTCCTCAAGTCCCTGAATTTAAACATAGCAAACTAATCCCCCTAAATGACTCTTTTAAAAATATTACCTTGAATAAAATATAAAGTGTGATTGTCATAGAGAAACAAAACAAATGCCTAAATATCCAAAAGAAAGAGTGGTTTATTAGATAGAATACCACCTCTGGGGGCTGATGTCAATGTCACAGTTAAGACATTTTAAGTCATGCTTCAGAGGAATATTTAACAGTAATCTTATCTTCTTACAACTCTTCCATTGGCATCATCAGTGGCCCTGTGATGTAATCACAAGGGGTGGCGGGCGCAGAGCAAGGCAGGAGTGACTGCGCCAGATACATGTCGACATGCGCCAGCAATGTCGACAACTCCCACAGGTAACGGTGATTCTCAAAGCTGGCAGTACATTAGAAGCACCTGACAAGCTTTAGATATCCCAACGCCCAGGCTTTCGGCCCCTCCCCACAAACCCCAACTCAAATCAAATCTAATCTCTAGAAGGGGGACCTGAGTAACAACAGTTTTAAAGTTCACCAGTTAATTTAACTCCACTATGCTGCCAAGTTCCAGACCCTGTGCCTTGTCTAGGAAGGGTCTCAGGTGAAATGATACCACTGTTAGATGCTAATGATGACATCTATCCATTCCTCTAGGGAAAACAAGAGTGGTGGACCTAGTCCTAAGTCAAGAGGTCAAGTCCCAATTCTGCCCCTCCTCACTTCCATGACTTTTGAGCAAATCAGTGGATTTCCTGGGATGTCAATGTGTATTCCTTTTAAACATAAAGGGCTTTTACACAATCTGTAACAGCCTACTTAATCCTGTGTCTTTTAAACCCTAATAAACAGAAAAACTTTCAAATGGGACGATTTAGCCTGGGTTAGAAAGTTTGAGGTAAATCGGGATCCTAGTTTCACTAAGAGCCAGACCCACCAGCAAAAACTGAGTGAATTCCGCATATGTCAGGTGTCTCTTGCGTTCTTTTCCAAAATGTAGTTGCACAAATTCTGAATCCCAGTTAAATGGAATACGTTGATGAATTATGGTCTGTTCAAAAACTTGCTTAACATCCTCTGAAAAGAGAAAAGAAAGGGTGGTTAAAACAAAGCCAATCAGGTCCGAACTTTTAAAATCTATCAAATGAACAGAGCTACTCTCTTCCTATGCAAAGTAACTCAACTTAAAAAACATGCGCAGATTATAAAACCACGGCAGAAATAAAAATCAGAATCCTCAGGGAATCAGTTAAGAAATCAAAATGAATAATCCCACCAAATGAAGGAGACACATGCACCTAAAAAGGCAGTAGGACACCAAAATAATAAGCTATATAGCTAATCATCATACTATCATGTTTTGTTTCAACAAATATTTTCTAGACATAAGTAATGTAATTCAATCTTTAGTAGCAGGAAACATGTACCAGAGGGAGCAAAAGTAGGTTTACAGCTGCAAGTACATGAAACCACAGTTTATTCTTGCATTATTATGTATTATTATTTGTATTACAACGGTAAACCTATTTTTGCCCAACCCACAGAAACATACATGACACCACATAAACCTTAGGTATAGTCCTTTATTGAGTTATTGAGAAGTTTTGAGGACCTAGAAGTCAATTAGATAAACCTTAAAGCACATATTCAACAGCACTAAGACCACATTTGAGCTTTAGAAATTTCCACTAGCCCTGGCTGGTATGGCTCAGTGGATTAAGTGTTGGCCTAAGAACCAAAGGATCGCTGGTTCGATTCTCAGTCAGGGCATATGCCTGGGTTGTGGGCCAGATCCCCAGTTGCGGGTATGCAAGAGGCAACTACATGCTGATGTTTCCCTCCCTCTCTTCCCCTTTCACTGAAAATAAATAAATAAAATCTCTTTAAAAAGAAAAAGAAATTTCCACTATTTATCAAGTCACACTTGAAGACAACGGTGGTGGGAAGAAAAGCCAGCATCCCAATTCTTTAACTTTATATAACCTATGTTTAGGTTGACAAAAGTTCTCAAATGGTCCAAATTATCCCATGTTAAGATAGACTACCCAATGTGCTATTATTGATTCTTCACTTCTCCTTAGTTTTTACTACAAAACCATAAGAGGGCTGACAGAGAAAACAACAATATGAAAAACCTTACTTTTTTCTAAAACTTCATGTTTTTATTTGCTAGTCTCCGCCTCCACCAAAAAGTGTGTGTTTGGAGGGTAGAGGGAATACGAGTTATTATTACATTAATAAAATTTGTCCTGGCCTTCACAACATTAAATATAGCTACTAAACCTGCTTATTTTTATTAGCAAACTGTGCCTGATACTTCTTTTTTTTTTTTTTTTTAACTCTGGTCTATTTAAAATAAGAAAAAAGGACAAAATTCTTTAGTCCTCTAAAGGGTGCCAAAAACTTTGGCACATGTTTCCACTGTTTCCCCCAAATTTCCTATTTCCACACCCATTACACCCACAAGATTTTATTCCATGATTTTAAAGTTTCCAGATATTTTCAAAGTCTTGCCATGAAGAAACAGTAGTGCCACCATCAGCATAAGGTTGGGTGTGTTTGCACAGAGAAGGTAGTAAAACTCAGAATTATGCCAAGCATAAATTTTATAAAAGGTGGCAGAAAACCTCAGGCTGTCCCTGACAGTAAAATAAAAAAGTTTTAAAGGGCAACATTCAATTTCTTTGAATTTACTCTGTCTTCTCTGCTTTTAGGGAAGAAAGGGGAGACAGCATATAAAAAGTGAAGTAAAATAAAGAATTAGGATTTAAAAGAGGGAAAGAAAGGGAACGGCCCCCAGAGAATCTGGGGAGGTTTGAGGGTGGCCCTCAATGAAGTGGACTGAGTAGGAGACTCCACAAGTTTCCTTCAGCTCTGTAACCTCTGAGAAGAAATCGCTGAACTAAATTTCAAATTACATGGGTTATATTGCTCTCATGGCTACTATATATGCAAGTCTTCAGAGGTAGAAAAATCTAGTCGCACTTAAGTGCAATATGTCATTCCTAAGATACATCTCAACTCTACAAACTGTCAACTCTAGAGACCTGCACTACTATAATCTGTTTTTTAAAAGACCTCTCTCTGTAGTATGTATATATGTGCAGATAGGTGCATGACCACACATATTTACTATATATATTTTCCTTCCACATAGGTTATTGGCAGCTTGAAAGCAAAGTCCACGTTTTTCACAGCTGGGTCTCCCACTGAGGCCGCACAGTGGGAGCACAGAGCAGCTACTCTCTAAGCAGTGGGTGAATTTAAATGAGTCAGAAAAGATTTAATATCACCATAGTGTGAGAGGTTAAGGACCACAGTATTAGCCCTTTCAGGTACCAGGGTTTCCACCTTACTTAGAAGCTATTTTAACAGTCATTTCCTAAGATTTTAGTGAATCATCAGTCTTGCTCATAAAAGCCTCTGGCCCCCACTCTTGGGCTCATTCCAGTCTCCTGAGCAGCTGAGAGTCGGCATTTAACCAGTGTCCCAGGGTTTTCTGATACAAGGGTCCAGGACCTCATTCTGAAAAACACTGTCCTGATGAGTTATGGAAGGGTTAGATTTATTTCTTACTAGTGTTTCAACTTCCCATTAAGACAAAAATGTACAAGGAAGGAGGTAGGAAAGATTCCCCAAGTCAGCCAATGTGATGCAGTAATGTGTAAACACAGGCCACTTGTGATCCAAGAGGACACACAGGGCCATCACATGGTACAACCCAGTGGATGACGTTCCCCTGGTGGCCTAGGCGACCTGTGCTCCGTGGCCTGGGACAGCTTACACACTACCTGACGCTGGGAATGTGGCGCTATTACCAGTTGTCAGCTGTTCTAACCTACAGGTAATTGTAAGAAGGCCGGTCCTCAACTAGCACAGCTTAGAAGCACCAAGGAGCAGGCCCCGTGGGAAGTGGAAGGTTATAGAAGACGTGGCGCTGTATCCAAATCTAACCCACGTGAACTAACTGACCAGACCCAAACAGGGCACTGTGCTGAGTGCTACACTGCAGAGGCTCCTCGTGGCGGGAAAGAGAACGCAACAAGGTGCACTCGCAGAGTGGGGACAAGGCTTCTGGGGGAGCATAAAGCTTGATGTGGGTCGTGAAAGCTATCAAGGATTTATTTGATGGATCTGTGAAGGAGTTTCTCAGCAGAGAAAAACCGCGTAAGGAAGGGCTCACTTCATTTGAAAGGAATTGAGTGTCCACGTCACCTGGTGTCACTGAGACATGCCAGATCCTGTCCCGGGCATTACAGATGTTGGCATCACTTACCATGAGCAAGTGTCATTATTTTTACACCCCATGCACTTGATGCTCCTTTCTTGATGAAAGAAAAACTTGTCATGGGACACGGGAATCAAAACCTAAAAGCCCAAAGCGGTTTTCAAATTCTACTCTGTACTCTGGGTTCCCTGGGAAATGCCATGAGCTTTACCAAGGCGTCGACCTTAGGCCCATGCTGTCACTACACTTGACCATTGGTTGACGTTCAAACCTCACCTGGGCGAGGGGAAACCCAAAATGCTTTAGGCTTTTGGTTACTTATTTAGTTCATTGTACTACAGTTATAACTCACTAGCTGACAGTTTTCAAATAAGTATGACTTGGCAGATTTATCACTAACTCAAAAAAAAATTTTTTTTTCCCAAAGGTCTCACCTCACCTAAAACACCCTGAGGTCACAGAGGCAAAGAAGCAAGCCTGAATTAGCACTGGGATAGGAATGAAGCACCAGATATGTATTTTGGATATTTAAAATCCTATTTTTCATAGCTCAATTCTCCTGAAACAAATTAGAATGCTTATCTCTTAAAGAATAATCATTGTTATTTCAGTCTACGCCAAACAAATTACGTTTGGAGGTTCCCACAACATACCAAGTAATGGTGACATTATTTAAAGCAAGACTTCACCAAATAAGCTCAAGGATTCTTTGAGTTTATTTGTGGGACTCTGCTTCCTCTGCAAATGTTTCGAGCCTGCAAGCCTGTTGTATTTTTCTTTTTGGATCACAAAAATGCAATTACAAAGTGGCAACTGTTTCTTGCCTAAATATAACCTCAAAGTCAACTAATTTCCCCCTAAGTTAATAAGTTTCCCAGGCTACAGAATATGGTTATAGCAGAAAAGACTGTAATTTTTAAAAGTTGGGTTGCAGATAACATGATTTTGCACGTAGAAATTATTAAGGAATTCACTAAAAAACTGTAAGTAAGCCCAGCAAGGTTGAAGGATACAAGATCAACATTTAAAAATCAATTACATTTCCACACACTAAAAATAAGCAACCCAAAAAGTGAAACTAAGAAAACAATTCCACTTAAAATAGCCTCACAAAGAAGAACATATTTAGGGATAAATTTAACAAGGCATGCTAAACCAATACTCTTAAAAATTATAGAACAGTTACAAGAAATTAATGAAGACTTAAATAAACAGAAAGACATTTCGTGCATAGATTGGAAGACTTAACATTGTTGGGATGGCAATACTCCCCAAAGTGACCTACAGATTCAATATAAACTCTTATCAAAATTCCAGCCAGTTTCTTTGCAGAAATTGATAAGCTGATCCTAAAATTCATGTGAAAATTCAAGGGACCCAGAATAGCTAAAACAATCTTGGAAAAGAAGAACAAAGCTGTATTTCAAATTTACTACAAAGCTATCATAATCAAGACTGTGTGGTACTGCCATAGAAACAGACATACAGACAAATGCAACAAAACTGGGAGACAAGAACTAAACCCTTACATTTATGGTCAACTGATTTTCACCAAGGCTGACAAGGCAACACAACACAATAGGGAAAGATTAGTCTTTTCAACAAATGGTGCTGGGGCATCTGGATAGCCACAGGCCAAAGATAAAAGAACCCTACCTCACACCATAAATAAACAAATAAAATGAAATAGAATAAAATAAAATAAAATAAAATAAAAAACTAACTCAAAATGGAGCAAAGACCTCTATAAAAGAGCTTAAACAGTGATGGTCTTACATGAAAACATAAGTAAAAACCTTTGTGACTCTTTCGTAGGAAGCAGTTTCTTAGATATGATACCAAAAATGCAAGTGACAGAAGAAAATAACAGGTAAAAACTTTTAACTTTTGTACTTCAAAGAATACCATCTACAAAGTGACAAAAATAGCTGTGGCTGGTGTGGGTTGGTGGGTTGGGGGCTCATTCCACAAGCCAAAAGATCATTGGTTTAAGTCAGGGCACATGCTGCGGTTGTGGACCAGGTCCCTGGTTGGGGGCTTGCAAGAGGCAGCTGATCCATGGTCCTCTTCCTCTCTGCCCCTTTCTCTGAAAATACATAAAAATCATGGTATCTAATAGAGAACTCTGGAACATACCAAGAACTCTCACAATTAGATAGAAAGAAAGAAAGAAAGAAAGAAAATCACCCAATTTTATTTTATTTTAATTTAATTTTATTTTTTTATTGTTGTTGTATTATATCCATCCCCTATTTGCTCCTCTCTGTCCCCCGAAAATCACCTAATTTTAAAAACAAGCAAAATACTTTAGTAGATGTTTCTCAAAAAAAGACATACAAATGTCCAATAAACATATCACAAGGTGCTCGTTATCATTAGCCATTAAAGAAATGTAAATCAAAATCACAATGAGATACCACTTCACCTCCACTAATAACAAGTATAGGTGAGGATGTGAAATAAAACTGAAACCCCTATACGCAGTTGGTGGGAATGTAAAATGATGCAGTTATTTTGGAACAGTTTGGCAGTTCTTCCAAAAGTTAAACATAGTTACTATATGACCCAGCAATTCCTCTCCCAGGTACTTATCTGATAGAAATGAAAACATATGTCCACACAAAAGCTTGTACACAAATGTTCATAGCAGCATTATTCATAGTAGCCAAAAAGTGGAAACAGCCCAAATCTCTGTTAACTGAAGAATAGATAAACAAAATGTGATATTATCCATAACAATGTAATATTATTCGTCAATAAAAAGGAATATGTAACTGTTATGTGCCACAATGTGGATGAACCTTAAAAACATTATGAAGATGCCGGTTGCAAAAGACCACACAGTATGTGATTCCATTTAGATGAAATGAATAGGCAAGGCCACAGAACAGAAAGTGGACCGGGGATCAATTGCCCAGGACTGGCAGGAATAGGAGGAGATGGCAGTGGGGAGTGAGAATTGCTAAGGTACGCTGTTTCTTTTGGGGGTGATAAAAATGTTCTAAAATTGACTGTGGCAATGGTTACACAAATCTGGGAATATGCTAAAAACCACTGAATTATATTTTAAGTAAGTGCAATAAAACTACTTTTTAAAAACTGTCAGCTCTTCCTTTTACTAATGAGTGGCATTAGGCAAATTACTCTGACTCAAATTACTTTATTCAATCTATAAAATGGAAATAAAATATGTATCTTAGAGGGCTGTTCTGGAGCTAAATGCCTAACACAATGTTTTAAACATAGTAGGTGACCATTAAAATGATAAAACTCCAAAATCTAAAGTCTAAATTGTAATGAAAGATGTTTTCTCAGCACCAAGTATTTACAAATGATACAAAGAAGGATCAGGCAAAGTATGATTTGGAAATATAGTTTACACATATCTCAAAAAAGCAATAATTTTCCTCAAATATTTAAAACCCATCCTTCTCTTAGCTCATATATTAACATTTTGAATAAAAAGTGATCAAAAACTATGTAACTTCCTATTATGTTTCTGAAAGTATGAAATTAAGAAAGATTAAGAACCTCCACTCTTTACTCTGAAGATCTTTCAGATAACTAGAAATATTTAATTGGCAAATTACTTGCACATGCCATTAAGTGGTTAGACTGAATTTGTTTTTACAAATTCTATGGGCTCTTATTCTTAACCTCTACCACACTGTAATCTGAAATCATCAGGGTCTTCACTTATGCAAATTTTAACTTTCTACGTTTTTGTTTCCATACAGAATAACTAAATTAATGCACTTTAATTTCCAAAAGCTTCACTTTTTGAAGCTGCAAATCAAGGGAAATGAGTTTTCCATTAAAATAAAAACGGTTCATCAAGCTATATTATTTCAAACACTGAACCATAATCTCTCTCATGGATCCTAAAAATTTCATTAATACAATAAACACAAAAAGGATGTTTCTGTTAAACCCAAATGAAAGCCACCGCTTTGGAGGCAAAGGGAGAGTGGCTGAAGAAGCCACACTTGTTCTCTGAACAGATTCTCCGGGGCGCCTTTTCCAACGTGTGTCCTCAATCCTCAGGGAAAGTTGTGGTTTCGCTCCAAGGGCAATAATATTCCACCCTGCTGATATGGTTAACAACAGCTCACCGTCTTTTAAGCAGGGAGCAAAAGACAAATTGCTGAATGCGTAAGTTAAATGACATAATGGAGTAAGTGGATGCAGACCTATCTCGACTGCCATGTGCTCCGATAGCAAGGTTGCCATTTCAAACCCTTTTGACAAGTGCCTTTTTATATTCATCACAGCTAAGGGTCTGAAGAGGAAAGTAGTATTCTGGCTACAATTCAGACTCGCTCAAGGAAGTTCTAGGGGGAAAATGGGTGCCATTAAAACAAAGTATGTACAGAACAAGTGCCCCACACAAACAACCCTTCTCATTAAAATGGAGTTCGCTATAAAGCCCTGTAAACTTTTTATTCTTCTTCTTCTGAACATGTAGGTACAGTGGTGAAAAGTATCTTTCAAAAATAAGCATACACACAGACACACCCAGAGCACACAGGCAAGGGAAACTGTTATAATTATATCTAAGTCATAGGTGATGTTGGCATATATAAAAGTCAGGGCTAATTTAAAACTCTTCTGATTCTGTACTTAGAGAGGGATGGGATTACCCTAATAGGAGGTCATGTGACATCCAAGAAAAGAACACTGTCCTTCTAGTAGGGCCAGAATAAAAGGTTGTGATTTCTATGAAACTAGTCCCCTTCCCCTCTCTGGGCCTGTTTCCACATCCAGGCCAGGAAGCCATGAACTCCATGTGCCATTGCATTGTTCAGTTGCACTGTGAACTATGTTCCCTTGGAGAGCTGGTTCAAAACACATTCTCAAGTCCCAGGCCCAAGGATTTTCATTCAGAGGATTTGAGATGGAGCCAGGGAGTTCACAGTTGTAATGAACAACCCCACGACCATGAGGACCCATGGTCTGCTTTGTCAATAAAGATCCTTCCTATTGAGCCCTGGCTGTTGGCTCAGTGGATAGGCGCCGCCAGCCTGGGAACCCAAAAGGCACTGTTTTAATTCCCCAGTCAGAGCACATACCCAGGTTGCAAGCCAGGCCTCCAGCCAGGTCCATGGCTGGAGGCAGGTGAAAGAACCATACATTGATGTCTCTCCCTCTCTGCCTCCCTCCCTTCCCCTCTCTCTAAAATTAATTTTTTTAAATGTTTTTAATCTTAAAAAAAAAGAAAAAAGAATCCTTTCTATTCTAAAATCTTGATGGATCTATAAGTTCTTAAGATTAAAACACTATTTAAACCATAGTAGTCAATGTTGGGTAACAACAAGAAAAAAAGGTTAAAGACTCACAGGTATTTAGCATTCAATATTAATCTTCTGCCACATGCATTATTGACACCAACAGCTAGAAAGGCCAGTCCATCTGCTAGAAAAAGTTACTTTCAACTGAATAGAATAAATCATTAGCAGTCCTTCATAATATCAAAAGTAGGTGAGTTAAAATGGTGTTTGGAGGCATGTAACTGGCTGTGATCACACCAGATGTGAGGCTTGCTTTAATCATCGGCTGTGTTAATTGTTGTTAACTTTCCTCACCACTAGAAAAGAACACAAAAACACTCCATCCCTTTGAAATTCTTAAAGTGGTATGAAGAATACTAACTCATTCTCTAAATGTAAGAACAATATCTATATTGTTTAAAAAGCCAATTTCCTATGCTATTTTCTTTAGCTGGCTCTTGCAAAAGCATTAGCATCCATTTAACCCTATTAACCGCTTTCAAGAGCAAAGGTACTACAAATGTCTACTCACAGCTATCCCATGTTAGTACAAAACTTTTATTTCATTTAAGACATCTAACTATACACCTCCAATATGTATCTAAACTGTAATTTTCTCTAAGAACTTCCAGTATGCGCCTGATTTTCGTTTCCTTTATGGACATATCAGAGCAAAAACTGCCTTGTAACTGTTGGAAGCAATCAGTCATTAGCAGCAAGATTACAGCAAATTTTCCAATTTAGAAAAACTGTATTTTTATCTCTCTCACACACTGAAAGAATAATGGTATAATTGGACTATTTTTTAAGTGAGCAGCAGCTTAAAAATAGTCAAAATTTCCCAGTGCTCGAGTTTTAGGGTTTGCTGTTACCGCTGTTTTCCGCACCTTCTCTCCTAGGCACAAATTCTCTCCCCTCTTCAGCTGACACACACACACACACACACCCCAGGGACAGAAGCCCCGAGTCTGGCCTCTCCACACGGTTGGTCTTTTAAAGAAAGGTTAACTTTCAGGCAGTAGTTTACTAAGGAGGAGCTTCACAGGGTTATTGGGATTTACTCCCAAATTGACACTCTTCTACCTTCACAAAAGGCTCTTCTCCGCCCCCTACCCCCACTTCTTATTTTTAAAGTCGAGTGATGAAGTAGCAAAAGGTACAATATTTTAGCCTTCTGAAGCATGGGCGATTCTCAAATTATCCCACCAACTGGAAGTGCTCTCTGATACAACTATCTTGCAAAATTGAAGCCATTATAGTCAATTGTGCAAATCCGTATTTAGCTTTTCGGAAATAGTGGATTTTTGACCCAATGAACTGAAATAGCATCTGAAGAGCTTCTAGGATCTCAGGCAGGACATGCAGTACCCAGGCATGTGATAACTCTTATCAACGTAGAGGTCATTTGCTTTCAAAATCACCCTGTTCTCATTCAGTATTTTTACTCTCTACTGGAATGTGGATAAGAACATACACTCGAGGTCCCAAAATAATATAAAATAAAATCTATCATAGGGCAATAAGTTTCTTTCACCAAATAACACATTATAAAATCAGAATATTAACAAAAAACTTTCCCCAAATAATGCTCCTTCTGACTCTTAACCACTTTCCCTCTTGGTTATCTTTTTGAATATTTCATTTTCCAAGCATCTTTATAGAGAGAATAAATAAATGAGCTTAAAAAAAGTAGGCTAATGTTTTGTTTCCATCTAGCCCAATACTTAAATCCACCTAGTTTTTAAATGTATTATCAAAGTTGAGTGTTTTCCTTCAAAACTTCTCATTTCCAAACTGTTAACTCTCATCATCTCCTGCAGTTTGAACCAAATGACTGAGGTGGGTTGTGTCCACAAATTCCCTCCTGCCACCTAGCCTGTCCAGTGTCCCCCAGCACTTACTTCATTTCCCCCCTAGAAGGTGCTCCCAGTCACACTCTAACTGTGAACCCAGAAGGGTCCCCTCCATGCACCAGCACACACATCAGAGCATTCACTAGAGAAGGGCATTAGAAATTGCCTCACTAGTCCTGTGGATTTTGTTTAGGTCTCACAAAAGAAAGGCCCTGTTTACATGAGCCTGACAAAGTTAAATAGATTCATGTTTTCTACAGGACTTCTCAGAGCCCTAACAAACTAAAAATTTTAGGCTTTTTAGTCTAATAAAAGAATTGTTTTTTGTACAATGCTTACTAACAAACAGGAGACATCGTTTTAAAGTACATGAACATACAATATCATTTAACAGTGAGGGTTAGAGGGCAAGGGGCCACTGCAGTGTCCAATAGTTGAAAGAGGCTTGACTAGTTTCTCTTGGATCCCAGGCCAACTGAAGCAGTTAGCCTGCGGAAGCTTCCCAGCGTGGCAAGGGTGTAGACTATGTCTAAGTTTTTTAAAACAATGCTGGACAAGTCATTAATAAGATAGATGTCTACTTGTTTAATTTTCTCTCTATAAAAAGCAGTTCTCTGGCTCCTTTGAGATTTGCTAAAAGCAAATGCTCATTTACACAAAATACTACAAAAATTTATAGCCCTTCATGGACTCCCTGAGACGTCTCTAGAACCCCTATCTTCAAAGCTCAGTGAAAAACTGCAGACCCCCATACAGATCACTACCACCACCATACATAGGTAATGAAATTGGATATGTACGTTCACATACTAACAATAACTTCAAAATATCACGTAAAACATTTCATGAAATTTTGTTCACTGTAATGAAAAAGGTAACTCAAAGGAAGAAAAAACCACAATATGCAAACAAAAATTTTAAATTTCAGCTTAAGGAAGTCATGAGATATAAGGTACACTTTCTTTTTAGGGGGTCCAACTTTGACTTTCACCAGACAAAAGATTCAGATCTCTATTATTACTGAGTTAGGCTACTCCAATAGTCTACTGCAGATACAAAAACTGAAGAAATGATAATAAATAGAAATAGTTCATGTTACACTGACATGATGAAAAGACACATTGCTGGTAAGTACGCTACGTATATCAGATTAACAGTTTCATTAAACATACACACACACACACACACACACACACTTTCTTGAAGTTCATAATGGAAATGCTTTGCTCTCCCAGCATCTTCAAATGAGAAACTGGAAAAATGAGGGTGTCAGGGAAACTACCACTCGCAGCCTACCCACACTAACCTGAGCAGTGGCCAGGACATCTTTAAAGCCTTACTTTCAGCTCTTCCACCCAAATGGGAATGGCCACCAACCTGCAAGCTCCACATGGTACCGGGAAGCCTACATAATGCTCACAGACACATCTGCCTCCAATCCAATTAATGCAACAAAGCCCATCCTTTCCAAGCACCATTTGGACCCTGTCCCACTCCTGTAAAGAACTTTTTGAGACACCCAACAGCCACTTTTATGAAATATTTGGCCAAAATCCAATATATTTTTACATTTTTTCAATAAAATAAAAGATACATTTTTCATTTGCACCAATAATGTTATTGATTTGGGTATTTTGAGTGTATCGGCCGCCTCCCCTGTATACAATGTTGACCGTTCTCAATTAATGTCTTGATTTGGTCACTATCAACTCCAACTAGTCTGTCCAACCATGAAGCATAGTCTGGCAAGAAATCTCCAGCACAAAACTTCACAAACCACTTTTGACACATTTGATCAGTCATAGCACCTTCTCCATACACTGCACAAATCTTTTATTGTATTTCAGTTGCATTTTTACCTTTCTTGAAATAATAAAGCATAATATTGAAAAATGTTGCACATGTTCTATCTTCAATAATAGTGATTACACAAAAATTCAATTTACATGCTTTTTTTTACACACACTGATGATAGTTGACACAATACAATCTAACAAAATTGTTTCCAATGATGTTAAAGACAACTAAGCACCACTAGAACCATCTTATGGAGTAAAAACAAAAAACAAAAAACTTTTTGGCCAATCCAGTGAAAACTCCTGCTCAGGACCTGTGGTGGGTGCTCCATCACATGGCACCTTTCCCTGAGCACCCACATTCAATCAAGGGACTCCTCTACTATCCTCGACCTGTATGAAGACCACGTTCCTCCAACCCTGCTACTCTGATTCGCTCCTTCACTCAGAATTTTGCTAATGTCAAAATATTAAACTTCCGGCCCACATCAAAGTATTACAACAAATTTCCTGGGCATCTGTAACCAAGGCAACTAGGAACTCGAATCCAGATACGTTATGCCGTCCTCTTCACTATGGCCATATATTTAACTAATGCGTTAACTTAGTTAATTGTTTCTTCCTGAAAAATGATTAAATCCCCTTAATGTCTGATATGGGCTGAAACCACAATGGATTGATCGGCACCCACCTAGCTCACGAAGGTCCAGCTCACAGAGCACAGTCACCGCCAGAGGGAGGCAGTGTGGTCCAGTGCATAGCATTGGCTGTCAGCAGGCTGCTACCTGGCTCTGTCCTAGGTGACTCCAAGACTGTGGACAGGTTGATGAACCTCCCCAAGGCCATTCCTCACCGGAAAAATGAGAATTATAATAGCATACATCTCCTAGGTAGTAAGAATGAAATACTAAACTATATATAAAGTGCTTAGTTGAGTAGGGGGTGGATTGTTATAAGAGATCAACAAATTTAAAGAAAAAAATGAGGGTTACACTCCTCTCGAGAGATGATATAAAACCACCTATGTAGAATAAGCTCAGTAGCTATTACTCAGTCCGTCTTCCTTTCCTTTGACCCTTCTCATCATACAGGCCATCAGGAGCCAAGTTAAATATGATTCAAGCCCCTGGCTGGTGGCAGAGTGGATAAGGCACCAGCCTGTGAATCCAAAGGTCGCTGGTTCGATCCCCAGCCAGGGCACATAACCAGGTTGCAAGCCAGGTCTCCAGCCAGGTCCCCAGCTGGAGGCTTCTCTCTCTTACATCAATGCTTCTCTCTCTTTCTTCCTCCCTCCCTGCCCTTCTCTCTGAAAATGATGAATAAAATCTTAAAAAATAAAACTATGATTCATTCTTGGAATGGCTCTGTGGGATCCAGCACTGAGTCCAGGCCAGGCCTCCCTTACCTCTGCCTAGACTGCTGCAGCATCTCCCCAAGACCATTCCTCCCAGCCCCCACAGCTCCCGCTCGTCCTGCAGGCTGCCCGTATCACGTCACCTGGGTGTTCAGACGCTCCACCAGGTCTGCTCGGATACCTTCCATCCCCCTACCCGCTTAGCCTGCTTCATATTATAGGCAGGCTCTCCTGACACCAAACTATATACTTTTTATTTACATACTGTGTCTCTTTCTAAAACCTAAGTGCTCCGAAGAGGTATTTTTAAGTCTTGTCACTCCTGCATCTTCAGTCTTACAATATAGGAAGCATTTAAGATGTACTCCTCCTTACTTATTCTAATTTTATCTCATTCTGTTCAAGCACCATCTATTTGTTGGTAACCATCTCCCAAATTCCACACTCCTGTGTAAGTGCCTATCACTTAAAATATCCAACATATCCAAAATGAAATCCTGTTCTCCCCCATCCCCACCCCTTTGCAAGACTGCAGTCGCCCCACCTGGTGACAGCTCCACCCTTCCAACTGATCTGGCCCACCACCTTGGAATCGTTCTTGCCTCTACTCTCCCTTTCATAGCCCACATCCGCTCCATCGGAGAATCCTATTGATTCTGTTGATTCTCTCTTCAAAATACCCCTTACCTCACCCCGGTCCCAGCTGCTAGGGGTCCTCACCCGCACCACCACCACAGCCTCCTAACTGCTCTGTCTCTTTCTACTCTGGCTCTTCTGTTTGCTGCTGTCAACACAGCAGCCAGGGCAATCCTGCTAAAACATAAACCAGGTCAGGACACTCCTGTGCAAAAACACATCCTCCAGTGGTTTCCCAGTTCACTTACCATCAAAGTCCTTCCTAATTTTGACCTAAAGGACCCGACTTGAGCAGATCTGTTACTTTTCCAAGTTCCTCTCCCACTAGGCTTCCCCGGATCTCTCAATTCACAAGGGTCCTTCTTGCTGTTCCTCAAAGGTACAAACACACTCAGCCTTCAAACCTGGGCAATGGCCACTCCTTGTACCTGGAACTGTCTTTCCCTTCCTCCATCCCTGTATCTATACAATAGTTCCTTTATCGCTTTCAAATTTGTGGTCAAAAGTCCCTCTACCAATGAAGGCAGCCAACTCACACACAGAGAAGAACCTTCTTTGTTCTGCAGCTCACTGTAAACACTCAACTGTCACCACAATGTACCCATTCTATAAAGTGTCTTAATCCCGAATCTTAACATCAGCAACTTCTGTATGTTCCTGTTAACATGCTGGTGGAGGGGTCAACAACCTATATTCCACTGGCCCACCAGCTGTGTTTTGTAAATAAGAGTTCTACTGGGACACAGCCACACCCATCATTTACATGCTGTCCGTGGGAACAGTGAATTTGAGTAGTTGTGAGAGACCCTACGGCCCACAGAGACCAAAATACTTACTATCTGGCCTCCTAGAGAAAAAGGTCTGCTGCCTCTGATCTAATATAAAAGGTAATGCTTTAAATAAAAAAGAAAATAACTTTGATACTCAAACAATGTAAGTTTTAAAAGGATAAGGCCTTAAATGTTATAAACTGAAAATTTGTAAGTATCTCCTCACTTTATCAGCATAGAGATTTATAACTGATATGTTGCATATGTTGGTATGGCCCTTACTTCTTTCCTTTCATTAAGCCTGATCTTACAGAGGAGAAAAATAAAGCTCAGGAAGTTCACATGACCTGCCCATCAGCACACTGCTAGTAAGAAGCAGGAATGAGTTCTCATGATGACTCCCATCTCCTACACCCTGCTTCTCCACCTGTTCTTCTCTTCCAACGACACTAATACACACATTCACCCATCCCTGCACTGGTGTCCTCTGGTTCTTTCTTCCACCAGGCTGGCCAGCTGTGTGGCTGGTGGCACCAACATCACTTGACACTTCATGCCCATGAAGGAGAGAGTAACCCGAGTCCAGGAAAACATCGGAAGTCCACTCCTCAGTCCCCAGCCTCCACCTCAGCTCTCTCCCTCCAGACCTGCTGCACAATGGAGAGGAGACGGAACTCAGCCGCTGTGCTGAACTCCAGCTCACAGGCTTGCCTGCCTTTGCGGGTCCCAAGGAAATGCTATCCTAACATTTCCATCAAACTGGCTTCCACTGAGTAAACCAATGCTGCCATGAGCTAGCTGCTCATTTATCACTTACAGATGTTAACAGGGACACTGGTGTGCCGCTGCTGAAAAGTGGTGGTTACAGCGATGCTATGAGGAATTAGGTGGTAGAAAAGAACATTAAAATTATTCAAGGGATTTTTAAATATTAAATACTCCTCATGAAGTGTTCATGGAAAGCAAGTAAGCTTCCAGATTACATGCAGCAAAAACCTGCAAATATCTGTATTTTGCCTCTGCCCTCGCTTATCCAGCCTTAAATAACTGTCATGTCAGATGAGCATGCGGGAGTGGGTGGGAGAGGGGGAAGGCTGCTGGGATCAATCTATTATACTGACTTACCTATGCTGCATGTAGTTATTATCTTCATTTCTGATAAGGAAAATGCAGGCATGAGAGGATAAGGAACTTGGCTCACAGACAAAGAGGCAGAGCGGGAGGGGGCCCAGGTTCCCAGTCCCAGAACCATTCCAGAATGCATGCGTGTGTCCCCCATCTGGGTGTTTCTCACAAGCCATCAAGTAAGACAAGCCCAAAAGGTCTGAATAAATTGGGAACTATGAGCAAAGACATTTAAAATGGTCTCATTAGCCATCTCCCCCGAATGCACAATCTGTACACCACCCCGAAAGGCTCCAAAATTCTTCATGGATGGTGTTGTGTGTAGCTGGTTCACATGCACCAACAGCATATGCTGGGCACTCTATCGTCCCAAGGGACAGTAGTGCTGTGTCTCATCTAGCTTCAGTTGCCAGTTTCTTTAAAAAAGAACTTCCTACTGGGCCCACCACTCCCTGGTCTTCCCTTTCTTCTAATGCTTAAAAGACCTCAGGGTTTTCCGCAGCTTTGCAGCTAATCCCATGAAGATGGTTATGAAAGACGGCACAGCAAGGCAGGCAGTGCCCATCCAGCCCTGAGCAGAGCTCTGAACTCCCGCCCTGCACTGCACCTCTGGCCACAGCAATCCCTGCCAAGGCAAGGACACAAAGTCCTGGGGACTCCAGGTAACTTCTGGTCTTAGGCAGCTGATGAGCTTCCTCCTTCTGTCAGTGGAAAGAGAGCGCTGATGATTATGAAGGGAATGAACAGAAGTCCTGTCTAGCGCTCACATTCTGGGAAAAAGTCCTGTCACATCCTCCCTTATCTAAAAACAAAACCAGGGTATCTTCCAACGGCTAAGCCAGAACCTTCTATTTTTCCGAGAGGGAGACAGTTGTACTGCAGCCCTGGAACGCGGATAGCTTTCTTTGTTAAAAGGAATATGCTGATTTCCTAAAAGCACTTTCACACACTCAAACAACACTCACCCAAGCCTGCAGTTACTACTTAGGTGTGCACACAGCTAAAGTAACTTACCGAAAGTAACTTCTCCCTTGCCGGTTTTGTCAAACAGCTGAAAGGCCACCATGAACAAAGCATCCGGGGCACACAGGACAGATTCAAATGCTACAAATTCTTGAAAGGATATTAATCTGCAACATAAAACAAGCACAAAGCATAAGGTCAGTAGCTTGTGGAAAATCAAAGCATGCACCTATATGCCCCAAGAACAAAAAATAAAATGTCACTGCCAAGAAATAAAATTCAAACCCAAAACGTTTACAAACACTTGGCATTTCCTTTTATACTGTAGACTGAAATAACAATGTACAGAATCTAAAAGACATGACAGGTTTAAGGACATGGTAATACAGTAGGTGCATCTTAATTTCAAATATAACTGTTTTACCCAACACTTCACTTTTGCTTCAGGCGTGTATTGCTGGATTCCAGAATCAAAGCTTAGATGCTTTACATGAAGATATAATTGTATAATAGCAAAATAGCACAGCTTTGTCATTCATTAATGACCTTCATACGCCCTGTAAAAGTGATTCACAGAGATTTGATTGTTACTGATATTTACTGAGCACATGTGGATTAAACTAGGGGAAGGGGGTAAACACAGATAAATCAGCCATGAAATGTGACTTCCAAGAAGCTTCCAGTCTAGTAAGGTAGATGACACTAGTGTAGAAATAGTGGTCAGCAAAGAAAAATCCTAAGACAAAAACCAGTAGGAGAGCAGGCTTCTGGTAGGAAATTAAAGGCTTTGTCTGCAGAAATGAAATGTGAGCTGAGTGTTGAGAGATGCATGACATTCAGGTATGCAGTCACGGGTATAAAAGAAGCGGGGTACTACCAGCAAGGGGCACGCCTGCAGGAAGGCAGGTGCAAGAGAGCGTACAAGGATGACGGTGAGAAACTGCACCACAGGGCACGTGGAAGAGAACACTGCAACAGGAGATCAGAAGAACAAGACCTGAAGACAGGAAGGGCCCTGGCTGTTCTTCTCTAGGCAGCAAGGAGGAGGCAGCAAGGGGTGGCTGCAAGTTCCTGAGCAAGGCCATGATACGATTAAATATATCTGTTAGGAAGAGTATGACAGGCCACAGATGCTCTGACTTTCAATAACTACATAAACCCACAAAATCTTTTCTATTTTGTATGTTAACGTCTAACTATTTCAATGATACATGGAGATAGCCCAAGTCTCTGGAGGTTATCGAGAGAAGAAGAAAACAGGACTGTGTTCCTACGTTTCACAGGACACTTGCTTCTAAACATCTGATAGTAAGAACATACTTTTATACAAAGTGTTACAAAGCTAGCTTAGCTGTTCCCAGAATGTCACCTGATTATAACAATGTCATAAAGAAAGGAAAAACTCCTGGAGTTCGAGACACATCTCCCTCATTCACCACCCAAACACTATCCTTGCAAGTGCGTGGGAACATTGAAGAACAGCATGTGTTACAAAAGGATACTTGCCCAGAACATTTCATCCTCAGTCCGTCTCACTGAGAATCTATGCTCAAGATAAAACAAACAAGGAAAACAGAACCGGAGGCATGGAAACAAGGAGCACGCTGACAGTGACAAGCGGGAAGGGGGAAGGAAGAGAGGGGAAGGGTCCAGTATGAATGACCAATGGATATGGACAACAGGGTGGGGATGGACTGTGGGCGGGGAGGGGGGTGGTACAGCAGAAAGCAATGGAGGGAAAATTGGGATAACTGTAACAGAACAACAATAAAAAATTTAAAAAGGAAAAAAAAACTGCCAGCAGTGGGTAGCAGTGGGGAGGGAAGCCAATCTGAGTCAAACCTTCCTGGCTGGTCCAAAGGAGCTCACAACTTGCTGGGGGAAGGACTGGCAGTTATGCTCACGCACCTCCACCAGAAAGCAAGGACTGAGGATCCAAGTAGAATAAGGCGGTAAGAGGCACAAAAAAAGGAGTGACGTATTTTACCTAGAAGAACTGGGGAATGCTCCATGGAGGTCTAGCATTCAAAGAACACACATTTAAAGTTGAAAAGATCTTAGCGATCCTCTACTTCAACCTCTTCATTTTACTTCTGAGGAAACCAGAAGAACTTCAGAACTTCATGACTAGTATAAAGTGAGCAACTGGCTTCTGGCACTTTGGCCTAAAAGCCAAGTGTCCTGGTTTCCATTTCACTAAGAGAGAATTCCAACTGGTATAGAAGATGGAGAGAAGGGTCAAGGGAGCACTTTATACACTGAGGAAAGAACAGAGCAAAGTTACCACAAATGCTGTGTTCGGAGGAGGATGTTGGTCATAAGGAGCCAAAGAGTGGCTTGTAATGCCAGCCACCTGTGGAGGGCCTTAAAGGCCAACTTACAGAACCTCAACTTTGTCACACGCAGGGAGAAGTCACTGAAGGTCATGGAAGATGGATTTAACACAGGGAAGACAGGAGCGAGAACTGCAGGCTTCTGAACCAGAGCTGGGCCACTAGGACGGAAACATGAGCAAGGGCTAGAAAAACACAGGTGAGGCAGGATGGCGCAAAACTTAGCAGCCACTCGATACCAGAGGCTAAAGACCAGGAAATAGGCCAAGTCACTCCCAAGACTTCTAACTTGGGTAACTGAGTGGGATGATGATTCTAGTGCCAAAGATAAAGATAAAGAATTTTAAAAAATAAGAAAAGTTGGAGAGAAGGGGCTGAGCAAGGAAGACCAGCTCTGACTGGGCTGAACTGGAGGTGGAGGGGACACTGACGCATGCGTCCAGCGGGTAACCAAAGGAGCCACGTGGAACTCAGGAGAGAGGCCGAGATGAGTTGAACCATGTTCCTCTAAAACTTCATGTTGAGGTCCTAACCTCCGGGACCTCAGAGTATGGGCTTATTTAAAAATAGGGTTGTTGTCGATGTAATTACTTGAGCTCATAGTGGAGTAGGGCAGGCACCTGATCCAGTAGTAACTAGACTCTTTGTCAAATGGAGAAAATGGGACACAGGCACACACACCTGGAAGACACCAAGTGAAGATGAAAGAAGAGTTCAGGGTGACGCATCTATAAACCAGAGGACACCAAAGATGGCCAGCAGCCACCAGGAGCTAAAATGGAGGCATGGGACAGACTGGCCCTCCCAGCCCTCAGCAGGAACCAACCTTGCCCATGTCATCTTAAGTCTCCAGACTGTGAGACAATGCATTTTTTTTTAAGCCACGTAATCTGCGGTATTTTGTTACAGCAGACCTAGCAAACTAATACACAGACCAAGACAGGAAACAGCAGATCTGGGAGTTTTTAAAACAAAGGCTACTTAAAGCTGTGAAGGAAAATGCCCGGAAGCATTTCAATCGGAGGTGCATGTTCACAATCTTCTAGACCACTGGGGAGGTACAGGGAAGAAACATGTTTCCTTTTCACGACCTCTCCTCCCGCCCCATGACCCATCTGGAGCCAGACCAACAACCAGACAGTCACTGCTCACCTGTTTAACGTGATGGCAAGTACACGGCAGAAAACTATCACATTTGCTAACTTACCCTGGCAAAGACATTAGGTTAGTTAAAAGTGAATCACACCATTTGTTACCTAGAAAAAGAGACATTTACAAAATGTTTATGATCTGAATTAAAAAGTGTTTGAATGAAACAAAAAGAGCATCTTACCTCTCTCAAAACAGTACAAGAAACCTGAACGCTAGCAATGCGCAGGGGCACATCCTCCCTGGCCATGTCACGGTGGTTTCATAGCCATAATGGTCAATGAATACTCCGGTATTTCAGGCATGTTATCGGTACCAAAAAGGTATGTAACTATGTAAGCCTGTTAGATACAAGTACTATACAGCTATGTAGGAGGTATATGGATGAACCATGAAATCATAATGTCTTACTGTTCATCAAGATTATTTTGGATTTTCAAGGTAATCTGACTAGAAGGCTAGTGGAGTAATTATGTAGTACTATATTCGTTTATAGAATGGTATCTGAAAACATTTATATATGTTTTTCATATACACAGCACTTCAGCCTTACTTTACAGATTTAATGGGTATTAGCATAAATTACAACAAAGCACACAAGCTTAATCAAGTTCAGACCTGGCTGCTGAGCTCACTTGGTTCCATTTTCCATCCTCCACTCCTTAAGCTTC
This sequence comes from Noctilio leporinus, assembly GCA_004026585.1. Taxonomy (NCBI): domain Eukaryota; kingdom Metazoa; phylum Chordata; class Mammalia; order Chiroptera; family Noctilionidae; genus Noctilio; species Noctilio leporinus. Next base: position 347,481 of record PVIW01000298.1, read on the forward strand.
TTTGACAATGTGAGGTGCCCTTTAAAATAAATCACATAACTCTGACGAACTTGGGTATCCAGTCTCGAAGGAAAGGTAGTGATGTTCACGTTCCCTTGCAACAACTTATAGTGAGAACTCGGTCGGCTAACATGCAAATACAGAAGCCAGGCTTTCATAGGCCCACACTGCTCAGAGAGCTGGTCTCTAACTCCTCTGTTTCATGGTTCTGCTGCCACCAGAGATTTTTTTAGGGAAGTCATTTTATTTATTTTATTTTTAATTCAGTTTCATCTTTATTTGCTATATAAATAAAGGAAAGGCATTTCATGTTAATTACTTAGAGACACTGACATATGTTAATTGGCTCACTTCATTTACTTTTTTATCTTTATTGTATTTCTTTCCATAGGAAATTCATTTTTGTTTTTCAAACTAGAGCTGTTTTTCTCCTTCTGAAAGCCATTTACAACAGCAGCAACTGGACAACTGCTTTGAAGTCCAGGCAAAGCAGTGGAAACACTACATGCTACTATCAAATACTGAGCCAAAGAGGAAAGGGATTAAAAGTGGATTAAACATATGATAATGTGAGGTTACATACCTATCATATACACAAAAAGATACTGGAGGGATATCACCCAAAACAGTCACAGGGCTTCTTTATAGTACCACAGCTTTTGGTCTCCTGTCCCCACCCTTTCTTGGCTCTGCCAGGGAGAGCTCTTAGCCTGGAGATACTCAACATTCAAGAGAGAATAAAGATGGAAAACCATGGTACATGGAAAAGGTGGTAAGTACCATAAAGTACTTATAAAGTACTATAAAGTACTGGAGCTAAATTACTCAACGAATTCAGAGGATGAAAAGATTATGGTTTTATCAAGACAAAGGAGGATATGGGAAGGATGGGGACGTATGACAACAGAAGGAAGATATGAACTGGTGCACATGTAGTAATTTAGTCTTGCAGAAGAGACAAGATGAGATAAAGTGGAGATGGCAGTGGGAGGAGAGGCCACCAGCTACAGTGGGGCTTTGAGGCTCATTTTATGTACCATGCACAGACCAGCGCTAGGAGTACACATAGGAAAATGCAACCTCTGATCCCCCAGACTGGTGGTCCAGAGGGTGGCTAGAGAGCCAGGAACCAAAGAAGGAAGGCCAGACACAAAAAACCACAGGAAGTGCAGGTGGGCTGGAGTGAGGGCAAGTGCAATGCAAGGCATGGAGGTCATGTCCTGGTGGCAGACAAGGGCCTGAAATGCTTAGCCACGATGAAATTGTGCTTCAAACTGTTTAGTCCTGCAGAGGAAGATAAATGACCTGCAAGGAGAAGAGCCTAAAGTTGGCTGTAGCCAGGAAGGAGCCATGAAGGCCTGAGGGAAAAGGGACAGGAGGAAACAGTGCTATGCTCTCCAGAGGGCAGCACAGCAAACCAAACTTGCCTACACTCTGACACCATAATCCCACCTCCGCGAATTTATCCTAAAAAATGATTAATGAATGTGTGCAAACTTTCACCTACAGAGGACTGTTGACAATTGTGAAAAAGTGTAAATAACCCCAATATGTGACTGATTAAATAAAGGAAAACTACTCAGCTGCTAAAATTTGTTGTCAACAAATTCGTGCTATTAAGTAAAAAAATCAGTTATACCAACAGTTGCATATAGTAATTCAATTTTGTTAAAGATGGATAAAAGTAATATTTTACATACAGTTTGGAGACTGGACATCAAAAAATTGTTTTCTTTCATTTTTGAAGTCCACATTTTCTAGTTTTTTCAATAATATACAATTTTTATAATAAAAAATAAAAATATCTATGAAATAAAATAGCAAAAACCAAGACCTGGGTAATGACAGAAGGACTGAGTAAGAACTTTGGGGATGGTGCGGTGTCTTGACCGGTGTGGCTCGGTGGGTGGGCTTCATCTGTGAAGAGAAAGGCATCTATCTGTTCCTGCCCAATCAGGGTACATGCCTGGGATGCAGGTTCAGCCCTGGTTGGGGGCGTGTTCAAGAGGAACCAATCAATGTTTCTCTCTCCTACCAATGTTCCTCTCTCTATTTCTCCTCTCTCTAAAAATAAATAAAATCTTTTAATATTTAAAACATTTTTTAAAAGATTTCATTCATTATTTTCAGAGAGAAGGGCAGGGAGGGAGGAAGAAAGGGAGAGAAACATCAATGTATGGTTGTCTTTCACCTGCCTTCAGCTAAGGACCTGGCTCGAGACCTTTCTTGCAGCCTAGTGCTCTGACTGGGGAACTGAACCAGGGACCTTTGGGTTCCAAGGCTGGTGCCAATCCACTGAGCCACCAGCCAGGGCTTTAAAATATTAAAAAGAAGAAGAAGAAGAACAATAACAACAACAACAACAACAACAACTGGGGGAGGGCAGTGGGAAGGGGACTGAGAAAGAAACCAATGACTGAAATACCCCCACGGCCGGTGGCTATCCAGGGTGGATAGCCTCCCATTCTCCTGTCCCTCCTTGCTGGTGCTCCTTCTCACTGGCACAGCTCAGTCACACCCCATGTGGTCCCTTTCATCTCCTGCCTGGCTCCTACCTCCAGGCCAACTCTGGCTCTGAAAGTTTCAGATTGCACATAAGGATCTGATCTGTGCAGACTTCAGGAAGTTTGGTAGTAGACAATGCACCATATCAAAATCCAATTACCACTTTTACTTAAGGTTCCTAACCACAAGAGCGCTTCGCAAGAATAACTTCTCCTTACAACCCTCTGCGTGTGTTATAACAGAAGCCAAACAATTGTCCGAGATTAATGGCAGAGATAAAAGTAAAACCTAACTCCAAAAACTGGGCTCCAACCCACTAGACCACCCAGGTTCAAGTATCCATGAATGTCAAGAAAACACACACACATACACACACACACACACACACACACGTGCGCGCGGAACCGGGCTTTCCTGTGATCACCAGTTTATCCAAAGAGTTTTGGCCTCTATTATTTGAACGTCTTTATTAGCTTTGGAGGTTCTCCAGCTCTTTTTTCTCCCTTCCAAATGCCCTGCGAAATACAGTGTCCAAGCCACCAAGCCCATAGGAACCCTGCATCTATAATATGCCAGGCGATCCCTAAACAGTAAGGATACCATAAAAAAAGGAAGATTAACAGAATCTGCGCCCTCAAGGAATTATGATCTAGAGCACAGGTGGCAAACACAAGACCCTCCACCTTGTTATATCCAGCCCCACACCTTCAGCCCAGCACCTTGTTTCGCTTAACTGTTAAGGAGTAGTTACATTTATTTATAAAGTCCTAAAATGACATTCGGCCCTTTGAAGACAACTGACGTGGCCCCGGATGAAAATGAGTGTGACACCCCTGCTGTGCAGGGAAAGGCAGGCAATGAGCACACACATACAAGTATAAAGATAAGGTGATTCCATAATCAGCTAACTGCCCTGTACAAGAGGGGGAACGCGTGAAACCAGTGTTGCTCGCCCCCCAGAAAGCCTATTTAACGGGGCTGAGGGGGACCTGAACAACAGTTTTGTTTTTTGGTTTTGTAACTTCCCAAGTGATTCTACCATTCAGCCAAGCTTGAGAATGATGGGGATGGCAGAAAGGGAGCCACTCAGTCTAAGGTGGTCAGCAAATGCCTCCCGGGAGGTGACATTAAGTTCCGGAAGATAAAAAGGAAGCACTGGGAAGATTGGGAGGAAGGGTATTTTGGGGATAAGAAATGTCCGTGTAAAAGCCTGCCCTAAGACAGGCCAACCTGGGCTAGTTCCATGGGGCAGGGGACACCTGAGTGGCTGGAGACATAGAGTAGGAGGGAAGTGACCAGGGACGTGGGGATACCAGGGTCAGGTACCATCTGGGGACCCCGGGTGGCCTGTGGCTGCTGGGGGTGGCAGCGGCCAGCACAGACAGCCTCTAGGGTACTGAGGTTACTGAAGACATCAAAACTACTAGCCAAGCAACAAGCAACGAGAGAGCTCACAAAAAAATTCTATTTAATATGCCAGCTGGTGGTCAGTGAGCCAACAATCTAAGCTTCACAGCCCCCATTATGTATATTTCTCCACAGGCTCTAAAATGAAACAATGACTCGTCACCTAATTTTATATTCTAAAAACCATCAGCATTAAGGTGGAAAGAGACCTGGGTTCTGGTCTGTCCTCTGACCGACTAGCTGGCCTTCCCAGGCAAGCCGGAGGAGCTCTCCTTTGCTGGTCTGGAAGAGGTGCTCCCTCCCACGCCTCTCGCTCCACAGCCCCGTTCTCCCGCATTTTCGGTTACAGGGAGCCTTGCATGCCCACTCTGGCTCCAGCGCCCGCTCCGGCATTCCTGGGGTCAACTGCTCTGGGGCCAGCTGGGCTTCCCAGCGCGGGTTCAAATCCCACTGCCGCCCTTGCCAAGGGCCTATTTAAATTCATTGGCTCCAGTGAAATCTGGCAGATTGAATATTGTTCAAACAAGTAGGCTACTGCCTGGCTTTAAAAACCTATTAAAGATTTTATTAGCAATTTTACTGTATTGTTATCATGAATTTAGCCTATAAATACCACCTGCATGCATCACTGCCTCCAGATTGCCAAAAAAAGATAAGCAGAGAGGCTCTCGTCATTGTGAGCTTAATGCAGTAAGCGATATGCCCTGTACTTTCAGGTCTACCTGTCCATCTGCTGTCTTGTATTTCACTTCAAGTAGCACTTGGGCTGCCCAAGGCTGACTGTGCCGACTGGTAGGATTTATGGGGCACTTTTGTACCTCCGGCATTTTCTTCCTTACCAGAGGGATTCACATAAATTTACTAGGTATGATTTACCTCTTCTACTTCTCTCTTGCTAAAATTCAGTTACACTGTAGAAAAAGTCTTTCACCCACACATCTTCTCTCCCCCATTCCTTCTTCCCTGCCCTGTTACATAATAGTGCCCAATGACTTCAGAAGAATGTGTCCCCTTGTCCTGCCACTACCCCCAATAACCCATCTTCTAAGCTGAGTCATAAAAACAGCCCCAGTCATGGCCAAGGCCCACATGAGTGATACTGCATTGAGGAAAAGAACCACCAGCTTTTTAAAACTAGAGACAAATCATATTATTTATCTCCATAAGACTCTAAATAGATATCCTATTTATTTCTTAAATATTAATAGACATAATTTAAAAAAAACTTCTAAAACTATCTCATCATATTACATTAGCTCTATTTTATAAAATTACCAATATTGAGAGCAGAATGTAACATGCATCACAAGCATTCTGTACTTTTAAATACAGTATGGGTTAAACAGCCTTTTGAGATCTATCCAGACTTTTCGGGTTTTTTTTTTTTTTTTTTCAAGGAAAAAAGAAAAAGATATTTTAAATTGGGATGTGCCATTAAAAATGGGAAAGAAAAAAAACTTGGCAAAAAAGGGTAAAGCAATTGTACACCATATTGGAAAGTCAACTTAGGTAAGGAAAACAGATTTTTTAAAAGTCTAAGTTTTCTACATCTTTCTTTCATTATCTTGTTTTTTTTTTTTTTTTTTCCTCATCTAAGGATGTGCTTATTGATTTTTGATAGAGAGGAAGGGGGAAAGAGAGAGAATGAGAAAAACATCAACGTGAGAAAGAAATACTGATCAGTTGCCCCTGTTCCTGCCCCTAACCCCAACCTGTACCTGCAACCTAGGCATGTGCCCTGAGTGGGAACCGAACCTGCAACATTTCAGTTTACAGGGTGATGCTCCAACCAACTGAGCCACACCAGCCAGGGTAATCTTCCCTCATTCTTTCAATTGAGGTTGGATGAGAAGGCTTCAACTTATTAAAATGCCAAACGAAGAATGATAATGGGTAGATAAACTGCAGATAAGAAATCAGTAACTGAAAGCCAGCAGGCACACAAATTCCTTAACCGGCATGTCGGAAGTGAGCCCTGTGCCCTGGCATCGCTGCACAAAGCAGCAACTTAGCTGTCCAGGCTGCCACTGGATAGCCAACTGACCCCAGCGCTCCCCAGAGCAGAGCTTGCACTGCCCACCCCTTGGTTTATCTGACTTCAGTCTCCATTTTCTGATTGTTCCCTGGGTTTAGAGCTGAAGAGCACAAAAATTACCCTCCACTCAAGAGACTCTGTGAGAGCACAGAGGACCGGCTGAGGAACGGAATTTTCCCGTGCACACTTGCAGCAGATGGCCTTGGGACCTGTGTGTTCTTTGCTCCAACAACACTTTAAAATACACACACAAAAATGAAAGAGTTAAATGATTTTTTAAACTGGAGCACAATGCCTTTCTCAAAGTGCTTTTCTGAACCTTGGAAGCAAGGTAACCTTGATTAAAACAACATTTGAAAACAAAAGGTAGCTAAGCACAGAGACACACAAAAGTGACAAGGGCAAATTTGCTCTTTTCTTGCATCTGCCAACGACAAGATCACAGTTAGTCACCGTCCAAAACACCCAAAATGAAATGAGTGGTCAACTAAACTTTTAAAAAATACATGAAGTTGAACAGATTCCTCTTTGAGAAACATGATCAATTAGGAACATTTTAACATTTTCCATTCAGTTACAAATCCTATGCTTTCAACCCACACAAAACACTTTTTTGATGTGACTGTAACATAAGACACTGGCAAAGCAAATACTAAATGACTGAAACAGCGTTTATCATATTTTTGAAAATAAAATTACTCGTGGTGTGGGCAAGAAGAAATAGAAGTACACACACTTGAGCCAGAATATCACACACACACACAAAACAGCCAACATTAATATCTGCTGTGCCAGCTGAATTCAAATTAACCCAATTTTACATGTTAATTAAACCGGCTATTTTCTTCTTATTGTATTTTTCCTTCTTAAATAGTAGAGTCTACAAGTGATTCCCAACAGACTTGTTCCAACAACAATGACGTATTCATTTACTTCTATTATGACCATACAATACAGTAACTGAGCGGTAATTTTTCACAGTCAATTACATGTGTGGTTCTTTATGCTTAAAGATGCTGAAATAATGTGTACTATAGAGCCATATGCCTAAATCTCTAGTCTGCCTGAAGCAGTTGCCTGGGCAACGCATTTTCCCTCCGGTTTAGCATACCCCTTCATTGAATATCATTAGGTGTCATTAAATAGCAAACATTCACATGAACTTCAATACACTACTTAGATAGTCATTTTACCCATGTAAACAAGTGCTCCATCATTTATAAGAAGCTTAAAATTGTTTACGCTGTTCTGTATTTAAGACCATGAAAAAGAAAAAGAGAACGTGCCCACGTGTTGACTGCAAATTGAATTTGCAGAAATTTCGGTTACCAAAAGAGAACTCAAACCCAGCTCCAAGGTCAACACTTCTCATCGATAGGGTCATAACCGTCGATGGTTTTTAAAATGTATGCAAAGTTGTAAAATATTTCCATCAATTTCATCTCAAAATCAAAGACTGGTTCACCCTCGTTTCTAAGGATAGGGGGAAGCGCTTGAGTCCAATAACAATAAATTTATTGAATAAGGTGTTAAAATATCAAAGCACATAGTAATAAGTAGAAGGCACAGGACACGCCATGCATTATTTAAATATTTATATTTAAATAATTTAAAATATTAAATATTTTCTGGTATTTTAAATACCAGAAAGCTAACAAGTGTTCCATAGTTTGGATATGGGAATATATGGTTTGTACTGGCTACTCCAGAGCAATGCTGGCAATAAACGTGGCTGCTATTCCCAATAATCCCCATCAGCCTTCATCTCATGCCACCCCAACAAGCATCTATGTCTACGAAAAACCATGTGCTTTCTCTGTCTTAACACCGACAGCCCCTCCTTCCCAACCAGATTACCACACTGAACCTGTGGAACTGTAAATTTTCTCAGACATCGTAATTCTGTGTAAGCCTAAACTCAGTCTCTCCAACACTACAACCTGTCTTCTATCAGCTTCACTACACAGGGCCTCCAATTTCCAATGCTAAAGAACACACGCAAAACCAAGTGAGGCATCCAAAGGCATGGCTGCCTCCAACACACTTTCTCACCTTCCCCATTCCAGGAGACAGGCGTGCTCCAAAACCCCAGGAGCGGACATAAAAGGACTCAAGGCTCAGGAGGCAGCCTCAAAGCTGCCCGCAGCCAATTTAAGAAGAACCAGGGAATCTCCACCCAAAACGAACGGGTTCTTGCTGATGGGGATTGAGATCCCGGATGCAACTGCGATGATGAACTGGGAACCTTTTCTTTTTCCAACATCCATTTCTTAGTCGCAGGTAAGGAGGAAATGGCCACAGGAAAAGGTCTGACTCAGCCTTGGGCAGCCCTGTGCTCTTTCCTCCCACCTTCCACGAATATTCCCATAGCTGTTTGCAAAGGTGACAAAAAGCCTCAATCACCATGTTCATGCCAAGGGCTGAGATGTGACTGGCAAAAGGAAAAATTATTTAAAACACACATTCCATTTTGGTTTCAGCACTCTGCTTTGAAATGAGGTTAATTATCAGAGACAAATTTATAGTAAGAATAAATCTTGAAGTAAAATATTTTCAACATATACTGGAATCAATATAGATTCAGTCACATCTCTGAAGCTTCCCTGACAATGCGTGTTCTGAATGATTATGTAAGACGCTGTAGGAGTTCCAATAAAATTTTAAAAACTCAATTGTATAAACTGTCCTTACTGGGAAAAGTAACCTAGTAACTCAGGAAACATTATTAATGCGAACTCAAATAAACATTGATTTCTGCTTATAATATTCTGATTGTCATCTTTCTGGATTTTACCCCCAAACCACAAGAAACTGAAGGCTATTTCCATCCCTATCTGCCATACAGATTAATTAAAACTTAACTATATGAAGATAATTTGCTTGCCTAACAACCTGCCAAGACCTAGTAAAGAAAAAACATAAATTTGTCATATTTAATTATGTTTTGCATTACAAATAATCACGAACAAAACACAATGAGTTCACCTATTAACACAGACCACCCATGAATGTAGAGTCTCATGAAAATGTACCTAAGCCTAGTCGACTCAGGTAAATTTTATTTTACGGCCTGGACAAACTTATATAATTCGGTAAAACAAGTAAAGAAAGAACACTTTTCTGTCCCAAATGATTCAACACAATTTCCCATCCTACTCCACACTATTTCTGCATCTATTAGCAAGTCCTATTTCTAAATGTCTCATATACCAAGCTGTTTAAGAAACAGGCAATTGTAACACAGAATAGCAACTGTAAATAACAATAAAATTAGAAACTGTTGGGAATCCTTTATATATTTTGCAAAAGCAAATTAAGCTACAAGATTTTGAGTTTCTTTTGCTTTTTCTAAGTACAATTATTGCTAATTGTGGAAAAGAAAATCAGAGCTTACTGCTTTTTTCCTTTAGAAGGTTGGTGACTGTTTTACTTTCTGACTAAAAAGAAAGCACTAATCAGAAAATCATAAAGCAATAAAAGGAGGTTTCAACATGAATTATATGGTCAACCAATCCCCAGGTACTTCCAAGGGGAATTTTCCCCAAATGGAAATGCAACATCAGTGAATTTTACACATTATATTCTAATACCCACAGCAGAGATGAGGTGCCCCGTCAGCAAACCACCTTGGCCTCCACAGGGGGCTGCAGGGGAAGGGTGGGAATCTCAAGAAGGATCAAGAACCTAATCCTATGGGCGGCTTTCTCAACAAAACTGATTTTATACAAACAAGAACGACCTCAGACTATGTGATACCAGCCTACTGGGAGAGGATAAAAGCAAATACAAGAGAAGGGAAGAAAATTTGCTGCAAGTTTCAGCACCTGTAGAAAATGTTACAGTGTCCCACGGGAAATGACTACAGGGGATTTTAACATGCTCAATTTCAATATGGAACCAGAAAGATAGCCTGAGAATCCCACCCCCACATCTTGATAACAATCCCTCCCCCACATTAATGGTACTTTATATACTTTATATACATTGGAATTCATTAAGAAAAAAAACACTGATGGACTGCTACTATGTGCTAGCCACTCTGCTCTAAGACCTGCAAACTCAGCAATGAACACTAGACGAAATCCCTGCCTTCCTGGAGCTTACAGTCAAGTGAAAAGATAAAGGGGGAGACAATAAAACAATGAAATCTTTGTTACAAGGAATCTCTGAGAGAAGCACTGTAGTAAAAGAGTCAGAGTGTTGGGGCACCATTTAAATCAGTGTGTTTGAGGAAAGCCTCCCTAAGGAATCATCAAACCACAGACCTTAAGGAGGGGAGTTTCTTAGGAAGAAGAGGAAGTGCAAAGGCCCTGGGGTGACACAGCATGGGGTGCTCAAGGGCAGCAAGAAGACAAAGGAGGGCGGGCAGAGAACAGCAGGAATTATTAAACATTTTCTGGGTATCTGTGAGGGTGTTTCTGGATGAGATCAGCATTTGAAGGGGTGAACAGAGTACAACAGATGGCCCTCCCCAATGTGGGTGGACGTCATCCAGTCTGCTAAGAGCCTCAATAGAACAGGAAGGAAGGAGGAAGAATTCGACATCTCCACCTAACTGACCAAGCTGGGATATTCACCTTCTCTTTCTCTCAGACTGGGGTGTCCACTATCGACTCCCCTATTCTCAGACCTTTCTCCCCCCAAGTCTCATGAGCCAATTCTGTATACTGTATCTCTGTCCCTCTCTCTCACTCTGTCCCCTCCCCTTCCCTCACTCTCTTGCTGTATTGAGATTCCTAATACACATGCACATATGCATATATTACCTAAACTCTCACAGGAATAAATAATATATGATATAGAAAGTTTACATACCTTCCTTTTTGGGTATAAATAGGGAGAAAAACATATGAATATGTATACTTACCAATTTACTTATATTTGGGGGAGAAATATCCTATAGAAGGAAAAGCCAAAAACTAAAGTTGACAAGAGTGAACTCTAAGAGGAAGAGAGAAGACAGGGTGATGGGTATAGGCATGTTAAGTCAGGGTTTTCTGAGGGTACCTTGCTCCTGTTACATAGTTTTGACTTGGGAAACATATGTTTTACATATTCAAAAATTAAATTAAATCTAAGAAAAAAGCAATCTCTAAAAATTGAAAACAAACTGAAACAAATGAACCTAACTATATAGCAAGTTGGTGGCAAACCCATAAAGAGAAATGAGCTACTTTAAATAACCTTAGAGCACAGTCTTTTCATTGTATATATCTATGGGATACATTCTATACAGGCTTTGGGTCCATGAAATGGAAAATGACCAGTTCAGCTAGTAACTCAAAAGAACAGCTCAAGTAGACTTTCCCAGACAGGACAGTGAGCAGCAGTAGTCATGTGTATTTTCTAGTTAGTCACTGAGAATTTTAAAATGACGTGTACTCAAGGGTGAGATTTAATGAAAATCAGTCATTTTTGCCCTGGTTGGTGTGGCTCAGTTGGTTGGAACAATTCCCAGTCAGGGCAGACACCTAGGTTGCCGGTTCTGTCCCAGGTTGGGGCATGTGTGAGAAGCAATGGATTGGTATTTCACTCTCACATCGATGTTTCTCGCTCTCTTTCTTTCTCCCTCCCCCAAATCAACAGACATGTCCTCAAGTGAGGGTTAAAAAAAAGCTGTAATTTTTACAGCTTCATCAAGGACATGCTGAACCATAACTGGTGGCATCATCGTAACTACGGCCCTTATGTCACCGTGGGGGAGTGAGGAACATAATGACTGCTCAGGCTGGCTTGGTGGCACTGCTTGCCTGGTGTTCGGGCACCAGCAGTTCTGCCCACCACTGCTTTTAGCACCATCGGCCAAATGCAGCAGTGCAAAGGGCGGAGGACAACGTCCTATTACCATGTTAACCGTGCTGATCTCATGGACACCCAAAAAGGTCCCAAGAGACTCCATGGTACCACGGCCCACACTTGGAGAACAGCTGTTTTGAATGACCTTTCCGTGTTCTCACAAGACCACCTTGCTCGCAGACAACACCCTGGACTTTCCTCCGATCTCTCCGAGTGTCAGTTCTCCACTTTCTGTAGAGTCAGCCCCGTCAACCCCTTCAAGCACACATGACGCTTTACCCACCCATCTTATAAAGACCCCTTGCCCCTTCTTTCCCCTCCGGCAGCGGCCCCATTTCTTAGTTTCCCTTGACAGCAACACTCTCTAAAAAGGGCCTGGATGGTACGTGGGAGAGAAACGGGCAGGAGGAGGGCGTCTATCACTACACGTGAATAAGAAGTGAAATCAGCACCTCTCCATTAATCAACCCTTTGTGGAATTAAAAAGAAAAATAAACCCAGGCACCTGACATTCTTAAAGGTTGTCTAATAAGCTAGCGACATCATACAACCCTTTTTAATAATTCTTTTTAATTCACTCCTCGCAGACCGTCTAGCCACCACATTGCACGCGCCCCCTACGATTTCAGGCATCAAATATTAACACAAAGTGAGTAATGCAAAGAGAAAGGGGGTTAATCAGACACTTTGAGAGAAAGAAAAAAGAATAACACTGATTCAATGAGAGCTGCTAATGAGGCTTTTTGTTTTGGTGGATTAATTTGGGAGTCTGATGACTAAGAAGAAAATTTAAGCTTTGCAGGTGACTGCTGGTGATTATGAACAAGTTCTTTTTTTACAAATAAAGAGATGCCTGTGCTTCACTCTACAGTTTATGAATTTCATGTGTTGATCTGAAATCTGTGTCCACCCTAGAAGTGCAGAAAACTTTCCTTGTCTGCAGAGCGAAAGACCTCTTCTTATTGATTCTGGATTATACGGCACAGATGATGAGCATTTCGGAAGGCGAACTGCTAATGTTTAAGTACATTACCCTAATACTCTTTAAGCATTGCCAATTGTAAACCTCATTAACTCCCAGCATGTGGCCAAGGCCTGCATTTCGTTGAAACAGCCTCCCAAAGGGAAAACAGGTATATAAAAATGACTTGATGTTGGCGTTATATGCTCCTCCACCTTGTGAAGTATTTAAAAGGTCCCCTTTTTTTCTCAGAAGGACAAACAGCAGGCACGAAAAAGGTGGAGAACACAGTTTATTTATTTAAACAGCCACACGTTATAAGACCCTAGATTTCTTTCTTCACTTCTTCTTCTTTGATACCCTTGCTCCTCCTGCCTTAAAACAGGATTTGTCCCAGGATTAATTCCGTGTATTTGGAACAGAAAGGAATTATTTGTGGATGCTGATTTCCATCACTAGCATTTTGGTTCAACAAAATGGGCGCTGATAATTAACTTGTCACTAAGAAATCAAAATTCCTGACCACCCCCCACCCTCTGCAGAGAAGAGTGAACTTTTATTTTGCACGGAGTGCAAAGAGGTTCTGCACTTGAGATAGAAAAACATTTCTGTGGTAAATTTGTATGTGATCCTAGAACACCGATCAGACACTGGGCCACCCAGTACCCACTCCACACGGACAGGAGCTGGACCTGGGGCAGGCAAGGGGCATCCTGAGCCCATGAGGCCGGGCGCCTGGCACCTGACACCTCCTGCTAATTCAGTCCCCACCTAGTCTTCTTAGGCGAGGAGATGAGGTGCCAGTAGGAACAGCCTTGGAGCCAAAGACCTCTCTAGAAAGTCCATAGTTAATAACAAAAACAAACAAACAGAAATAATTTTGTTCAAAGTACAGAGAGAGAGAGAGAGAGAGACATCAATTTGCTGTTCCACTTACTTATGCATCGCTGGTTGATTCTTGTATGTGCCTGTCTGAGGATCAAACCCACAGCTTTGACGTATCAGGACAATGCTCTCACCAGCTGAGGTGCCCAGCCGGGGCCCCCTAATAAATTCTTTGCAACTACAAGCTTTCGAATTCCCCAGAGGAAATAGCTGTATGATGGTATGTTTCCTAGGACTGCTATAACAAGTTACCACACACTGGGTGGCTTAACAAAACAGAAATTCATTCTGTCACAGTTCTGGGGACCAGGAGTCTGAAATCAAGGTGCCAGCGGGGCCACATTCCCTCCAAAGGGAGCTGCTTTAGGGGAGAATCCTGGCTTGCCTTGTCCAGCTTCTGGTGGCCCTGGTGTTCCCTAGCTTGTGGCCCCGTCACTCCAATCTCTGTGGTCACACGGATGCGAGGAACAGTATTTGACTTGGGGTAATGATTTGTTGACTTGTGAACTTGATATATTGCTATGTTTCCAAAGGGATGAGAAGGAGAAATAGAGGCGTTCAGTTTTACGCTGAGAGCAGACACATGGGTGAGCCTTTACAGGGAAATACTGAGGAGCTGTGGGTCGGGGCTAGGGCTGGGGAAACGGTGCGTGACCGTATGAATACACAGGCTGCAGGCTCAAACGCTGACCCTACGGCACTAGCTCGGTGAGCTTAAATACCTCGGGTAAGTTCTTCAATCTGTTCAGGCCTTTCAGAAAGAATGATCATAATATAGAATCACAAAATACTTCTACCGTAGACCTAAGACTATTTCTCTTCTAGTTTCTTTCTGAGAAACTAATTAAATGAAAGGGGAAAGATATTCACTCCAATATTACCTATTTTAGAAAACCAGAAACTGAAGTAACTCTATATTAAGGGCATAATTTCATACAATAGAGTACATTAACTGATAGAGAAGGATGAAGTTATTTAACGTTACTCTGAAAAACATACAGAAGTATAAGTTCATTGATACATATTAAAAGATTACAAAAGAAAGAACCATGGACATGGGCAACAAGTGGGATTGACTTTGTGGGGGAGTGGGTGGGTGGGGAAGGGGACAGAGGGGAGGAAAAAGGGGATGGATGTAATACAACAATAAAATTAAATTTAAAAATAAGAATAAAATAAAAGAGAATTGCAATTAAATGAATTCAAATCATAAAAAACATTGGTGCAGGTTAACAAATCATGGAAGATACCAAAAGATTCTAAATATGCTATGCCAAGGTGAGAAGATTTTGAGTGGCTTTTCCATTTGAAACTGAGGTGTTCACTATTAATATTGTTCTTACAACTGGAAAAAGTTAGCCAAAGGGCAACAAATTGAGGCCATCTAAGATTTTCTCTGGTGCAGTAAAACGCTGGGATTTAAGATAAGACAAGCCTAAAAGAAAATGTCAGGTTAAAGAGGACTGTGCGATTATGAGAGAAGAAGCAGTTCGGAACATTAGAAAGGCCAAGGTCTTTGGACCTTTCAGCAGAAAACTGCTGGATTACTGGGTGCCGGTGAAACCAGGAAACAAAGCCAATGTTTCAGATCTGCTATAAGTTTTAAAACACACACACACACACACACACATGTTGTGTTATTTTGGTATATCATCTTCTATGGGTAAAATGTCTGTCCTGTTGTTGCAGAAACAATCAGACAAGGCCAGAATGTGGGGCCTTCCACAAAGTCACTGGGCCTGGATTTTAAGTCAATGTCATGAAAACACAGGAAGCGGCAAGGGTCTGTTCTAGATTAAAAGAGATATAACAACTAAATGTAATATAAAAACCTGGACTGGATACGGGTTTAATTTTAAACATTTTTACATAAAAGGCAAAGAAGCATTTGAGATGGGGCTTGGGGAGAGAAATCTGGTGTATTTGAACATGGGGATATTAGGCATTATTTGACATGCTTGTTAATTCTCCTAAGTCGGGTAATGGCATGATGTTATGTAACAGAACACTGCAATCTCATGATGTCTGCAAAGGATAGCTAAATAGTTCAGCCAAAAAAAGGATATTTGTGTGTGTGCATGTTTGTTGAAAGTGTAAATGTAAAAGGAGGGAACAAAGGTGGAAAAAGTTAACAATTAGTCAATCTAGATGAAGGGTGTTCACTGTATTCTTCTTCCAATTAATCTGTAGTTTAAAATTTTTGAAGCTATCAAGTAAGGAAAAAAAATGACTTTAATCACTGAGTCAGATAATTTAATTGCATATGTTGTTCCCCCTTCCTCTGAATCGTGAGGTGTGCAAGCAAGCAAACTTTCTCACACAAAAAAAATGTTTGCTTGAATAAATCTATGTCCTATCTAGCTTTTGCTTCGCTAGACTAGCATGAAATATGTCTCAGCCTCTCCCTGCACCACCCAGAGAGGCCCTACGAGGGAACAAAGGCCTCACATACATTTTCCTACCAAGCAAATACCCCACCTTGGAATGGACACAGAAAACAGAAGTTACCTTAGTAACCGCTCCTGGAACAGAGAGAGAAGGGCATCACCCAGTAATTCTTCAGGATCTGACAGGAGGTCTAGCTGCCAATTCCTCCCAGTCCCTCCCACACTGCAAGACCCTCACCTTAGTGTAGGTTAGTTCCATGAGGGAGGGGACGGGAGCTAGATAATGAAAGAAAGGGAAGTTCTGGAGAAACTGAGAGCATGTGCGGTACACCAAGCGACTTCACTTTGGCTGCATCTCAAAGCAACACAGGTGGGACCATCGGACATGTGACCGATGGAGAAAGCACAGAGCTAGAGAAAGCCACCCCAGAGTGGCAGGCAGCTGCAGTCTGTCCAAGGGGTTGGGGGCTGGCAGGTGACAAGGGCAGGAGGCTGAGTCTACCACAGTGTATATAGAGAAGGCTGGTTCCTGTAGGTTATCCTGGACTATTATTGACCATTGCTGTTCATATTAGCAAACATTTGGAGCCCAGAATTCTGTACTTTGTGATAAAAGCCAACTGCGATCTTACACGGCTTAGGAAAGACTCATGTTTAAAATGTAAACAGTGAAGACTAGCAATTAATTAATTATTAATTAGAAACAAGCTCAAAAAAAACAAACCAAAGGCATTTTGCCAAGTGTCCTAGTTAATTTTAGATGGTTCAGTCTTTCTTTTCCAGTTTGGTTAGAACACTTTTTATGAGAATTTGGAATCATTTATTCTGCCTGTTACCAGTAGCATTTATTCACATGTTAAAATTAAAAGTTATTTGAATAGAGAGAAATATTATAGAAAAATTATGTTCTTAGAGCTGTTTGATATTTACTCACAATTTTAACAGTTGCCTTGAAAAATACCAACATAAATACAAACACTCTGGTGTACCTTCATACCATTCATCAACTACAACAGTTCTGTGAAACTATCAATAGATCTTTGAACTATATCAAGAAATAATAGAGAAAATCCCCAACTGTGATACAAACTCAGAAGCAAATATTCAAGTTACTATTTCTAAAATAATGTATTAATTGTGGTAAGTACAGAAAATGCTGTAATAGATGGAAAATATAATCACTAAAGTAGTAGAAAGCCATTTCAAGCAAAAATATTAAATGCGATAATTAAAAATAAACATACCCATCTTTGGTCTGATCCACCACTCCACTTAAAAGTTCCACAGTTTTTGGATTAGGCTGGCTTTCTCCAAAAATGTTCAAGTACCGAGTGACAAAGTCATTGGGAGACATGAAAAATTCACCATTTTTTTCGATGCTTGCATACTGTTTGAAAAAGAGAAGAGATATTTTATCCTCAAAAATACACAATCATGAGATCAGTATGTGAAAAAGATGAACATATTCAAAGGATAAAATAATCAGATATGATAATATTTTCTTCATAAAGACGTTTATTTTCCATCACTTCAAAGAAACAACAAAAATGTTAAGTTTGCCAAGTTTTATGTCTGCACCAGTGGTTCTAAACTAGGGACAGCTTAGCCTGATTGTTCAGCTCATGAGCATCACCGTTCCCTAAAAGCCAGCTACAGTCAACAAGAACTAGCTTTCTCTCTTACCTGCCTTTCTGGGGTGGCGTTTTCTAGCTCTGAGCTTTCTCCATTTGTCTTCATTTTTCCCTACAGGGGATACGTGGCAGTGTCTGATGACAATTTTCATTAACAGGACTTGGGGGACAGGGATGCTACTGGCATCTAGTTGGTAGAGGACAGGGGTGCTGCTAAACAGTGTACAATGTGCAGGATGAGGTCCCACAAGAGTGATGCAGCCCACCTTATCAAGAGTGCTGAGGGTGAGAAACTCTGGTTTACAGAAATTTAGAAAGACAACCTATGTCTTTTTCTTTAGCAAGGACATAAAGCTTCTATTAAATGTGGGATTAATTATGAAGCCACGGACAAATACAAATGAATTCTTTTGCCCATTTCTGCTTTTAGAAATTTAGAAAGACAACCTATGTCTTTTTCTTTAGCAAGGACATAAAGCTTCTATTAAATGTGGGATTAATTATGAAGCCACGGACAAATACAAATGAATTCTTTTGCCCATTTCTGCTTTCAATGATGGAAACAGGCTGAGCTGGAAAAGAGACTATTAACTGCATGGCTTCCTGTGGGAGTTTATGGAAGAGGGTACGAAACACCGCTCTAGTCGTGTCCTCTTCATTCCAGAGCAGAAACGGTCAATAAGGAGGAGGCACATGATGCCTGCGCCCGGCAGCCCGGTCTGGCCGTAGGATGGCACTTTCAGCTCGGCGAGTGGCACCTGCTGACTCCAGGAGCCGTGGGCAATGCTGAGAAACAACCCAGCAATCCTTATAGAGCAGAAAAGGGTCTCTTGATCCAGGGGACAGAACAGTGGTCTGGGGGGACGTGGGGAAGGAGGTGGACAGATGAGTGACAGGAAACCACACTGGTGGCCATAGGGACAAGGGGGCATCTCTGTTCCCCTATCACCCTCCACTTAAGCCTGATTAAAATCATTTTGAAAGTCACTTGTTATTTCTACCTTTTACTTCCAGAGCAGGATAAACTCCTACTTAGATACTCAGGAACAAGCTAGGGACCCTTGGGCCTGGGCGGCACCCAGCTCTGCCTCTGCTTGGAGTTGCCACCCACGTGAGCTCAGGTAAGCAGCTGTGGCGGTGGCCAAAGAGTTTGCTTATTTTTGTTCTGTAAGATGGCTTCAGTACAGCACATAGCTGGCTGCCTTTAACGTCATTCAAAATAAGTTTGTTAAGATTGTATTTTGACAGTCAACATGCATTAAAAAATAATCATCAAAATTGGTGAATTTTTGTGTGGCCATTTTAATATTGAAGATGGAGGAAAATACGCAACATTCTTGGCATATCATGCTTTATTATTTCAAGAAAGGTAAAAACACAACTGAAATGCAAAAAAAAAAAAAAAAACCATTTGTGCAGTGTATGGAGAAGGTGCTGTGACTGATCAAACGTGCCAAAAGTGCTTTGCAGTTTCCTGTTGCAGTTTTCACTGGATAATGTTCTACAGCCAAGTAGGCCAGCTGAAATTTAGAGCAATCAAATCGAGGCATTAATTGAGAACAATCAATGCTACACCACATGGGAGGTAGCCAACATAATAAAAATATCCAAATCAATAAAGTTATCGGTGAAAACGAAAACATCTGTCTTTTATTTTATAGAAAAAAACTAACTGGACTTTTTGGCCAACCCAATAGTTTTCTGTACCTCTGGCTCCTCACCTACAAATGGGATAATGATTTACTGCATAATGCTGATGCTAGAAATAAATGAATAATCATGTAACAGACTTAGCACAACGCCCTACACACAATAAGCAATTTATAAATGTTCTATATTACTGGTTTTTGTTTAACAGTATTTTTAGCAGAGTGTGAAAATTAAAAAAGAAGCTCAAAGATGGCCCAATCATTCTACTAGTCTTCAGTTAGCATTAAGTTCAGCTTTTTTAAAATGTAGAACTCAAGACTGAAATATAAAGGAAACATCATTGCTAATTACAGCAACATTATGATTTAGAATTACACTTATGTTTGTGTATAGTGGTGAAAAAATTAACTTAATTAAAATTACAATTTAACTCTCTTCTCACGAGTAGATGTTGAGCTTATTTTGGGTTTTTGGTATTTTTAAATAAAGCTAAGGTAACCAGTCTTGTATATAACATTTGCTCAAATTCCTGGCAATTTTCGAACTAGACTCCCAGGATAAATTGTTGAGTCAAAGGAGAGGAACTTGAAGGCTCTTGATGCTTATTATCACATTGCTCTCCAAAAACCAGTGTACCAATTTACACTACCCCCAACAGTGTGCAAACATGCCCTTTTCCCTGCTTTGTCTATCATACTTGCTACACGTATTTATCTAAAAGTCTGTAGGACTTTTTCTCCTTTATGATTTCTTCCATTACTTTAAGTTTAGAATCTAGCCCTTCCTCATCTCAAGACTAAAGATTCACCCACATGTTCTCTTAACAATTTTTTAGGGTATGTTTATCTTTTACCTTTAAGTTTCAATACACGGGCACTTTATTTGTTTTATTTTGCAGCTGGAAGTAAGAATTTTCCAACTTTAATTTAGTTTTTTCCATGAATTTCTTGGTTGGTTAATATTTTAAACATCTTTACAATGCTATTTAATCCTTCTTTGGTAATAGACTTTACAGGTGATCTGAGCCTCTCTCCTCAACCAATTTTGGAAGTTCTAATATGATTAAACATATACTTATGAAACAGGAAGGCTTTTAGAACTCTAGTATAATACTAAATGTGATGGTTAATTCTGTGTCAACCTGTCTGGCCAAGGGGTACCCTGATTAAGCATAATTTCCAGTGTCTGTGACAGTATTTCTGGATGGCATGCACACTGGAATTTGTGGACTGGATAGCAGACTGCCTTCCCGGTGTTGGAGGTGTTGGATGGCCATCGCCCAACCCACTGAGGGCCAAACAGGACAAAGGTGGAGGAAGGACAATTTGCTCTTTTTCCCTGCCTGTTGCTTGAGCTGGGACACATCTTCTCTGGCACTCAGATTAAGATTTACATCATCACCTTCCCTGGCTCCCTGGCCTTCAGCCTTGTACTAAATTACACAATCAGTTTTCTTGGGTCTCCAACTTGCAGACCATGGGACTTTCCAGCCTCTATAATGGATGCAATGAGCCAATGTCTCATCATAAATATGGGTGGATGGTATAGCTAAAGATGAAGATACCTCCTACTGGGGTCACTAATTACTTTTTTAAATAAAAAAATCTGCTTTTTAAATTTTTATCAATGAATATTTTATATTTTTCATAAAAGGAATACATTCTTATTCCAACTTGTGCCTACAGAAATGTTTAAAATATGCTTTAGTTGACAAAGAAGAATTATAAAAATCCAAGTGCACTTCACAAGGCATTTAGTACTACAATTTGTAATGTGGTCTATTTCCGTTGATCAGTCCCTTTACCCAGTTGGCCCATCTTTAAATCTTACTCCACTCAGCTATTTCCGATCTACTTCCAAACAGTACACACAGCCTCCTCTGCCCTGACCTAATGTTTTCCTCTTTGAGTTCCCATTCTTATTAGTGGCAACCTCCCTGCACCCAAGCTACGTAGTCCATGGTAATATTAAACCTCTGTTCTCTCTCATCCATTGTATGAGATCAGTCATTTTCATCTACTAACCCTTCAAAATGTCTTTAACTTGCCCATTCTCTGTTCCCTTCATTGCCATGACCCTAATCAGGTTATCAGGGCCCCACCCCCTAGCCAGGGCAGCTCAGCTGGTCAGAACATCACCCCATCACCAAAAGGTTGCAGGTTTGCTTTCTGGTCAGGGCACATGCCAGGTGTGGATGGAGATCCTGTCTAAGTACCTAGGATCCCTGGTCTGAGCACATAAGGGGCAACCAATCAACGTTCTCTCTCTTGCTTTGATGGTTCTCCCCCTTCCTCTCTCTATAAAAAGCATGAAAAATGTCTTTGGGTGAGAATTTTTAAAGAGAATTAAAAAAAAAAAAGGTACTAGGGCCTCACACCTTATACTCAAGGATGCCTAACTCATGGATGGCCTTGCTGCACCAATCAAATATCAAATCCATCATCCTGTATCACCAGCTTACTCAGAAAATCTTCACTGGCAGAAACATCAAACTCCCAATTACCCTTCTATTTGTGTCACCCACAGCCTGTAATAACTGGCAGAGTCCTTGGCGCAGAGTTGAATTTAAATAAACACCTGAAGAATGGGCAAGAATCCTTCAACCTGGCAAAGCTACCCGCTCCAGACCCATCTCCAGGTGCTCTGCACTGCGTTCCTCTGCCCTGACCACTGGGCTGCCCTCCTCCATGCCCTCTGGCTCCCACCCGCCCAAGGCTCCTCAAGTTCCACCTCCAAGGAGCCTTCTTTGACCACTCCCCACCACGGGGCTGCTCCCCCCTTCCGCTTCCTGTGGCCTGGGCTTAACCACACGTGGGACCCTTGAGTAGGCTGACTTGTGACTCTTTCCTACCTGCTTCCTGCCTGTAAATCTGGTCTCCGGGATGAAGTCTGAACTGCAGGACCTGGGCATTGCTTACACCCATTCTGCACATCCCACTCACCAGAAAGTTTCATGGTGTTTTATTTAAACTGGAAGCTCTCAATCAATACACATCTGCTTAAATGAACATGAAACAACATCAAAAGTGTCAGGCAGACAAAAAACACATGTCAACATTTAAGTTAGAAGCGAAACCGACCACACCTAGACTTCAATGTCCACATCCAGACAAAATATTAGCCACCACTTAGCTCAAGAACAGCCTGCATAATCAAGTTCATGGCCTTCGGTTGGGAATTGCTTACACCAAGTATGCCCTGCTTTCTGTTCTACCGCCAAGACCCTCTGCTCCAGGCCACGACCCGCACCTGGTACTCTTAGCAGCTCTTTGCTTTGCACATGCCGTTCCTTAGTGTGGAACATTCTTCCGGTGCCCCACAACCCTCCTCTACTTTCTCCATTTGATAAATAAATACCTACTCATCCTCAAGCACAGCTCAAACATCACCTCTCTGTAACTGACAACTCTAAGTTGATGTAACTAGCCCCTCATCGTCTTCCTGCTAATTCATGCTGGGCAATGCTTATCAACCAGATTATGGCTTCTTCTTTTCTTTCTTACACTTAAGACACACACAGTGAGCTAGTTCAGAGCAAGGGGCATGATTTATACATTTTTTATACCCAATACCTCACACTGTATTTAGCATACAGTAAACACCTTCAGAAAAAGACAATAGAATTGCTTTCAACTCAAAACCTAAAATAAACCAGTACTGGTCCCACTGTAGTCCTCCAGGACCCCCGCTGCCTGCTCTGCGGTAGTTCCACCATCTCTCTCCCCTGCAGAGCCGCCCATTCCCCTGCCACCAGCACCTCTGCTCCAAAGGGCACGATAAAGCTTCTCTCAGCCCTGGCTGGTAGCACAGTGGATAGGGCGCCAGCCTGTGAACCCAGGGGTTGCCGGTTCGGTTCCCCGGCCAGGGCGCATGGCCGGGTTGCAGACCAGGTCTCCTGTCAGGTCTGTGGCTGTGGGCAGGTGGAAGGCAACCATACGTTGATGTCTCTCTCCCTCTCTGCCCCTCTCCCTTCCCCTCTTTCTAAAAAAAATAATGAAATAAAATCTTTATTTAAAAAAAAAAAAAAAAAAAAACCTTCTCTCCACCTCCCCCAGCTACAGAAGAATCCTCTAACTAGTTCAGCAGAGAGAAGGTTGGGATATTTATTACAAAGAAAAGTCAGGAAAAAGTCACAGAAAATCAGCAAAGTGGTCGGGCTTATAGAGTGCTTACGGCTGATCCATAATTAACTACAAACCCAGGCACAGGGGAGACGTGCCTGGCACAGTCCCCAGGGCGCCTCACTCCTACCCTTCCTCCACCACAACACCGTCTGCGGTGGATGGTAAACAAGAGATTCTCAGCGTACTGAGCCAGGGATTTGCGTAGGTACCACACTACCCAGGCCTGATGAGATCACCCGAACCTTTGCCAGATCCACAATCCCTCCCAGAAATTGCTGATCGCTGTTTTCTTCAGGGATGGTTCTCCCCACATTATCCCCTTGGACCCGAAGTCATACTGAACTGTCCCTCAGAGCCAGGTAGTCCTAGCCCCACCAAGGGAGGACAGCACTTGCTCACCTGGTCCCAAAGCTTCCTCCCCAGCCCACAGACACAGACTCACTTACACAGAAACCGAGCACAGGCGGCACTCCAGAGCCCTGCCTGGAATTCCTCTACCTGGCCAATCTGATTTATCTCCCATCTAGACCTGCCTGCTATGGAGATACTGTATCTGGCAAAGACAAGTTTCAAAGTGGGCCCTCAACCTAGCCTCACCAGCTGCCATGAGGCCTCAAAGAAAGGTGGACACAGGTTGACCTGAGCCTTTCCGCTGGGTTATGCAAAAACAACAACAGTAAGTAACCACCTACTGAGACACTACTTACGGTTCCCCTTTTCCCCTTTCCTGTCAAAAGGATGCCTGTAACCATTGCTGGTTTAGAAAACAGAAGTATGGAGCCCTGGCTGGTGTGGCTCAGTGGATTGAGCCCTGGCCTGTGAACCAAAGGGTTGTTGGTTGGATTCCCAGTCAGGGCACTTGCCTCGGTTGCAGGCCAGGTCCCCAGTCGGGGGTGTATAAAGGCAATCACACATGGCTGTTTCTCTCCCTTTTTCTCCCTCCTCCACTCTCTAAAACTAAATAAAACCTTTTTTTCTGAAATATGTAATAGGTAGGTCTTGAGTTCAAAGAATGATTATGTTTGCCAGCTCAAGTTATGAACTTTATACATTTCCTTGGGCTCTTTTAGCAACCCTCTCACGCACTCCTCTGCAAATGTTACAATCAAGGCCTTAAATACATATACTACAAACATCTCAAGCTCCCTCAGTGCACCTCACCCCAATCACGGTGGGCCCAAAATGCAATCGCATTTCTGTTTGCTGGACTCTCAGTATCCAGAACCACTTTCCACCTTAAAATCTCCATATTGCATTCTCCTTTTTGAGCCAAAAACAAACTTATAAAGGATATCTGATTTCTTTTAGATAATTCAAAGCTCCCTACAAGTATATTATTTTCCTCCCCCCTCAAACTGCCATATTTTAACCATTTTCCTTCAGAGACTTCATCTCTCTGTGTTGGAATTATTTAATTTTAAACATTTACTAAATCAATGTCTAATGCAAATCAGATGCCAGACACTTTCAAAGTTGTTTTCATTGAATCTTTACAGTTTTTGTAACTTATTATGAAAATGTTTAATCATATACAACATAGAGCGAGAGTCTAATAATCCCAATATTGCATTTCCCAATTTAAAAAAATTATCATCATACTGCCTACTTATTTTTCCTACCCCACAAAAACTGGACTACGTAAAGCAAATCTCAGACATCACAATCTTATTTATAAATACTTTGTATTTCTAAGAGAAAAAGACTATAGTTCCCATGATCAGAATACCATTACTGAGCCTAAAAAGCAATAAATAACAAATACACAATATCAAATAATCCTGCCAGTGTTCAAGTTTCCTGATTGCTCTCTCTCTTTTTTAATGGTAACACACTTTGATGAAGAAAGTGACATATACAAAATTAACTTTCAAAGTCATATATTCTTGGAATACAGAACATCGAACCTCTCATTTGAAGCCTTGGTCCTCTTTATACACAGCACAGCTGCCTTTTGTCATGTTGAGAAAAGTATACATACATACTTTTTAAATTATTTTTATAAAGGTGGCCTTTGCTTTTTTGAATATTCGATTCCAGTTGAATAGCATTAAAAATGGTTCAGTGTTTGGGACCTGAGTGAAGACTTTTATTAGAGGATTAATCATTCACTGGTCAATATCACAACGTAGGTGAAACTAGAAGAAACATAGGAAATAACCTTGTATAGTATCTGCTGTGATCTCATATTTATTACTATTCACACTGAGGCCTCTGCCCCAGGAACAACAGTTGTAATACAATGATGACGATGATGATGATGATGATGAAGGGCACGGATAGTCCTCTCCGGATGAATGATTACTGAAATGTGTACAAAGAGCTCTAAACTTCTTAGGAGAAAAAGCATTACCATTAAACTACACAGGTCAATCCTGGAAAGGTAGATGAGTTGTGAGATTAAATCCTCCAGAAACTGCTTTCCAGGACTTGACACCATGTGAGATTGAAAAAAGAAATGAAAAGGTAAACCATGTTGCCACCACAAACAATCACCAAGTTTCTGATATATTTTTGAAAAATAGATATAATTGTAGCCCTGGCTGGTAGCACAGAGGATAAGGTGCCGGCCTGTGAACCCAAAGGTCGCAGGTTCGATTCCCCAGCCAGGGCACATAACCAGGTTGCAAGCCAGGTCTCCAGCCAGATCCATGGCTGGAGGCAGATGAAAGGCAACCATACATTGATGTCTCTCTCCCTCTCTGCCTCTCTCCCTTCCCCTCTTTCTAAAAATAATGAAATAAAATCTTTTAAAAAATAAATAAATAAAAATAAAAATAGATATAATTGTAAAGGATCTCTTTTAAAAGTCTTAAGTAAAGATACTTTTTGGGATTTTTAAATACTATAACAATGAAATAAAGAGCTGCTTGAAAATAATCTTTAAAAGTTGTAGAACACAAATCAAACAAGAAACAAAATAGATTTCTTTATACTGACCTTCAAAAATATTGTTCTAAGCTCGGCTGGATCTGCTCTCTTGGTTAAAGCCACCTATAAATAAACAAAAATGTTTATATTATTAGAACAAAGCTGAGAAATCAAGCGAGCGACTCAAAGAAAATAAACTCCAGGTCAGAAATTAGTGGATTTCATTTTTGGACTTAAAGCAGCAAATTCAACCAGTACAAAAGCTACTCACTGGATTTTAAACTAGACTCCCTATGTGGCTTTTAGAATGCTAACATTCTGAACAAGTCAACAGTTAAGCTCCTAATATGTAGTGTTTAATGTACATCTTTTGTTTTTTCAAAAAGAAAGAAAAGTGGAAACAGATTTGTAATCATCTGGAATTTTAAAACTACACTCCAGAGTGACCCATACCCTTTCATTGGGGAATATTCAAGTACAATTTGTTTGTTAACTATGCAAGCAAAGATAGCTCGTTAAGAAGTTAGTGAACAAGGCAAACCATGTTAACAAGCAGAAGGGAATTACTTCCCACAGTTCCACCCTGATCAGACATGAATGCCTCACTATCTGGACATAACCATCAAGGGCTCTGCCTTTCCCGGACTTTCAATTCAAGAAGACAAAGGTCTCCAAAGGTATGACTATTATTCTCCACATTCTAGAAATACAAGATGCTCTCATTACCTTTTAAGAACGAAATTTGACAGATTAGCTCAGAATAGGTGTTGTGCTTAATTCTCCAACCCACAAAGTCCAAAAACATCATTGGGAAAAAAAGCAAGACAAACTTGAACATGGCTCTCCAGGCCAACACAAAAGAGTCCTTATGTGGAACCAAACAGTGGGCTTATTCAGCGTCCCATCACCCAGTCGTGCTGGCAAAACCGTCATGAGACTGAATTCTCACCAAGCACAGCGTCACCCCATGATACAGCCAAGCAGGGGTTCCTGGAACCACCCCAATATTGGAGCCATGTTGCTATCCAAGGAGAGATTTATGCAAATTGTTCTAAATCCCTTCTGTGTGTTTGCAAAGACTCTTCTGAGATCTTTGGACAATGGGTTCTCTGTCTCTAAATGTGTAACTGCCTAAGCTCCTTTGCCCACCACCGTCAGGAATAATTTTATTAGCTAATCCCTGGAATGGGAGAGGTACTCTTTCGAAATCGGTGGTTGGTCACCTTGTTTCCCAAAGCAAGACTGATAACTCTTTTAATTTCAGCTGAGTACTTGTAACCACAAGTGCTATTTTTATCCATAAGAATCTGTGATCTTTTAAAACTCCTGAATAAGTGAGTGTTCTTTGCTGTTCAATTAAGAAGGGAAAAAAATAGACTGTTAATCAACCTAAGATTGATCACAGTGCTGACTTCAAGATTTCAGGAGATGATGCCCTCTTTCAGATCTACCTTCTGAGAAAGGTGAAGCAGAACGAACATTATGGTAGAAGATGGGAACGCATTAAAATACATCCATCCTCATCTTTTAAGAGCAGAGAAATTCTTTCCAAGTTCCACGTCACAAGACAGTCCCTAAGTACCATTTGTTAAAAGGCATATGGTGACCCTAGGTACCTAGGTGGTTTTCCTTATAAAAGCAAAGGAAAGTTTCCACAGAGTGAACTATTCTTGCTCCACCTGGATACCAATCCTTTAACCTCTAATTGATTTACTCTGCCATAAAGCCTTCCCTGGGCCATGCTCTTTCAGGGTGAGTTTCTCTGGCCCTAAATTCCCATAGCATTCTTCTACTTACTGATCCCAAAGTGCACATCCGGTGCTCACCACCAGGACTATATATGCCTCTGTGAGAGAAAGAAACACAGCTTTTACTCTGTAACTCTTCCAGAGAGTTACAGGAGAAAACAATCCATACAGTGACTCAACACTTGTAAGTCATGTCACCTAGTATGTATAGAACACTACAGTTTTCAAATCATGACCATCACCTCATTGGATCCTTGCAGCAAACCTGAGACTCAGAGCATATAATTATCCTCATCTTAGAGAAAGGGAAACCAAGGCTCAGAAAGAGACCCATATTTCCCCCAAAGACTAAGCACCAATTTGTACTTCCATATCTAAATGTTTGAAATCCGGTCCCAAATCTTCCGTCTTTTACTGCTGATCTTTCCACTGATCCACGTTATATACAGCCTCAGTTGATGCTAACTTATGTTAATCGATCACTACATCATATAGTGCATGCCTAGAAATCAAGACTCTTCCAATTGCTCCTAACACCACTAATATGTAGTTCACCCAGTCCTGCGATTAAGAACATGGCTTTAGAGCCGGACCACCCTCAACTGGGGGGGGCAGGCCCAATTACTAACTGCACTAGCTGTGTGACCTTGGGCTTCTCTCCTGACCTCTCAGCCTCACTTTCCTCATCTATAAAGAAGGAAGTCCCAGACAGTTAAAGGGGCAGGTGGCAGCAGACAGCTGCTTCAGTGCTTAGCCCCCACACCCCCAACAGTTCAAGCCCTCAATAAATGGCTTCTATTACTTGTATTATTTATGCTAATGTGTTTCTATTCTACCATACTCACTTCTAAACACATCAAAATGATGAGTAGCCTGGATCATAACTCAAGAAAGGAGAAATCAGGAAGAGAGGGGAAAGCAACTCGTGGATCTTTAAAAACGTTCACCAAAGCTCTAAACAAACACTAAGGTCTTCCTAATTCGCCATTTCAGCTGCAATCCCAGCCTCACCAAATGCTACTTCTTGAAAACAGACCCAAGGTTCCAGGGACAGCACCCAGTTATTGGAGACTATGGGATTTCACTGAGGCCCCTGGAAACATGTATTAGGTCCTAGGCAGAGTCTACTGAAGCACAGGGAACCACGGCTCAATACAGAATGAATTCAGAAAAATTGCTAGCACTCTCCTGGGCCTCCCTCTGCACTAGTTCCATCTAGGTCCTTAATGTTGTGTGGCCAACGCTTCCATTTCATCTTCTACCTCTCATCCTTATCTTCCTGCTTTAGTGTCATTTTCAGTAAAGAATACTTACATGGCTTCACTACAAACAACATAAAATTACTGTCAGAAGTAACCATCAGGGTTCCAAAGGTGTTTTGAGATGGATTCTATTGGCAAACTAGTGGTCAGGAAACTCAGTGAGTTGGGAAATGGGAACCACAGAAAGGCAGCCTCCCCTGTTCAGTGGACAGCTAGCTGCTCCGCCTGCACCGTGTGCACCGCTTGACAGGCCTCAGTGCGTTGGGCTTTAGGAGACTCTGCAAACTTTACATTGTTTCCAGAAGACTTTCATTGTTATACATATATTTTTTCCTCATATACCAATAACATGTAAATGTTTTCTGCTATTAGTCTTAAAATCTAATTATGGAAGAACATGACTTGGGGTGGTGAACAACCAATACAATATACAGATGATATATTATAGAAAAGCATATCTGAAACCTACATAATTTTATCAACCAATATCACCCCAATACTGTCAATAAATATCTCATTGCCTGATTTTATTGTCACTCGTAATTTTGCATTGTTAGAGTAGATTGATTTCACCATTAAAATTTTTATATCAAGAGTTTTATATCAAGAAAGTAAATCACCAAGAAAGGAAAAGAGTTCTTGGCAGGTGATAGAGAGTTTTATACTCAAACAGGTAATATTCACATCAAATTATGCTTATGGAGAAAGGAGAGGGAATTAGAATTGGAAAGTCTATGCATTATATGTTTTTTCCCTAAGTTGACAACAGTTTACTTTTATTGAACTTCAGTAGGGAAATTTCAAGTCAATTCCATGAACCCATGTCATAGGGCAAAATTTAAAGATAACTGAGTATGTAAAATTTTTGGCAGGATAAACATTATGTATAACAGTTCAAAGAGGTCATAAATAACATTTGTAAAACATACCAGCCTAGACTCTTCCTAGTCAATAAAAATTTTTTTAAAAAGATACAGCCAACAATCACATAACTTCAATGACTAGTTTTAAAAAGAGGGCACTAGGCCGCCCTGGCTGGTGGCACAGTGGATAAGGCACCAGCCTGCAAACCCAAAAGTCACTGGTTCAATTCCCAGCTAGGGCAACATAACCAGGTTGTAAGCCAGGTCTCCAGCCAGGTCCGTGGCTGGAGGCAGGTGAAAAGCAACCATGCATTGATGTTTCTCTCCCTCTCCTCCTCTTTCCTTTCCCCTCTATTTGAAAAATAATAAATAAAATCCTTTTTTTTTTTTAAGTTATAAAGAGGGTACTAGGAAGCACAGCCAGGAGAACCAAAAGGATATCTTTCAAGACAAATAAATTCACTCTTTTTTATTTTAAGGATTTTATTTATTTACTTATTTTAGAAATGGGAAAGGAGGGAGAAAAAGGGAAAGAAATATCAATATGTGGTTGCCTTTCGCATACCCCAAACTGGGGACCTGGCCCACAATCCAGGCATGTGCCCTGACTGGGAATTGAACCAGTGACCCTTTGGTTCACAGACCAGTGCTCAATACACCAAGCCACACTAACCAGAGTTCATTCTCATTTTAATGTCAATTACAGCAGCCAAAGAACGGAGGGCACTGGGAAATATTTTTCTACATGTAGGAATATCTTCCAAACTGGTGTTATTATACTGGAATGAAGCCATTGTTGTGGGTTCATTACTGTAACAATACATCACAATGGTACAGAGCAGTGTACTCAAAATAGTCACCGGGTCTAACACAGGATAGCAGGGAGCAGAACTTAAGAAAACCTACATAAGAGGGATACTAATTTGAGGACAAAAATGTAAAGAAAAGCTCTCTTCTTATATTGGAAAGATTTAAAGGTATAAGACCATGATCTTCTCAAAAGCATCTTACTTCTCCACATACCCAGCTCTGGCCAAAAAAACTAAGTAGACACTCCAAAAATGTTGATTAATGAAGTTTTCCTGATGGGTAGAAATCCAGTCTTTACAATGAAAAAAGGTAGCTCCCTTTAGACTAGTGTGGTTCTCAGTGTATGGTCACTGTGCCATCAGCATCATCTCAGAACTTCTAGAAACACAAATTCTCACATTCAACCCCAGACCTAAGAAATCAGAGGCTCAAGGGGTGAGGCCCAGCAGTC
Source organism: Noctilio leporinus (assembly GCA_004026585.1). NCBI lineage: Eukaryota > Metazoa > Chordata > Mammalia > Chiroptera > Noctilionidae > Noctilio > Noctilio leporinus. Next base: position 378,864 of record PVIW01000298.1, read on the forward strand.
TATGGTCAAATAAATCCTCCAGCTAACTCTGGTGCTACTCAGTTTACGAATTAGAGCTGTAGCTAAAGTCAATTCTGTTTCATCAAGGCTGAGGTTCCCATCCCAGCTACATATCCAAGTCACCTAAGGGGATCTAAATTTATCAATGCCCAGGTCCTACCAGAGGCCAATCATTTTAGGGTACCTTCAAAGTTTCCTCATGAGAGTGTAATGTTTGGCTGGGCTAACAGCCACTGGGTTAGAACCCAAGGTCTTCACCTCAGTTTGCTATTTCACCAACTGAACAACACAGCCTTCACTTAGTAACACCCTCCCAAACTTGAAAAGTTTCGAAAGCAAGACAAGCATAGACCTACACTGAAAACTGTATTGTCATGAAGTAATTACTTCCCTTAGATATGAAATAAAAACCAGAAGAGACAGCTCATCAAAAGCAGGCTACTTTGTCTGTGGGGGAGGACCCGGAGAAGGATGTGCACATACATACATGCAGGCATGCAGCTCCAAGCCGAAAAGGAAGCGGAGGGAAAATGTTCTTGCATGGTCTTTTGTACCAATACCTGGGGAGGTTAAGTGTAGTAGGTAGACCAGAATCCCAATGGAAAGTGCTACTAGGTGTGACCTAACAACCTAGAAGCTTCTTCCCATGATCTTCCTTTACTGCAAAGTCTGGAAGGTTAAAACTAACATTTTCCAGACTCCCTTACAGCTCTATGGTCTAGGTGCTATCCCTCAGGTGAAGTTGGGTGAGATTTGGAAGCCCAAGTTTGGAAGGAAAAGATTTGGAAGTTACAGGCCATGCTTCTACCATTTCTTAGCAAGCACCATCTTTGGAAGGATTTGGTTTTCCAGTGGCAACCTCCTGCCCATGTCAGTGGCAGCATGGTAAACTGCCCCCACGCAGCAGGTGGTTTCATGGCCGCACAAGGAGCCACTGCTCTGCCGTGACGCTAGAGAGGTCAATCCTGAGAGCTCAACGGAAGTCTGTTTCTTCACCTTCCCAACAAATCCTATACGCCATTTAATACCCTATAATAAAGTTCCCTTGCTAGCGTGGATTCTGGTCTCTGCAAGTGAACCTTGACTGGTACAATCCGTAATTGTAAAAGAAAGTTTGGAATTCTCCAAAACCACAGTGCTACTATTAACTTGAGAGGAAAAAAGAAAGTGGTGTCACATCAAATTTAAGAAAAATAATTTTTTATTGAATTCACTGAGTCATTCATTCATTCTTCATCCTCCAGTTTCCCTAAGTTCTAATAGAAAAGCAGTAATTATGAAAGAAGTTACTGAAATCTAAATCACTATATAGACAAGATGCCATGTTAAGCATTGTTAAACCACAACATTTTTGTATAATCCACCCCAAAAGTTCGTATCACTCAACAGTTGACTTACAAAGCACCAGACAATCACAAATGTTAACCTAGTGGGTAATTACACAAGCAGGTCATTCTGGGGCTGCTGGAGATGTTTATCAGAAAGATTCAGTAGTTTGTGAAATACGCTGGACTTAACTCTGCACTATTGTAGATGAATACTAAACAACTATAAAACCATCATTTAAGAAGCAGGGTATAACAGTTAAGAAATGAATGGTGGTGTTTTAGTTGTAAATTCTGCTACAGCAAAATAGCTTTAAACACACTAATTTTAGGCTTTATTATGATTGTTATTAAGCTAAAGCTAATATTCTGGTAAATGTTCCCAACAGTAATAATTTGACAAGAGGCAGTATGAATCTGTCTCAAATAAACATTTTCTGTTTATACTTCTTACTTCTTACAGAGAGAGTCAAAGATGCTTGCTCACCTCGACATAAGCAAATACCCTACCCCCAGCTGAAGAGCAAATATTTGGGTTCCAGTGTGCTACTAACTCGGTGACCTTGGACAAGTCAGTTAACATCTCTGAGTTTTACTTTCCTCACCTATAAAATGGGAAAAATGACAAAAATTTACTATTTCATAAAGTTATCTTGAGGACTAATTAGAATGAAGAAAGAAATACTCTGTGAATCCTAAAGTGACAGATAATATCGGTAGTGATTATTAGCTACTCTTTAAAAAGCATAAGGTGAGAACATAGCTATGTGATATATTTTTTAAAGATTTTATTATTTATTATTTTTAGAGAGAAGGGAAGGGAGACAGGCAGAGAGGGAAAGAGACTTCAATGTATGGTTGCCTTTCACCTGTCTCCAGCTAAGGACCTGGCTTGTAACCTGGTTATGTGCCCTGGCTGGGAATCAAACCAGTGACCTTTGGGTTCGCAGGCCAGCGCCTTATCCACTGTGCCGCCAGTTAGGGCCTAGCTACATGATATTTCTAATCCCAAATAGGAATAGAAAGCAAGGAGGTCCAGCACATGTTCACCTTAGAAACAAGAAGGGGAAAAAAATCAAAGTGGGCTGAGAATACAGTCTATTGAAATTCTATTAGATGATCATAGTCTTGTTAGAAAGGCTGAAGAATCAGCTCAAGGCTGTTTCCACCAGTGATGTCTGAAATTACCCCAGGATCACATGCTAAGAAATCTACCTCAGATCCCACAAGAAAAGCAGGTTGTCTGGGCTCCCTGTCTGGTCAGCTACCATGGAAACATCACACAGAAGCTGCTTCCTCAGGTTGCTTTCTTCCAAATCAATGTCACACGTAAGCATCTAACTGGCAGAGCTGGATCATGTGCCTTTGTACTGGCTGCGGGGAAAGGTGGACATTGAGTTCTGACGCATACGTTCCAACAGGCAGGCCTTACACCGTGGAGATTTTCTCTAAAACAGGAAAGTTAGGCAAAAGATAATGGGAAGACTTCTGGTTTCCCGACACAGTATGTAAGGAGCCTAAATTTGCCACTCTTATCTATCCTAATAAATGAAAAAGCTGAAAAACTGAAAAAAGTCAACAACTCTCCCTAGATTCATCAGAAAAGTGAGGTCACCAGAAAAACTACTCTCCCCTAAATTAAAGAGATAGAAAGGCAGAACCAGGAAATCACAACGGACCAGGGCAGGAAACCGTGTTCTGAAACCTCCATGGCCACCAGTGTCAAAATAGGAATACCAGACCTGCATGTGACAAATTGCTAGAGGCTCAAGTGTGGACAAGGTTCCCCACACTTTTGTGACTTTAGCCTCCTGGAACTCAATCTGATGCTCAGAACAATCAGAGATAGAAACACCTTGCTCTTCCAGCAGGAGGAGAGGAAAAGAACCATTTTAAAACCCATCAGGCCATTCTGTTCTTTGTATCACAGTCTGCCCTCAAGAGACATTATTTAATGACAGCCTAACCTGCTAGGGATTTAACAGATCCTCAATGACAAGAGGGAAGGGAAACACCAGACTTCAGACACCACCCTCTCTCACCTAAGGGGAGGAAGAAACTGAGACACTTGTGAAATATACTCAAGTATACACCATATGCAATCAGGGAGTCGCACATTAAAACCCACAAGGCTCAGCTGGTTGAGCACCAAACTGTAAAGCAAAGGGTTGCCTGCTTGATTCCTGGATAGGCTGCAGGTCCCTAGTCAGGGGAGGTACATGAGACAACCCGTAGATAATTCTCTTGCAAGTCAAAGTTTCTCACTCTTTCTCCCTCCCTTCCTCTCTCTCTAAAATAGATAAATAGGATCTTCAACAACAGGAGATCCACTGCACAACTAGTAGAATGGCCAAAATCCAGAACACTGACACCACCAAATGCTGGCGAGGAAGTGCAGCACCAGGAAGTCTCACACATTACTTGGGGGGTGCAAAATGGTTCAGCCACCGCAGAAAACAGATTGGGGGTTTCTCGCAAAACTATACTTACATGATCCAGCATTCATGCTTCTGAGTATTTACCCAAAGGAGTTAGAAACTTATGTCCAGCCCTGGCTGGTAGCACAGTGGATAAGGTGCCGGCCTGCAAACCCAAAGGTTGCTAGTTCGATTCCCAGCCAGGGCACATAACCAGGTTGCAAGCCAGGTCTCTAGCCAGGTCCTTGGCTGGAGGCAGGTGAAAGGCATCCATACATTGATGTTTCTCTCCCTCTCTGTCTCTCTCCCTTCCTCTCTTTCTGAAAATAATAAATAAAATCTTAAAAAAAAAAAAAACAAAAAACAAACTTATGTCCATATCCAACCTGCACACAAATATTTATAGATGCTTTATTCATAATTATCAAGATGTCTTTCGGTCAATGAATGTATAAACTGTGGTACCTCCAGACAATGGAATATTAGTGAGCCCTAAAAACTAAAAAGAAGATCTACCAAGCCATGAAAAGACATGGAAGAAACTTAAATGCCTATTACTAAGTGAAAGAAGGCACTGAAAAGGCTATATAGCGGAAGATTCCAACTACACAATATTCTGGAAAACGGAAAAAAAGAAAAAGATCTGTGGTTGACAGGGTTAGGGTACAGAGAAGGACAGTAGGCAGAGCACCAAGGATTTTTAAAGTACTGAAAATACTCTGTGTGGACACATGTCATTATAAAATTTGTTCAAAACCATAGAATGTATAACACCAAAAGTGAACCCTGGGCTTGGGTAATGATGTGTCAATGTAGGTTCCTCAGTTATAATAAATGTGTCACTCTGATGGGAGCTGGTGATAACAGGGAGACTAGGAATATGTGCAGGCAGGTGCCATATGGGAACCCTCTGAACCTTCCTTTCAATTTTGCTGTGAACCTAAAATAAAATCTATTTAAAAATACACCATGGATAGCCAGGCCCATCCAAATGAACCTGATACGCAGTCACGAGGCACACAGGTCTGTTATCTCCCTGCCTGAGAACCTTTTAAGTGAGGCAGGTTGGATTCTCTTCCTTTACACTGGAGAAACCTGCGGGCTGCACAAGCTGGTCTGCTCCGAGCCCATCCCTTTCCCACAGGGCCCCAACGCAGCCAGTCCGCCTGCCTTAGGCCAGAGTTTCCCAGCATCAGCCCACATCGTGGGTCAGATCATTCTTTGTTGCAGGCGGTGGTCTGGTGCCTTGTAGGATGTCGAGCAACATGCCTGGCCTCCACTCACTAGATACCAATAGTAACCCCCACCTCCCAGATGTGACGTTGCCAGATATCCCCCAGGTGCAAAATTACCCACCCCCAGTGAGAACCACTGCCTTTTAGATGGTGCTGCTCCACGCGCTCATTCCCATGGCACAGTGGCCTCTGGGAAGCCTGCCTGTGCCAGACCCAGTGCTGAGCACTGAGGAGACAACGCCATGTGAACCGGAGACCCTGCACCGCAGGGGGACTGACGGACTTATCAACGCAGTGTGTAACGATACGTGCGATCACAAGGTAGAGTGGCTGCAGAACTGAGATCGCAATTCTGCCGCAGTCTGGGGCTGTGGAGGCAATGTCTTTGGAGCCGGATCATTTGTTATTGACTAGCAATTCACGGTGACCAGCTAACAATTACCGTGCCCTTGATGCTGCACTAGGCACGATGCTAACAGCTTTCCTTCTGACCTCATTTAAAAATCAAACTGTTTAAGATGCACAGTCATTAATATCCCCATTTTTCAGATGAGGAAGCTTAGTCTTAAATAAGTAGTAACCCACTGAGCCAAAAATACCCCACAGCCCAGCTCTTTTGACATTCATTACAATCCCTGGAGGATGTACTAAGAATTTGGCAAGCAAAGATGAAGATTTTCAGCTATCCTCATGAACCGGGCTACTTGGACAACCCTGTAGCTGAAAGCAATTTAAAATAAAGTCTTTTTGATTTGGCATCGTGATACATAAATGTCCACGGTTCAATAAAAGGCAGATCTTCCTAATGTAGAATATTATTCCCCAGTATTATATGCTGAACTCAGTCTCAATCTTTTTTAAAAAAACATCAAGGTTACAGTGTAATTAGGAACCAGCTGCAATTGTAATTACTGCTCCCAATATAATTTGTTACATATTAGCAAGTGTCAAATTACTGCTGCTCTTTAAATGAATAAAAACTGATTGTGAAGACTGGGATGTATGTTCCTGACAGGGAGCAAAGGAATATGAAAAGTATACGACATATTTATAAAGTGCTGAAAGGTTCTACTTAAAAGGTCACAAGTTGCTAGAGCCCAGAGAATTCCTGGGAAAGTTAAAATGGCTTCTGAGAGAGAAGAGCTAACTTAATAGAAGCAGGGGAAAGCGGCAGGTCAAGGACAATAGAAAAGGTGCCTCCACTAAACAGTACCCAAGCTGTTCACAATTCTGCAGGGCATCAACACCCTACACCTGAACGACAGTCAAGCACCCCGGAGGACGCCCGACGAAAAAGAACAGGAGTCCTCTGCACAGCCAGGGTTCATCCCAAAGACTGCACACAATCTCACTCAAGTGAGCCCTCCTCCGCTTTCTCCCACAGCCCATGGATTTGTGACATGACCCTGAGCAACGTCTCTGGTTGCATACGCACAGGTCACACTTCTGTAAAGCTTACTCTGTCCCAGGCCCAGCTCTGAGCTTTGGAAACATGAGCACATTGACCGTTCCAATAGAAGTCCAACTAGGCCTCTTTTACCAATAAGGAAATCGAGGTACAGAGATGTTGATAACCTGCCCAGAGCTATAATTTGAACACAAAGTCCATAATTTCAACCACATGTTATACTGGCTTTCAAAGGCAAAGAGAGAGGGCATGAGAGGGAGCAAGAGAACCTACAGAGTAAAAGAAAATACAAACACATCAACCAATTATAATGCCTATACCTTATTTAAATGACAATTCAAGAAAACTATTTTTATAAATTATGAAGCAATAAAGGAAATGTGTAAAATGTGCACAGAATAGATAATTGATCATTTTGAAAAAAATCACTAATTTGTTTTAGGTGTGATAATGATGCTTTTTGGTTGTGCATTTAGAAAATCTGTTTTAGAGAAACAGATTGATATCTACAGATATAATAAGATGTTGGGGATTTGCTTTGAAAAAATTGGGGGATGGATGGAGGAAAGAGGATGTAGCCCAAATGAAACAATAGTGGCCATGAACTAACTGATCATTACTAAAACTGGCTTGATAAGGATGTGGGGGTCCATTACACTCTTCTACATGTGCACATTATGGAAAATTTCCTTGAAAAGTTTCAAAAACACTGCTATTCTTAAAAGGCCTAAGTCAAATGTTAGTTCTTCTGAGGTTTTCCAGATTTTCCAACCAGAGTACCTCACAGAATGCTTTTCATACCTATTTTATAGGGTTTGCGTTTGGGCGTTTAAATTTTTTTTTTAAGGTTTTATTTATTATTTTTAGATAGAGGGGAAGAGAAAGAGGCAGAGAGGGAGAGAGACATCATGTATGGTTGCCTTCCACCTGCCTTCAGCTACGGACCTGGCTGGAGACCTGGCTTGCAACCTGGTTATGCGCCCTGGCTGGGAATCGAACTAGCAACCTTTGGGTTTGCAGGCCATCACCAATCCACTGAGCCACCAGTCAGGGTAGGCATTTAAATTCTCATTCCACCACTAACCACTCAAATGACCTCCTGGTTTCTCATCAGTGAAAGAGAGAACACAGGGTTGAATGAAAGGAACACCAATGGGGAGAGAAGCTGGTAGCGCCTTGCCACCCAGGGGCCTGGGGGCTTCCCATCCCCACAGCAGCCCAGCTGCCCGCGTCCTTGGCAGACTTCCTAGAGGAAGGCACCTGCGGCTTTCCAGGCAGGGCTGGGCTGAGCTGGAAGGGGGCCACGCTGGCCGATGACGTGGCACCAGTCAAGGTTTGACCTCCTGGGGTTGAACAAACAACAAAAAAATTAACCTGATTCCCTAACCTTTCATCTTATATCAAAATCATTGCAGATAATCTTTAAAAAGAGGGGCAAGGGCTTATAAAGAGTACTAGGAAAACAGGAGTGGTTTCTTATGTAGTATTAATGAACAGATGGATGTAGTTTGCCACACGAGTTAACTCGTGTTTGCACTTGGATTAGCTTTTTGTATAAAACTGACAGTCCACAATGTGTTAAGTGGGAAAGCTGTGCTTAAACATGACAGACAACCTAGAATCCATTAAAGGTACGGGCTAACATGTACTATAAATTATTTTTTAAATCAAAAGTGAGAATGAACCAGTTAAAACATCAACCGCAAAAAAAAAAAAAAAAAGATGTGTAACAGGACAGAGAACCAAGGCTCTTAAAACTGTAAAGTGCTCTTAGAACAAATCAATGTGAAAAGGCAAATAACCTAACAGAAAATTGGGCAAAGGTCAAGGCCAGATTCTTCTCAAACTTCTGGTGGAGAGAGAACCAGGGGTGGGCGTTTACTTCTGGAACTGAGATGGAAGGTAATGAGCCAAAGTGGGATTCTCAGGCGCTGTGTCAACTTCAACCTGCAATGACATTAAGCATGTGAATGCTCACAAGGCATAAAAAGTCTGTGCCCTTGGGCCTGGCAGTATCTGGCAGGAGACATGATATATCACCATCCTTTCCACTCAGGCCACCTGCATGACCCAGTTAGCAAGACTGAAAAAGACACATCAACCAGGTGACACGTGCAGGCTGTGTCTGAATCTTAATTAGAACAAACCGACTGTAAAAACTATAAACTTTGATTCCCCAGCCAGGGCACTTAATCCACATAACCAGGTTGCAAGCCAGGTCTCCAGCCAGGTCTGTGGCTAGAGGTAGGTTAAAGGTAACCAACCATACACTGATGTTTCTCTCCCTCTGCCTCTCTCCCTTCCTCTCTCTCTCTGGAAATAATAAATAAAATCTTCTTTAAAAAAATAAATATATATGTATGTACATAAACTTATGACATGGGTTTTTAGCACCTTTGCCAATGGTGCTTCAGGGAATGGGGAAAGAAAACTAAGACCCCTTTTCTTAAAATTGAAGAACTAAAAATATAAACAAAGTTTGCCCACCGACATAGAGAAATGACAAGAAACAATGCTATCTGACAACACTAGGTTAAACAAACAGGCACCCCTTTTTTCTGCTACACTGCTGCTAAAGCTTCATGGCAAGGTGTGACCAGGATTTGGACTGGTCCCATTCACAAACTTAGGTGAAGGACATGACAAGGGAATGAGTGTTTGATGACAAACAAGGCCAAGGAGGCATTAGCAGGCTAAAGAGATTAAATAGCATTCTGTATGCAAGATGAACTCACAGTGGGTAGCAAGGTAAATTAAAGAGGGCAATACAGTACAGCATTTATGTGCATGGACTATGGAGCCAGGCTGCCCATGTTCAAACCACAGCTCTGCCACAGAGAAGCTATGTGGCCTTGGACAAGTCAGTTAACCTCTCTGTGCCTCAAGAGACTTAACCACTCTGTATGGATGAGCTTCTCTATCTATATAATGGAGACAATACAGCCCTACATGCCATAGGATTGCTGTGAAGATTAAATTATTTCATATACAGAATGCCTAGAACAGCACCTGGTTTTTATAAACATAAGCTGTTGCTGTTAAGTTTCTCTGTCAAAAAAACATTAAAATGCCTTCCCTGCTACCTTGTAGGTGATTATTAAGATCAAATAATGAAGGATGGGTCTTCATATTATCTGATTATTTTAATTTCTATAAATTATAACTTCTTAAAAACAAATCCAATAGCTTACTCATTTTTGGGAAGCCCAGCACTTAGTGTAGGAGCTGGCCAATGGTTGTACCAACAACACACCAGCATGCATTTTCTAAAAACTGTGAAGCGCTATGCCCATGAACATTAGTTCAACAAGAGCCAATCTTAGAAGCTTCCTTTGACCGTAGGCAGAATGGAGAGGGAAATGCAAGGACAAGACCAAAGGCAAGACCAGCTCAGAAGCGATGGCAATGCTGTGGCTGAAAAATAGTGGTACCCTGAACATCGACGGAGGAGACCGGACAGCACACGCCTGCTCAGGGAAAAGGAAGGTGTAACTGACTCGTCTCTTCCCCCACATCCGAATTCTTGCTGGTGATGTCTTTCCCGGCTGCCCTCAATAGATACTTAGGAAACATTAAATTGCAGGTTGAAAGTAAGGCACGACCAAGAAAATGAAATCAGTTCTCAGAAGCGTTTGAAAAACCTCTGAGATGGGCAAGGTGAGATTTCCTACACACAGCTGAAAACGCAAGGCTGGTGCATCAGGTGTGAACACAGAGCCATCACCCTTTAGACAGAAGGGGATCCTGGGCAGGGACCTGGGGATATCCACATTTCAGGGGGGAGAAGAAGGCCACCAAGAAGTCTGCAAAGGAGAAGAAAGGTGGAATATGAGAGTTAAGAGGCTGTCAGAGAAGACATCATGAAAGCTGACGGGAGGTGTTCACAGGGTGAAACGGTGTTACACAGGTCCCGTAAGGTCAAAAATAGTAAGGACAGGATAATAGCAATAGAACTAAGGACACTGAAAGACTGTTAAAAAGAAAAGTATAAATTCCACAAATTCCATTTCAGGAACTTTAAGTATAGCCAGGCAGTAAACAGAGCAAAGTATAACCCCTATAGAATAGTCACCCATTCCCTTAAGTAATAATACAAAAAATAGGTTCCAAAATAATACATCGGCCTCCATGTGGAATCAGAATGAGCCCTAAAACCCCCAAAAATTATACTGAATTTTGTCACCATGTATTAACTTCTGCAAGACATCAGACTGACTGACAATCAAGTCAAAAGGTTGCTGGCTGCACCTTTCGTTTAGAAAGGGCAGCTCCATGACACCAGGAGAGTTCCAGGCCAGCAGTCTTCCAACCTGAATATTCATACAATCCCCAGTTACAAATACGATTCTGATGCAATAGAATCTTTGACCTAAAGTGAGTCAAAGACACCGCAATTTTAACAAACTCCCAAGTAAAAGCAATGCTGCTGGTCCTGGGACCAAAACTTCCAATAAAAGGCTCCAGGAAGAGTGCTCAGAGAATCTGACTCCTGAAGCATTATGGTGAATATTTAAATGAATCACAAGCTTAGTACACAATGTTTTGTTCAGGTAGGTCAAATAATACATATGTCCCTAGTTTAGTACAAATGTCCCACAGTCCCCGACAGGTATCTCTCAACATTTCTACAGTAGTTCCTAATTCCCAAAGGGCTTTTATGTGTTGTATTTCATCTGCACGTCATGGATGTCCCAAGTGGTTCCTGTTTTGCCGAGGGTGACACTAAGCAGCTGGAAGTTAGACTTGTCCGTGCTCTGACCATCAGCGAAAGCACTGGGCCTATAACCCAGGTGCTGATGCCTTCTAGTCCAGGGCTCTTCCAATAAACCAGAGCTACTGATTTTTAAAATATTAAAAAATATCTCAAAGCCTTTTCCCACATACAGAAGCAGATCTTTGAGCTGATGGAGTAATGGTTGGGTGAGGGTCAGGGCGGCGGGGAGGTCATCCTCCTGGTAGGCCCACAGCTGTGACCAGGACCACATGGCTAGCTTGAAGAAAACTCGAAATATGTGCCTGGGGCTACAGGACCATTCATGTTCAAATCAGGCTTATGAAGGGGTTCTGGATACACCACCTCAAAATACAGCATCCTGGCATATAGAGTATTTTAAGCTGAAGGAATTTGAGAAAACAGCAGAAATAGGAATTTCACTCTGACCTCCCCTCACTCCAACACCCTCCCTCTCCAAAACTGGTCACAAAACTCCCAGATATGAGGAGTTGGGGGCCAAGAAATCTGTGCAAACACACCTTGTCCAACTGGCCCTTACCTTCCTAGTTACTCCTTCACCATTTACTACCCCTCCCTTTGTCTTGTCAAATCTTCACAAAATTACTGTTTCTTTGTCTAAAAAAGAAGCTCCATGCTCTGATCACATCTTCAGGGGTCTGCATTCTCTTGTGAAGGATCCCATGTACGTGTAAAAATTCAATACAATTGGTATGCTTTTTCTCCTGCTAATTTGTCTTTGTCAATTTAATTTTCAGACCCAGCCAGAGACCCTAGGTGGTTTGAGGGAAACTTTTTCCTTCCCTAATTTACTTGTATTTTCTACACTTGGAATTTTCTTACAGATTGTACTGTGTAAGGCTTAAGCAAAAATATTTTACCATAAAACTGTAAGTGTATCTTAAAAATATCTGACTCATATCAACAGTTTTCATGAATAACATGTGGAAGCTATGACTGCATGCAGGAATCAAGACAAAGCAACCAGCCTGGTAACAGTCATTAAACAGAGTGGTTTACGTAGATGAATTGCTAAGAATTTCAACACTGCCTACTTTGTTATGTTGTGAACACCTAAAGACAAAAGGAACCACCCAGGCCTATTTTCACTTATGCATCCACCTAGCAAATTTCCAAAAGAAACGGTGGGTACGGGTACTCTATCTTTTAAAGGTTTCCAAACAAGAAACCAGGCCTCCCCTCTACAAAACAGCCACTGGAAATGATTCTGACCCAACAGAACAAAGCCACCACTGACTGGGTCAATCTGATGCAACAAGAAATTTGGGTTAAATATGACATTAATAAAAAAAAAAAAGGCCAGCCCTGGTTGGTGGTATAGTAGATAAGGTGCCAGCCTGCGAACCCAAAGGTCGCTGGTTCGATTCCCAGCCAGGGTGCATAACTAGGTTGCAAGCCAGGTCTCCAGCCAGGTCTGTACCTGGAGGCAAGTGAAAGGCAACCATACATTGATGTTTCTCTCCCCCTCTGACTCTCTCCCTTCCCTCTCTCTAAAAATAATAAATAAAATCTTTAAAAGAAATAAATAAATAAAATTTGCACAGTTGTTGTTAAATATTTGCTAAAGGAATTACATCACTGTGGCAAGGTACAGCCTCCTACTCCCAAGCATAACAATGCTTATCTACAGATTAGCACATTCCTCTGTTCTAAGACCCAACCAAAGGCAACCAAGAAAACATGACAGGAAGGGCAGGTGCTTATGATGCAGGAGAGCAGGAAGGAGCCATGCTCAGCAGGACTGCTACTCACAGACAGTGGAGAACACCGGAAAGAATGACATCATTTAAGAACTACACAGAAGCAGAAGCTGCTCATAGGACAAACGGTCAAAGAAGCATGAGTCAGAGCTCCTGCAGCAATTTTACAGAAGAACTAAATATTCAAAAACACCTGCTCCCTGGTTTTCTTCCATTACACATTGATTTTCAATCCTTCCCAGCCCTCACTTCTGTGTTTGCTGGCCAATGTTCCTAAAGCCTTGTGACAACTGGGGAACATGGACCCCACCGAACCCAGTTTGTCAGGGGAAAGGCTGGAAGGTCAGCATTGTTCTTTGCAAGGTTTCCAACCTTATGGCCATACCCTGATCTAGACCACCACTGCAACCTCCAGGAGACAAAAGGAGCTTTTACAACTTGGTGAGAAAACCTATATTCTAGGATAAATTCCACAACTGTATAAACTCGATGCCTGAACACCAAGGCGATGTGGGACACAAGGACTGAAACTAAATTGTCAAAAAGGACGAGGGATTTTCATTTATCTCACTGCATTCCTTCCTCATCCCAAGAAGGAGCCATCAGAGGACCAGCCTGGGGCAGTGGTCTTACGAGCACAGTTGATTCATCTGGAGGCTTTTAAAACACTAGGAACACAGGGGTGCTTATGTTCGTTCAAATTAGTGTTTTGGGTTTCTTCAGATACACTCCCAGAAGTAGGATCACTGGGTCAAAAGGCAGGTCCAGTTATCATTTTTTGAGGTATATCCATACTGTTTTCCACAATGGCTGCACCGGTCTGCATTCCCACCAACAGTGCAAAAGGGGTTTCTCTTTCTCCATGTCCCCATCAGTACTTGTGGTTGGTTGATGTATTGATGACAGAGAGCTACTTTGACCAGTGAGGGGTGGTATCTCATTGTGGTTTTAATTTGCATTTCACTGATGATTCGTAGTGAGCATCTTTTCATATGCTTATTGGCCACCTGTATGTCTCTTTAAAGAAGTATCTATTCAGTCCTTTGTCCATTTTTTAATTGGACTGGGGTTTTTGGTGTTGAATTTTATAAGTTCTTCATAAGTGTTGGATATTAACCCACTCTCAGATGTATTAGTGAATATACTCTCCTATTCCATGGGTTGTCTTATTTTGTTAATGGTTTCCTTTGATGTGCAAAAACTTTACAATTACCAAGATATGGAAGAAGCAAGTGTCCATCAGTAGATGAGTGGATAAAATAACTATGGGACATTTAAACAATGGAATACTACTCAGCTATAAAAGAGAGAGTGAGAGAGAAGAAGAAGAAAAAAAATTCACTTTTCAATAGGATGGATGGACCTGGAGAACATTTTACTAAGTGAAATAAGCCAGTAAGGGAAAGATAAATGTCATATGATTTCACTCATATGTGGAATGTAATGGACAAATGAACTGACAAGCATAGGAGAGACAAATTCATAGATAGACAGCTATGGTGGGGAGGTAGAGGGACTGAGCAAAAAGGAAAAGGACTCATGGACATGGACAACAAGGTGGTGAATTGCGGGAGGAAGGAGGTGTTCAGGGGATAAATGGTAATGAAAAAATTACAATAACAAAAACAAAAAACTCTTAAGTCTCAGGCTACATGGAAGTCTAATTAAATTTGAACCTCTGGGTAAGACCCAGGCTTCGGCATTTTCATACCTGCCAAGGTGACTACAGTGCACCAAGAACCTCTGGCCTGTAATAGTGCAAAAAGCAAATGTATTTCAAGGCCACTTGAACCAATTATACATTTTTCTGATGAGGACCCTATTTCCTCATCTGGAGAGAATCGATGAGGCGGGGAGTGAGGATCACTATGCTATATGCACCAGGGCCTACCTACCTCCATCTTCTTAAGAAACCCTAAATCCAAACATCAGTGAAATCACAGAAACTACCAGCACTGTGGTAGCATAAATCCAGCCCAAGCATTCCTTCCTCTCTACCACACAAAGCTGATCTGCTTCATGATATTATTATACGGCCAAATGCCTAGCATTTTTTAGCCTAAGGAAGAAAAAACCTTCGATCCGAAGAATATCCTTAATAAGCTCAATCGCATTTAACCTTGATAACAAACCTCTGAAGACAACATTACTACCGATGAAAAAGGTGAAAAACATGGAGCTTAAATACACTATAGCCTAAGTCGAAGTAGTGAGCACTGGGTTGAAATGTTTACAAAGGTGTATGACAGGGATGATAACTGCACAACTCTGTGAAGGTACCAAAAACCCACTGAATTACATACACTTGAAGTGGGTGAATTATATGGTATATAATTATACAAAGCTGTTTAAAAAAAAGGTACATGGCAATCCCTGGCCTGCACGATCTGGTTCAAAAGCCATTTAATAAATACCTGGTCAGTATAAGCAGTGAAGCCTACGTTAAGTGTCAAAGCATTCTACAGACACAAACCACTGGACTGGCGTGATCAGGAAACACACAGGTCCATAATCGATGGTGTCTGACTCCTCACAGGCACCTTTGCAAATGGAACTCTTTTTAAGGCCTGAGAGGAGAAGGGTTAAGAGCAAAGCCTCTGAGCACTGACTGGAAGGGTTCAAATCCAGCCCTATCACTTACTTGAGAAAACAACCTTGAGGAAATCACTTAACTTCTCTGAATCTCAGTTTTCTCACCTGTAAAATGTGGACAAAAGTAGAAGCACCTACTTCTTCGTAAATGAAAATTGAGTGATTATTTGTACAGCACCAGCGAAAGTGCCTGGCACATAGCAGGCACTATAAGTGGTTCTAGAATAAAAGTTTGGTTTTTACTAAGGTGCCTAATTTCCCCTCTTAAGCCATCTTTCCCCTCTCCCATAAACTCTACTTTGCACCTTTCCAATAAAATACACTGGCCCCAATGTGGAATCATAAGGCACAGAGTATGGTGGACAAGGCAAGAGCACAGCTTCTGGAGCCAGGCTGGCTGGATTTGAACCCCAGCTCCTCATTTCTTAATTATCAGATCACCTCTTGTGATCTCGGTCTTCATCTGTAAATCTGGGATGATGGTGTACAACTCATGGGACGGTTGCAGGCATTGAGCTAATAATGAAAAGCATTTAAAATCAATTATTTATCTCATGAGCTGCTCTTCAATTTATTTCATGACCTGCCATCCCCTAAATGTAGCATGTGCCCCCACCTTTCTGCCTTCCATTGGTTATTTCCTATCCCTGATGTGGGTCTCTCCTCGTCCTTCTGAAATACCACTCTGGTGGTATTCCTCACACCACCGGAGAAACAGGCACCTTTCCCAATGCTCCTTCCCATAGGCCTGGTTCTGGCACCAACCATGGGTACAGCTCTTCCATGACAGGATTTAGCCCTTAATGACTGTGGTTTTCTTAAAAGGCCAAATGGAGAGCAATTCATCTTCATATCCTCAGTTTAGTCCCATTTGGAACATTAGAAAAAAATCCAATACACAATTCTAAATAAATCAATAATGGGAGCAACAGGTCATCCAAGAATGGATTAATCAATACTAAACGTATTTGGTCCTAAAGACCAAATTTCCATTATGGCGATACTTCATTTTAGTGCATTTCATTGTTCTGTGCTTCAGAGATGTTGCTTTTTTTTGACAAATCAAAGGCAAACCCTCCATCAGCAAAGACATTATGACTCCCTTTACTGTGGTGGTCTAGAACCAAACCCGCAATATACCCAACGTTAGGCTTTACTTTGCCCTCAGACTTCTTTCTTTCAGTTCTAGGCTAATTTCACCCAAATTATTGACCCATGTCTAGTTTTATACTTGAGCATCTCTCATACCTGAACCCAGGTGAGCATTTCCTAACTTTTAACAGTTTCACCTATTTTAATTTCATCATTCTGAACATATAAACTCAACCAATGACAAGGAGGGGATGTTCACTATGACCAAAAAGGGATAGCAGGAGAGAAGATAACCCCTCTCTTACTGCTTGATTGTATTTATTTTTTATTCCCCACCTGAGGATATGTTTTTATTAATTTTAGAGAGGAAGAAATATCAATTGGTTGCCTCTGGAAGGCACTCCTGCTAGGGATCAAACCCACACCCCAGGCATGTGCACTGACCAGAATCAAACCTTTGGTGATGAGAAAATGCTCCAACCAAGTGACCCACCAGACCAAGGTTTTAGTACTACTTTTTAAAAGTGCACCTTTTATAAGGCACCAGCCTGTGAACATGAAGGTCGCTGATTCGATTCCCAGCCAAGGCACATAACCAGGTTGCAAGCCAGTTCCATAGCTGGAGGTAGGTGAAAGGCAACCATACCTTGATATCTCTCTCCCTCTCTGCCTCTCCCCCTTTCCCTCTCTCTAAAAATAATATACAAAATCTTGATTTAAAAAAATGCAATACCCTGGCTGGTGGCATAGTGGATAAGGCGCTGTCCTGCGAACCCAAAGGTCGCTGTTTCGATTCCCAGCCAGGGCATATAGCCAGGTTGCAAGCCAGGTCTCCAGCCAGGTCCATAGCTGGAGGCAGGTGAAAGACAATCATACATTGAAGTCTCTCTCCTTTCTCTACCTCTCTCCCTTCCCCTCTCTCTTAAAAGTAATAAATAAAATCTTTTTTAAAAAGTGCATCTTTTGTGGTCTTATATAAAATATAATCTTAAAAGCTCATTTTCATTTTAATACATACAAGGCGATGTTTGGAAGTTTTCTAAAAACATACTCAAGCCCTGGCCAGTATGACTCAGTTGGTTAGAGCACCAAAAAGTCACAGGTTGGATTCCTACTCAGGGCACATACCTAGGTTTCAGGTTCAGTCCCCAGTGGAAAAATGAATGAGGCAAATGATCAGTGTTTCTCTCCTTCCCTTCCCCTCTCTCTCTAAAATCAATAAGCATGTCCTCAGGTGAGGATTAAAAAAATAAAAAAACAATAATAAATACTCAAAACAACACAAATAGTATAGGCACACCACTTACCATTTACCATCTAACAGGGGAACCCAGCATTATTCCTACAAACGCAGGCAACAGGAGAACTGAATCCTTTTAAGTTCATCTCTAATCACTAAGTTTTAGATCAATGTTACTTCATGAAAAACAAACATTTCTTGCATAACTAAGTATTACTCTTTATGCAGAAATTAAAGCAAAACGCAGACTAGATTCTCTGCCTGCGTATTTAGTAAAAGGAATAGTGAATGGTTACATTATTAATGTAACTAATATTTACATTATTATAAATAAAAGACCAAGGAAACTAAGAATAAATGGTCAAGAGACAAAGAAATGGCTAGTTGTGGCTAGATGCATCCAGAAAATAATGAATTGGCTAAGTCAAACAATTCATCATAGTGAGTGCTGGAATTCACCTACAATTTTGAGTTCCAGATTCTTGGGCCAATTTCTTAGACTCTTCATTGAAGCGATCTTCTCTCCTAGTTTTAAGAGGGAATGTCAATCCTATCCCTGATGAGATTGTGAAGCCTATGGCTCTGTGTTCAACACAGCAACATGGAATAATATCTGTGCTACAGGAAAAAGCACAGTGTGTGGCCATTCACAGGGGCTGCCCGGCACCGACTAGTAGCTGACAGAATCACCCAAGGATGGTGCCCAAAACTAAGTAAGTCGTGCTCTTGGACTAAAGCACAAAAGCACAGCTCATTTAGGGCCCTTCACAGATTCCATTTGCTGCCTTACCCTCGAGCTATGATGATGTACATTATGAGAAACGGCCTTATGAACCTGCAGACATGTATTTGAGGTCATGAGGTAGTTTGTAATGCAGTTCACTCACAGCAGATAAAGGACGTGAGAAAAGACTGCCCTCAGAGAGCAGCACAAGGAGACCTTGCTTCCAAGTAGCTGACCTCACTGATCCCTTTTCCTCTTGGTTTTGGCTGCTAGAAAATTCAGTTATCTCTAGCAAGTACATCCATATTTTCCGCTAACCTCAGTCCTGGGTGTTTCTCTCATCTACTCTGACTTGCTTTTGTTGTCTTGTTGGGTTGCAAATACACATATACACGATGTGAGCCATCAGAAATCCTGAAAAAAAGGCAAGTTTAAATGAATAAGACACAAGATACAATGTCCAATAAAATAAATAAAAATAAAATGTTTCATCTTCCTTGAGTCTCACCACTTGGCTGAAATTCAACTCCACTTATTGATATGATGTGACAGTTTAATAAAAATAACAACCCAAAAGTTAACCCTGGTTCCATGTCACTTGTTTTACTTTAGACCAGTTAATTGGCCTTATCTTAGACTGCAATTATATGTATATTCCTCCAGTTAGGCTCCTCAACTATTTTATCTCCAAATTAAGAAAAATGATTTAATTCAGTCAGGTATGGGTATCTACTCCCACCTAATCTCCTGCAAGAACTCCCCTGGGGAGAACTAATTCATACCAACCCTTATACTCTGATTGCATGCAAAGAAATGGTCAAGGGCTACTGGGACTGAAAGGGTTAAAGCAGCTTCACAAAATGAATCTCGGGGATCCTCATAGAATCTACCTAACCTAGTTATATACAACCATGTGTTCATACACAGTAACAGTTGCACACTTACCCACAGCACACTCCTGAGGGTGGAACTCAAGAGGAATTACAGAAAAGAGAAAGGTTACTTAGGCCACAAAGTCTAGGAATATAGAGAAGCCTGCAGATTTGGAAACTTGGAGAAACTTAAGTCATTGAATAACATTTAAATATATTTGTCTGCTTACAATTTCCATTGCAAATGTGATTAGTTTGCCTGAATAAATAGGGATATGATGTGTTGGCCATGTTTTTCTCTTGAGGGTTATCACAGAGTTTTGATTAAGGACAAATGTTTGAAATGTTGGGTATATTTAAGTTCACTGCACTTAAAATGAGCTAAGAAGCTGCATAGGCTTGATTAAAGGGCTGCCTTCCTGAACTTAAAATTAAAAGCAATAAATTCCAATGATTCAAGTGATTGGGACCAAATATGGTATTCTGCCAGAAAAGTTGAAATGGAGTCCAAAGAGACTGAAATGGTGTCCAGGTTTCAAGAAATGGTGAAAGAGGAAAGGTCAGCTGTCAGAGTTGCCTTTCCCCTGGATGAGTGAATGATTCACATTACGCAGATTTCCTTTTAAGTAGAACTTCACAGGACTTACAGGCTCCCCCGGACAATCTGTTCTGTCATTTCTAAAAAGAAGCCTCTCAAACACTCGGAGGCCGGTATGTAAGTGTTGTCAGATGGGGAGAGTGGGGAGAAGGATGAGAACGATCGGGTCCGGGGTAGGGGGGGCGGCGGTGTTTCCCTGGGGTTTGTCCGCAGACGCGCACAGGCCAGCTCTCCCAAGCCATCTCCAAAACGGAAGTCAAGGTGACTTCCCCGCCCGCGGGAGGGCGGAGCCTTAGAAACCTAAAGAGACCATGCTTCAGCCGGGGACAGTCCCCGGGAAAGAGAAACCTAGGTCAACTATAGCCCGGGTCAGGGGCAGGCGCGCTGGGGTGGCCCAGGCGCACCCGCTTCTCCTCCGGCTCCCCGCGCCCGCGCCACTCAGGCACCAGCTCCGCTCCCGGGCCAAAGGGGAGGGTCCAGTCTGCAAAGTTTCTGCAGCAAGATCGGGCCTCAGTCGCCTCGCGGGCCGCCAGCGCTGCTCCGGGAGTGGCGGTCACCTCCCTTCATCCGCTGCTGCAAGGTGGAGCGGCTGCCCGGCGCACCCCGCTCGGTGCATCCCAGTCGCACCAGCCCGGCGTGCGAACGTCCGAGCCCGTCCCGCCTCCCGACTCAGGGGGCCGGCGCGCTCCCCGGGGCAACGGGCTGACGCTTACCTTGGCGGCCGCCATGCTTCAGCCCGGCGTGCGGGCGACTGCGGGTCCCTCTCACCGGCGTGCTCGCACTGCGGGCCCGGGCAACTCACTTCCAGTCCGGGAGGCGGAGGCGGCGATAGGGCCGGGCGCGCGCTCACCCGCCAGCCTCCCCACGCCCTCCCGCCCGCGCGGGTCATGCGGGTGCCGCCCGCCCATTGGCTGCGCTGGCCCGGGCCGCCGCGGCGCGCGTGATCCGCCCGGCCTCCACCCCGCGACCGGGGCGGGCCCGGGTCCGCGGGCCGATCGCGCTGCGGGCACGTGATCCCGGCGTGCTGTCCTGTAGCGGGCACTTAGGAGGCGACGGCCCGGCGCGGTGGCGGGGTGCTAGCCTGTCTGGTTTGGTCAGGTGGCCTCGGGAGAGCTGCGATTGCCGCCAACGGTTACTCCAGGGCCGTGGAGCCCAAAGGAGGGTCCAGAGCCAGGGGAAGTTGAAAACTCCAGCAGGGCACGTGTTTACAGCTTTTCTTGGTCGGTTTCCTTTCAAAGGGGCCCCATTCTGCAGTGATATATGGATCCCAAAGCGTTGACCGAAGGGAAGATCGCGAAGTCCTAGACGTTGGCAAGCTTCGTTTTTGGTCAAGTCTGGTAAACTCTTAAGTACCAAACAGGTGTATGTATATATTTGCAGGGCTCCTTGATTTCTGCCCTGCACATGAGGATCAGAAAACAGAAGCCCTACTAAAACAAATCGGTCTACATTTTAATGAAAAGGTATAACCTCCAGAGGTCTTACTCCTTCTTATCAGAATTTCATTCATCTCTGCCATCGAAATTGTAATTAAGGCAATGGTGGTTGGACGAAAGGACTTGAAATATTTTGTAGATTATGGATGTAACCTATCAGTGAAAGATTTTTTACTAATTATTTTAATTAATCAACACTGAGTGAGTGTGCTAGGAACAACAACATGACTTGAAAGGGTCCCAGCCCTTAAACAGACACATAAATCGTTAACTTGGATATAATCTGTTAAAATAGCAATTTTAAAGCTTTGTCATCTCATGGCACACATAAGCTAATTACTAAAATTCTGTAGCACACTAAAATATTTATTTTTGGCTGATCAGACAGAAAGAAAAAGGTATAATTCTGATTCACTCACACCAGGCGGCTATTGTTGTATTGGCTGTTGTCATTTTTCAATTTGACAATCAATGGGAAAGAGGTCGGTTCCCCTGACTAAACGGACAGGTATTGCATGCTTTGAAACTTCTTGGGACACAAAGGTTTCTGGGTTAAGGTAACAGCCTGTTCCCAGGGCACATTGGGAAAACTGAGGACTAGCCTCTTAGAGGGGAGGATGCTGAAGCTTAATGCTGTAAAAGGGTTGCATTTCTGTCCAGTGAGGTGGAGAGGAAGGGTTTTACAGCCAGAAGGAATGAGGAGGGTAGGCTCAGAGCCCAGAAATGGAGGACGAACCACAGCAAGCTTTGAAAATGGTTAGTCATGAAAGGTAACCTGAGCTGTGCGATGGTAGAAGAGGAGTCTGGACAAGCAGGAAGGAGCCATGTCATGGAGGGTGTTGGGTGCCAAGCTGAAGGGCGTGCACATTAACTGAAAGGTTTCTAGTCAGAGAGGAGTGTGGCCAGGTTCAACGTATAGATGGATCACTCTTGCTTGCAGCAGGGAGGATGAGGTGAGGCTGAGCGATTGGAATACAAGACAAGACAGGCTGGAACCTGAAGCCAGAAGTGGGAGTGGGCTACGGAAATACACAGGAGGTGGAATGAGTCAGCCATGGTAACTACATGTGGTGGAGGGAGAGAGAAAGGACTCATCCTGACTTGCACGCATGGGCGCATGGTGTAGACATTGGAAAGAGCAGAAATCAGTTTTGCAGCCTGTGTATGTGTCTGTAAGGAAAGTGTGTGTGTGTGTGATATACAAATTGTTGTGAAAGCCCAAGAAAGAAGCATTTCCAAAAGGAGTGACTGATACATGTACTCTCAAGAGGCCTAACAAAGCCCTGAAAGACTTGAACATATTGATAGACGGAGGAAAAAGACCAAGCAAAGAGTGACAGAACAAAGTCAAAAATAAAACCAGGAGACTTACTAGAAAAAAAGGATGTCAGGGGGAGGAGCCTAAAGCTTAGGGGAAGAGAAAAGAGGTCAGTGCCCCTGACTAAATAAAGGAATTTTTTTAAGTGCAGAGAGATACCTCAAGTAACCAAGACCATATCATAGCATATTTATGTTAAGTGCTTCACTGAAACACTCATTTTATAACCTAAATGAACTTCCTAAAAATGTAAACATGGTAAAATACACATAACGTAAACTCTAACCGATTTTAAGTGTGTGGAGCACATTCAGCTACTACTCTCCAGAATTCTTTTCATCTTGTAAAACTAAAACCATGTGCCTACACAATATCCATACCCATTCCTCTTTCTCCCCATTCCCTGGCAACCGCCTTCCTACTTTCTATCACTGTAAATTTCACAAGTCTAGAAACAGTATTTATCCTTTTGTGACTGGCTTATTTCATTTAGCAAAATGTCCTCAAGGTTCATCCATGTTGTAGCATGTGTCAGAATCTAAAGACTCTTTAAGACTAAATAATGTTCCCTTACCTGTTTAAGAAAAACAATTAAGCATCTGTTAGGTTTTTTTCTTGAAATCCTGGGGAATTCAGAAAGTCATAGGAATGACCAAAAAAAATCACTCATAATTTACCAACAGAGTGGCCACTGTTAACCTTTTACTCTATTTTTTCCAGTCTTGATGTGTTGATGTGTGTATGTAAAAAGTCATATTTTTAAATTTAAATATAAGGAATCATATTGTGTGTATGCATTTTCGATGACTGCTCTCTCAAAGCCGCCACATATTTGATGGCTTACAACAACAGAAATTTATCTCTGACATTCTAGAGGTCAGAAATCCAAAATGAGCCTATGGGGCTAAAATCAGGGGATTCCCAGGGTCATGCTCTCTCCAGAGGAGTTAGGCAAGAATCCATATTTGCTTTTTCCAGAGGCTCACAGCACCTTCCTCCACCTTCAAAGCCAGGATACATAACACCTTCTCTCTCTGCCTCAGTTTCATGGTTTCTTCTGTGACCCCCCTCTGCCTGCCTCTTATGAGGACACGTGTGATGGCATGTAGGATCCACCCAGATAACCCAGGATAACCTCTCCACCTCCATATCCTTAATTTAATCACATCTTCAGAGTCTCCCACATGAGGCAACATGCATTGGCTCCTGGGATTAGGAAGGATGTGGCAACTTTGGGGAGGGGGGAGGTTGGCAGGCTGAGTCCACCTATCACACTACGGATGCAGGTGTATCCAAAGATGGACAACATGTCTGACATTGGGAGTCAGACTCAGTTAATTAAGCCTCCTCCTTTACTCAAGAATTCCCCAAAGCATAACATTTTCACAAAGTTAAATTGTCATGAGCCCTGAAGGAGGAAAGATGCTCCTTGACTCCCACATGACCTGTAAATAACAGTGCGGTTCGAAATACCATCTAAGAGACCGAATAAGAAACTGCTTTATTTCCCTTTCTACGTTTTAGAAGATTGACAAAGGAACAACAGCTGGCCATCCTTTCTCTTTTAGGAGCTTTTAAAATTTGTAAGAGCCCTGGCTGGTAGCACAATGGATAAGGCGCCGGCCTGTGAACCCAAAGGCCGCAGGTTTGATTCCCCAGCCAGGGCACATAACCAGGTTGCAAGCCAGGTCTCTAGTCAGGTCTGTGGCTGGAGGCAGCTGAAAGGCAACCATACATTGATGTCTCTCTCCCTCTCTGCCTCTCTCCCCTTCCCCTCTCTCTAAAAATAATAAAATAAAATCTTAAAAAAAAAAAAAAGATTTAAAATTTGTAAGAAATGTGGCTCTGCTGCTCATTTTTTCTCTTAGTAAAATTAACTTTTTCCTGGGATTTTGTGAAAAAAGTAAAATAACAGCACTAGTTTTCTTTTTCATTTATCCTGATTTTATAATAGCTAGTCAACCAATGACACTGCAGAGATTTCCGGCGGGGAGCAGGAGGAAGCAAAGACTATCTTACTCTGAGGGCTTTTTAGTAATTTTATTCCTAGAAAAATAAACATTGCTTTATTGTTTATTTCAGCCCGTAAAGTTGCGCCAACCCAGAGGGCCAGAGAAGAATGAGAATGAATGAATGAATATGAGTGAATAAAATATAATTTGGCTGGGCACCTGTTACTTTGTTTTGCCCTGAAAGGTTAGCTTTCCTCCTGATAAGTAACTCGTCTCATATTTGTCCCTCCTGTCTGTCCTCAGACCACCCCCCTCCCTACCGTTTCGCAGTAGCTGGCCCTGTATTTCAACTGGAGACCTGCTTGGGTTCAGTTGTGTCCCCCAGAAGCCCCAACCCCCATTACTTCAGAATGTGACTTATATGGGAATTGAAGATGTTATTAGAATGAGGTCTTACAGAAGTAGGGTAGCCCTTAATCCATTAGGATTAGTGTCCTTAAAGGAAGACACAGAGACATACCTGAAGAGATTAAAAAGGCAGAGATTAGAGTGACACAGCTGCAAGTGAAGGGACACCCAGGAGCAAGAGTCACCAGCAAAAGAGAGGAAGAGGCAAGGAAGGAATCTACCCAAAGTCTTGGAGGGAGCCTAACTCTGCTTACAACCCAACTTGGGACTTCTAGCCTCCAGAAGGGTTGGGGAATAAATCTCTGCTCTGTGGGAGAATAAATCTCGTATTTTGTTATGGCAGGCCGAGAAAATCAATGCAGGCCCCAAAGCCACCTGTGCATTGCAGCCCCTGATGCCTGCGTGGACTGCTGGGAAAGCAGGTAACCCAAATCCTGGGGAAAGTTCAGGCACTCTGGGCACACAGCCTGCATACACTCACACACGCAAACACACACCCCCACCCACAGTTCAGAAGGATGAGCCGCCTGTCCTGCTCTGAACTTCCATCCTCCCCAGAGCAGCTGTGCCTTGTAGATGCCCTTGGCTGTGCTTTCAAGCTATTGGCTTTTCTTCAACCCCATGAAAAACAAGCAAGCAAATAAAAGGCTCTGCTAACACTACCAGCAAAGCCCCAGATTAGATTGCTGGACAAGGTATCCAGCAAGAATGCCTGCAAGAAACAGATTAGATTGCGGGACAAGGTATCCGCCAAGAATGCCTGCAAGAAACATCATCTATAGGAACCTTGAGGCATGTAACCACAAACGGCAGTAACGATCCTTTGTGCGTGTAGCGCCAGAGCTAGAGAGGACATGTGCGCCAGAGCAAGAGGAGTGTAGTGAAATGAGTGAATGACGCGCTCCCAAGCTCTGACATTGCAGCTGAGACTCAGCAACTCAAGGACAAAGAGAGCCCTTCTGTGCAGTCATTTTTTTTTAAATCCTGCTGAGTGTCAGATCAAACTTGATAAGCCTTCCCTGAGAGTGAGCTAAAGGTAGGTCAGAAATGAATATGACTTAGCTTCTTAGTGGATCCAAAGGAGAAAGCTATGGCGACATTTTTAGAGTTAATGGGCAGGAAGGGGCGGGAGAAAGTGAGTCAGGACAAGGAAACATAGACACCTTGAGATACAAGTCGGACTGGAAACAAATCCCCAGAGCTTTGAGATACTATGCTCTGAAAGCAAA
Organism: Noctilio leporinus; assembly: GCA_004026585.1. Taxonomy (NCBI): domain Eukaryota; kingdom Metazoa; phylum Chordata; class Mammalia; order Chiroptera; family Noctilionidae; genus Noctilio; species Noctilio leporinus. The sequence continues at coordinate 405,163 of PVIW01000298.1, forward strand.
GCCTTGAAAGCTGGTTTTTGAGAGCAGAGAAGGTACACACATGTACGTGACACCTACCCTCACCAGAACAGTGGCCCCTCAGTTCCACCAAATATAAAATGTGAGCTTTGAAAAGTTACTAAAAAATGCAAGCAGAGCCATAATAGCAGCTACCAAGGGGCTGCTGGGGAAAAGGAATCACAATTATTAACTTTATAATATAATTCATCATAGTGTCTGGTCAATAGCCAAATATCCCAATTCAGTGATAAATGATTAAATTCACAAGCATGCAAGTTATGTAGAACTTTGCAGGAGGCAAACTTCTAAAATACGATACAGCCACTGTAATTTGGGGGATAAATACACATTTCCAATTTCAATTCAAGTCCCCAGGCTACAATGTTTACTAGAAAAAGTATTTTAAAATTGGTATTGTGGTGACAGATGGCACAGAGTACTCTAAAAAGCTCTAGGCTGAAGGAGTCACGTGATTGCTTTGTACTCTGAGTGCAGAAAGGACTCAAGGAAGATTGCCCAGGTAGCTGATGCTGACTCGTATTCTTGGGGTTACATACCTTAGTTGTATTTCCACCGTATCTGACTATTGCTACCTCTGTCAACTCAGTCTCATATTCTAGAATGAAATACTATTCCTGCCCTGCATTATAAGGACTAGGCCCTGGTACAGAAGCAAATGTGAAAAAGACATAGTCCTGGCCCTCAGAGGATTCATAGATCTGTCATTCAGGTCTTCACTGAATGTCACCATATCAAACAGGTCTCCTGCCCTCACTCCGTTCACCTATCCCTTTGTGATAGGTGAATCCTACCCTTATTATTGCCTGACATATGTTAATCTATTTGTCACCTGCGGCTTCCTTTAGAACAGAAGCGATTGCATCTCTGTTGGCCCACTGCCCCATCCTGGGGGCCTGCACCACTGTGAAGTACTCAATAAAATGTGTTTAATGCATGTACTGAAAACATGACCTCCTATGCTTAATAAAAACCTATAAAGACTAAGGAAGGACATTCCACAGGGGCCCAGGAGGAGACATTTACAGTCATTGTGATCAGCCCTGACCAGTGTGGCTCACTTGGGTGGACATCATCCCACAAAGCAATAAGTCACCAGTTCGATTCCTGGTCAGGGCACCGACCTGGGTTGTGGGTTTGTTTCTTGGCCAGCTGATGGATGTTTCACAGACTTTATTTCTTCCCTCTTCCTCTCTCTCTCTAAAAAAATAAAATATTTTTTAAATAATAAAAAATAAAGTCCTTGTGATGATTTGGTTTCATCCACAAATTTAAGGCTTATTTTGAATTTTCTATATGAAGATATTATACCAGAACAGTTTCCTTTACTCATACTTTATTCCAGCCACCAGAGAAAAATGTCTCTGATTTCTTCTACAACTCTTAACAAGAGAGGTGGATGAATAAGAAATAATAGTATATTTTGGAAAGTCTCTCATGGTACGAGTACAACAGATGTGCACACCATGCTGAAGCAAGGCTCATGCCTTTCATCCTGCTATGCACGGGCTGGGATGTGTTAGTTTCCTATTGCTGCTGTAACAATTACCACAAACTCAGTGTGTAAATGTATCATCTTACAGTCCCATAGTTCAGCAGTCTGAAATGGGTAAAATCAAGGTATGAGCAGGACTGTGTTGCTATCTGCAGGCTCTCAGAGAATCCCTTTCTTTGATCAATTCAGCTTTGAGAAGCCACCACACTCCTTGGCACTGGGCCCTCCTTCTCCGTCTTCAGAACCGGCAACAGTGGGTCCAGTGTTCCCCTATCATGTCGCTCTGATCTCCTCCTCATTCACATTTAAGGAACCTTGTGATTACATCAGGTTCATCCAGATAATGCAGGATAATCTTTCATTGGTTAGGTCAGTCAATCACTATATTAGTTTCCTAGGGCTGCCATAACAATTTACCACAGACTGGATGGCTTAAACAGAAACTTATTTTTTTACATCCTAGAGGCTAAAAGTCTGAGATCAAGGTGCTGGCAGGGTTAGTATTTTCTGAGACGTCTCTCCTGGGTTTGTAGATGGTTATCTTCTGCCTGTGTTTTTACATGGTCTTCTCTGTGTACATATCTGTGTTGTAATCTCCTTATAAAGACATTAGTCCTGGCCCTGGCCAGATAGCTTCATTGGTTAAAGTGTCATTCCAATATGTAAGGCTGTGGGTTTGATCCCTGGTCAGGGCACCTGTAAGAGCCAAATAATGAATGCATCAGTAAGTGGAAAAACAAATCAGTGGTCCTCTCTCTCTCTCTCTCTCTCTCAATTCAATAATTGATTTAAAAAAAAAAAGACACCAGTCATATTGGCTTAGTTTCTATGGCCCAGAACCAGAATCTCCATGGTCTTGCACCAGGCCCCAGGGTGTGTTTAGGAATCCAGCTGAAGTTCCCTGGGCCTGGCAATACCACTCAAAGCAGAGACAAATTGAGCTCAGGCCACCCTTTATCTGAGTCTCAGTTCTCCCACTTAGGCTGTACAACCTTTGGCCAGTTGTTAACCTCTCTGAGCCTCAATCTCCTGACCTATAAAACAGAGATTTTTTCTTTTAATGAGAATTTTTGCTATGATATTGAACTGAGTGCATATAAAATCATTTAGTGCCTAGAATATGTAATAAATAATAATACTACAATGAGAGGTTCAGAGCAGCCATCCTCTAAGAGTCCTTAGAGCTCTGGTAGTCCATCAGTTTTAGTCCATCATTATTCCTTCCAGTATTCTCTTCTTCAGAGAAAGGCTGTTTATCTGGGCTTACTATCTCAGGATCTTTCCAAGGCTGGAAAATTGGGGTTGGGGAAAGGAAGGGAGGTAGATCCATGTAGAAGAACTAGAAAATCTATTTTTAAAGCTAGAACTTCAACTCCAACAAGGCAGAGGACACGGAAGCACTTGAATATTTCAGAACAACCTGTTAGTGTTTGTTCCAGATTTACAATGTGAAGATACTGGGCCAGACTTCATGTTGGGACTAGTCTATCAGTTGGACACAAACTCAGTTCCAGCCTCAGGGCCAGTAGCCCTCAAAGTGCTCTACCTTACGCCCTGCTGCTGCCGCCTGAGTCCATTAGGCCGCTGCTGGAAAGACAGGCCAGCATGTTTACCCTCCAGCCAGTCACTGCTGCGGAGCGCAGAGCTAGTTCACTTTAGGTCCTGGTGCTCTGCAAAGAAGACCTTTACACATCAAAGCTCAAAATTAAATGGAATTCTCCACTCCTGAGCTCCGTGTCTTCACCACTTAATTTTAAAGAGGCTCAATCAAGTACGAATACTCTATTTTCTTGTCCTGATTAATTTAGACGGCCAGCCAGTCCATCAGCCAGCCAACCTTCGGTGAGGGTGGGACGGTGATATATATGTTTTAAGGTCAGCCGTGGCCCCTGTGCTTAAGGCGCAAACTGCCCTTTAATAAGGGAGCTGACCTCATCTTGATCCAGCCAGACACCCTGGCAAGATTCAGAGGGGAGACAGGTGACTGTCCACTGTGTGCAGCAGAACCATGAAAGGTACCTGATTGATCTCCCTTAGTGTGTGTGTCACAGTGTGTGACAGGCGATTTCCTCCAATACCCCTGGTTATATGTAGATGGAACAGAAGTTGTGGAGGGAAAAGATCTCTCCAGACATTCTTTACCTTCTGATACTGGAACCAAGAGCCCCACACGGCTACTGAGCACTGGAAAGGGGGCTTGTGTGAATTGGGATGTACTGAAAATATAAAATGAACATTGGATTGCAAAGACTTTTGTATAAAAAGCAGATGAAAATATCTTATTAAGTAATTTTTATATTTATGATATTGAAATAGCAATGTTTTAGACATTGGGTTACATAAATATTCTTAAAATTAATCTCATGTTTCTTTTAGCATTTTTAAGGTGGCTAGTAGCAAATTTTAAATTAGTGGCTCAAAGTATATTGCCATTGTATAGCATTGATCAAATCTAAAGTCATGTCTGCAGGTACGTGTGTGTGTGTGTGTATGTGTGTGTAAAAAGGATTTGATGTAGCAAAGGAGAGAAAGTGATAAAAGAGATTGCGAGTCAACATTTTGACTGGCAAGAAAACATTTTGCATTGTGTGTCCCTAATTTGTATTCAATAGCACCATGAGGCAGCAAGCTAAGGAAAGTTCTGCAATGACAGACTACTGGCTGGAATTCCCAGAGGTAAAAATTCTCGGAATTTTCAGGATACGTGACTTCACATGAGGGTAGAGTATGGTAAATAGGGAAGATGGGCAGAATGGTGTAGCTATGAAATCAGAGACGATTCTATTGCTCCGCTCAAAATTACATTGCACAGTGCACTTTCTAATTGGAGAAGAAAGATATAAATGAAAAGATAAAAAGCCAAAATGAGCTCTATGGTGGGTTAAACAAAAATGACAGTTCATGTTACTTATTTGTCTTGGAATAGGATTTTAATTTTATTGCATAAGAAGGGTTGGAATGGAGGGATCGAGCAAAAGAGAAAAAGAACCCATGGACATGAACGACTGTAAATGGGGAGGGGGTATAGGTAAAAGAGGGCATAGGGACATGAATGGTAATGGAAAAAATACAATAAAAATAAACTACTTTAAACCGAAAAGAAAATGAGTCATGAAGATATAAAGTACAGCATAGACATCTAGTCAATAATATTGTAATAACTATGCATTGTGCCAGGTGGGTGCCGGAAACATCACGGGAACCACTTTGTGAAGTATGTAATTGTCTTACCACTATGCTGTATGACTGAAACTAATGTAAACTATAACTGCAAAACATAAAAACCTTTTTAAATTTAAAAAGCAATATACACACCTTTAAAAAATAAAAATAACATTCTGATTAGGTTATATGGAAGTTTGACAATGCAGAAGGCAATGAAGAAGGCAATTAAAAATTACTCATATTCCCCTTACTCACTGATAACTATTTTAATATCTTTAAAGTTTGTTTGTTTTAGAGAGAGGGGAAAGGAGGGAGAAAGGGAGGGAGAGAAACATTGATGTTAGAGAGAAACATAGACTCTGTACATATCCCAACCGTGGTCCAGTATTAGGAACTAGAGTATGTCTGTATGTTTTATTACAAAGTTGTTATTTTCTCCAGCATAGTCTACTTTCTTTCTATATTCCTTAGCCACAGAAGTTCATGTCTGCATGCATAAGCTGCAAAGTATCCTCTGCAGAGATTTATGGGTAGAGCTGTGTGTTCCCTATCACACTATGATCACTACCATGTCCTCTTCCATGAGATCCAAACCCCCACCTCCCCACCCCCCACCCCCTGATCCCCACACCCCAGCCCTGCTCTGCCAGCAAGACTGCAAGTATTTGTGAAACTAAAGAGCCCACTCTCCCTCCTGGAGGATAGAAAGGAATAACACCCCATACCCCCATATACTCTCTGCAATTACCTACATCCATCTGAATATGTCTAAAATGCCACTGACCACTAGAAACAGTTTCAAAAAGAGATTTCACCAAAAAGCCAAGACTTTGTTCCCTATGGCAAAAGTCTCCATAATGTTGCCATGAATAAGTTATGAAAAGCTTTCACCACTGAAAGGAACGTAATCATCATTCATGTAAAACAGATTTGTTTATTCTGTAGATTCATTTCAGCTGATTAATTATCAGTATCTGCTGATGGTGGGGGTAACAAGGCTGCTCTGATGAGAGAATTATTGAAGTACATGCTTAGAATATTTATCACTGAGCACATATTGTATAAACTTAGCATATTTATCATGTTCTTTCAGTATGGACGTTTTCTTCCCCAAAACAGATTAAACAGTACTGTCCATGCTATAGGCACTTTCCTCTACAGTGTGGCACTTCATTCTTTGTAGAGAGATTGATTGTTTTCATGCATAATAATAATAACCCCTAATGTAAATAAGTGTGACTTTGTAAGTGGTTCTTGTGTCTTTCTGAGCTTAGGCAGTACTAGTCCGAAACAGAATACAAATTGTCATCTCTAGCCATGATATGTTTGATCTTTGGCTAACCAATCTCCAATATAGTACAACTACTACTTCAAGGAAAAGTGACAGTTAGTATATCTTAAAATTAAGCAGTTTACATGAAAATTAAAACTAAAAGTTCACTAAATTTGAATTGAAATATTAAAATCAGTAGTCTTCCATGTAATCTATATGCAATGATCTTCAAAGAAACCTTTTCCTCCCATTTATTAAACATGATAGGAAGAACTATTTATTGATTGCCTATGTGTCATTCACTGATTAGATGCTTTCGGTATGCTTTCTCATTTCACCTCTAATACCATTGAAGCTGATATTGTCATTATCTCTTTCCCATACAGCTTAAGAAAGTAAGGCATAAGGACACTCCGTCACTTGCCCAATATCACGTTGCTTATTGGTGGCTCTCTGTCTGCTGTCTGAGCTGGGGCCCTCAACTACCATGCTGGGTTGCTCTCCTTTCTGGTTTTCAGTCAAGACCATTACACTAGGAGTCAGAAGACCTCAGTTGTGATCTCATCTCTGACAATACTGTCTTTCTGACATTCCCCCCCTCCTTCTGGTCCCAGTTTTCCCAAAGTTTCACCTCAGATCATCCACCTGCCAAAGCTTCATTGTCTGTCAAAATTTTTGCCTTCTTCCTTGTCACACTCCTCCTGAACTTCAAGCTTTTACCGATTATTTATGTATTTGCTTCTGGTCATGAATACTTAACTCTGTCCACACTGGATGCCATCCCAACCATACCTTTTCACATTGATCTCCATCGCAATAAATGAAACATAGGGGTCACCCTTGACTCCTCCCTTTCCCTCACCTTCCATATCCATTTGATTACTGTAGATTCAAATGCTGTGGGTTCCACCATGTAAATACCTCTTCTTTCACATGGTGGTGGTGAAAGCAAGATCAATGCTTTTAAGGAATTCTGATGTAATCTCCTAATTGTCCTCCTGACTCCAGCCTCATGTTCTTTCACACCATTTTCCACCTGTGCCCCAAGTGAATCTTAAAAATCCAAATCTCACCAGGCTACTCCTTTACTTGAAATTGTTAAATAGCTTCCCATTGTTTTAAAATAAATTCCTAAGACCTTAACACTGTTTACTGGCTCCTCATCTTTTGCCACTTTCCCCAATGCAACCTCTGCCCTAGGCAGGCTGAACTAATTTCAGTTTCTTAAACACTTCTCTCATTCTCTGGCGTTGGTTCTCCTTAAAGTTTATTCTCTCCATGTTAAGAAGGTGTTTCTTTATTCTGCTCTATACTTTTCCTCCAAGATGATTGCCTTGTAATGCCACATGGAAAGGAGATCACAGAGTTTCAGGATCTGGTCCCATTTAGGACCACCCTATCCTTTCCGATTTCCTATTACAGTGACTATCAACTTATAGGCATTAACACCTACTCTGCTCAAAGAAATCAAGTCCTTGTATTCTCCCTCACTACTGAAATTCTCAAATATTTGAAAATATAATTGGATCATAGCAAACACAGAAAAGAGCCGTAAACATTTAAATCAGCACTTTCCCCACAGGAAAATTGACCTCTGATTGATTAGGATGACTGGTGATTTGTGGTTGGGGTGTAGTAGGCTCAGCAGTTGCCAGAGGGCCTAAGTCACTCATGATATCAGGTGTGACTATAATCCTGACACCCAGGTACATATTAAATTGAAAGCTATTATGTACTTTATTGCTATTAAGCCTAGAAATATATCATGCTTCTAAAACTTGTCAAAGACTCTCAGACATCATGAGGCTTGATGTAGCCACATGGAGTTATATGAAGCCCAATTGTTTATGGATCACTTTCTCTTCCATTTTCTCCCTCTTGTGACTTTTTCCATCATTTTTTGAGTATCAGAAAAATGCATTCAAAAGATTATAAACAGCAGTTGGTAATCAGTGCATAATAGCTTTCTGTGTATAATACAATCATTAGGTGCACATTAGACATTTAGCATAATAAGAGTACTGTCACTATAACTGAACTCTGTCAAAGTACCAATGCCTCCTGCTTTGAAAATACAGATCAATTTTGTATCCCTGGTGAATGGGAAACTATAGCAGATGCATGGCATTACTCCATGATGAAATTCAACTGACTTTGCTTATCAAATTCTGGAGGAAGCTAGTATACATGCAAATGTGTTAATACAATTTCTCTATTTAATATCCTTCAATCTCTTCCTTACTGAAGATAGATTCTTGATGCCTTTAAGTTAAATTGGAGCATGATTTTAAATAATGGTCATAGCTGGCACTAGAGCATTAGTGAAAGAAATTATATGTCATTGAGTATTGGTTATGTCTCAATGAAAAGTAAAATGCATTACTTATGAGAAATATCCAGGTAAGGCAACTCTATATAAACAAAAGTAAGTTAAGGACTAGGCATGAAAACAGGGAGTGACTACAAATGGGATGAGGGGTCTTTAGAGGGTGATGTAAATGTTCTAAAATTAGACTTCAGTAATAGTCGTATTACTAAATTTACTAAAAATCATTGACCTATATACTTAAAATGAGCTAATTTGATGGTTTATAAATTATAGCTCAATAAAGCTACTTAAAAATACAACTAAACTATAGTGAATAAAGCATGCATGTGAGTTAAGTAATTGGTGGACCAAAGGAATGTCTATTTAAGTTTTTTGTAGAAGTTACCAAATGGTCTTTCTAAATCATTTCACCAATTTCGTCTCCTACTAACAGTGTATTATTACACTATCCATTTCTCCATAATGTTGCCAACCCCTGATATTAATCTTATATGTTTTTGATACTGGAGCAAAGTGCTTTTTGTCATTTTGCAAAATGCTTGCCTGATTTAACCATTTTTATATCCTATTGCCATTTGTATTTCTTCGTGAGTTACTTAGATCCTTTACCTAGTTTTTAAAAATGGGTTGCTTGTCATTTTATTAATTTGTATAATCTTACATATTTATGCATATTAATATTTCTACAGTCCATTCACCAAAGCCAACCCACCAATTATTTAATTTTTTTACTTAACTTTTTATTTTGAAATAATTATAGATAACTTTAGTGAGGTGGACTTTTTCTCTCAGCACAACACTCTTAGGATCCACCCAGTTGTCACATGTATCAAGAATTTGGTTTATTTTTGGCTGAATAGTAGTCTGTGGCATGGGTTTACCTATCTATCACCTGCTTCTAAATGGCCTATGAGCTCAGCATGATTTTTGCAGTCTTAAATGGTTGACAAATCAAAGGATAAATAATATGTTGTGATAGGTAAAATCATATGAAGGGTAAATTCAAGTGTCTGTAAACAAAATTTCATTGGCACACAGCTACACCCATTTGCTTACATACCGTCTAATCCATGGCTTTTTTCATATTCCAATGGCAGGGTTGAGTAGTCGAGACAGTAGCCACTGCATGATGACCCTATAATACCAGAGTGAGCAAGGATCCTGCCTTGGCTTCTCCCAGTCAAGTCTTTACCCACCTTGCCACCCTAGCTTCTTGGCTTCTTAGACTTCTTCCCACAGTTCACTTATTCAGAACCTCATTTTCTCTTAAATTTTCTATCTTAACTAGCTTCCATCACAGCCTTTCCTCCCATTACATGAAGGATACAGAACTCGCTGTGGAAATGCATAACTCTGGCGTTTCAGAGCTCCAGTCCGGCGGAAATGGCTTTGCCTAAACCTAAAGAAACTGTTGCACAGTATTACAGAGAAGCAGTATAGAGTCGTGAAGTCTGTGGACCCAAAGAAGGTTATTTAACCTGTATGAACCTCAGCTTCATAATTGTAAAATGGGAGTCATTGTAACTACCTCTGTTCCATAATATTTGGGGTTTTTTTCCCCTTCTCTTTCATGTATATGAATTTCCACTTTTTAGCCTGGCATGTGGTTACCTGTCATAAAGCTTATATTTCCCGAGTGGATTTGGCCATGAAGCAAAGCTTTGGCAAACAGGCTGTGAGCTGAAGGGAGGTGTGTGAGGGGAGGGAATGCAGAAAGTCGGGGGGAGCCATCTTAGGCCACATGAACGAAAGTACCACCCGAGGTCCACTGACTGTGCATCCTGGGAACAGAACCATCAAGCTAGTCCTGGAGCACCAACTTCTGGTCTCTTCTTTAAGGGCAGTATTTTGACTCTTCATGACACAAGGCCAAACTTAAACCACACAGCCTATAAGCGTTGTTGTGAGACATATTTAAGGAATAATTGGTGCAGATATACAAAAAAGGACTTTATAACTATGTCTTGCTTTTGTTTCTAACTTCACCAGTCATTTCTGTATTTACCAGAGTAACGTACACAGCTGTACCCAAAGAAGCCATACCATGCATAGTTATGATGAATTGAACTGAATTTAGTAGCCTGAGATAGAAGTCTGTTCAGGTCTTCACACACATTTACATACTTGGCAAAATATATTCTATGGTTTACATTACTAAATGAGGGAGGCTGACCTTCATTCACACGCCTCGATGGGAAGATTCCCCACTGTTCAACAGCCTGAATTCTTTTGCAAGGGCTTGCAGCTGGCTTCTGTTACCTTCTGAGAGCCTGGGAATTACATACTGCCCACTGTGCTTACTGAGGCTCTGTGTGGGTCACAGCAGGCGAGCCAGAGAGGCAGGCTCGGTGCCTCTGAGTTCTCCCAGCGAGACTGAGCTGTGGTTAACAGCACCCCTGGCCCCATCGTCAATCATCTGAGCTCTTCCATGGCTCTGTCCTTCTAAGCATGACTCCACAGTCTACTCTCCTTGAATTTCCAACCCCTCCAAAAGGAAAATGAGCCTCTCATCAATTCCTGGGGAGCTGCCATGGTCAGCGGGGGAGAGATGCCCTATTTACTAAGACCGTTCCCTCAGCGGGAAGGTTACAGTTGATAACCCCCTCTGCACAGCTCTGGCTTCCAGGTTACCTGATTCCCTTTTATTTGGAAACAAAGGAGAGGAGACACATCTGATCCCACATCAAATTCACCATTTAGACTTTCAAAGAAAGTCAATGAGGGGACTCGATCATTCTTATTTATCCTCCCGTTAGCTGATGAGAATTCAGAATACGAGATTGAGTATTTTGTGTGCGTCCAGTTAAATGGAAGAGAAGGGAGACAAAGTATTTTTGTGTGTGTGCTAATAAAGAGAAAAGCTGGCATAAGTGTTTAACTTCGCAGTTTAACCTTTGGGAGGTTGAGCCGGCTGCCTTTCCAATCAGCTTGGCAGTGAAGTGTTAGGGAGGAAAGAAAAAACAAAAACAAAAACAAAAAAACCAGTGAAATTCATATTGAAAAAGGTCCAGTAGAAAATAAACAATGAGGGATTTTTATGCTGACATACGGTGTTAAAATAAAATAAAATAAAAAGAACACAGGCAAATAAAATTGCCCTCACAAATGTAGCTCATCACTCTTGACCACAAAGAAAGAGTCATTGTGTCCTTGTATTTCTGCCATCTATGGTGCCCCCCAAAACCACATTTGTGTTTTCAGTTGAAGAGGCTCGTAACTAACCCCAAAAACCCTTTTCTCTGGCTGGGGTCCACCCCTTGAAGGAACACAGGCAAAGGGAAACCCTAGCTGACACAGCCTGGTTTGGCAGCTCATTTCAGCCCTGAGCAGAAATTATGGATTTGGAAATGGGGGAAAGAGTGGGAAGCGAAGCTCTTCAAAATGAGATAACTCAGCTCCAGAGGTTACTGGTGAAGGTGAAGGAACCATCAAGTTTTATAAAAATTGCCTCTGAACGTTGAGAGATGAATTGGACCCTACTGGCTATTATTCTGCACCAGGCATTACACTGAAGGCTCTTGGGTGCACTTCCTCCATTAATTATCACAGCAGCTCTGTGCCATGCAGCTCATTGTTCCCTCTTGCTGATGAGGAAATAAAGCTGGGGAAATTAAGTAATTAAGGTCACCCTTGGGAAAGCAGTGGCAGAATGAGGAGTTTTAAAGAGATCTTCCTGATTTAGTCAACAAAATCTCTAATGTTAAACATTTAATTTATCCTTTTGGTCTTTTTAAAAATCTTTTATTTTTTATGAATTTGTTTCCGGTTTTAAATTACAATTGGCTTACAATATTGTATGAGTTTCAGATGTACAATCTCATGATTAGACATTTATATAACTTACAAAGCAACTAACCCAATAAGTCTCATACCCATCTGACATCATATATAGTTATTATATATGTTATGCTTTACATTTTGCAACCATTCTGTAACCACCAATTTGTACTTTTAAATCCCTTCACCTTTTTCACCCATCCCTCAACCTCTTTCCTATCTGGCAACTGTCAAAATGTCCATTATAGCCATCAGTCTATTTCTATTTGCTTGTTTATTTTGTTTTTTAGGCTCCACATATAAGCGAAATGATCTGACATTTGTATTTCTTTTTCTCCTTCTGACTTATTTCACTTAGCATAATACCCTCTTGGTCCATCCATGCTTTGCAAAGTGAGGATTCTTAACTAAATGCCCTGAGTTTAAAGCCAATGTTCTTCAGCACTGTGCCTAACATGCCTTGCTTTTAAAACATAAACTTCCAATACACTGCTATTTCATTTGCATTTTAATTGATCAAAACCAATCTTAGAATCAATATTACATTGTTACTCCACATGGATTGAACTTCGGTTGTCAGGATTATACCCTTCTCCTTCCCCAAACTTCCCATGTTCCTTGGGGCATAGTTGATTCCTAAGAATGCGTCAGGATGAATCCCATGTTCCTGGTCTCTGGTGTTGGTGACTAATGTCAAACAATTTCAACAACATCATTAATAATTCACCCACTGTGACAGGCAGTGGGCTCTTTCTGAGGCTACACCTTTTCATCTTGTGAAGTTTATATTCCTGAGAAAAAGGGGAGTATTGGGGAAATAAGAAGCAAATCAATTGAACAGTCGCTTCAGACAAAGTGAAAGATGAGGAAAAACAATGGGTGACTTGGTGTATTAGTTTGCTGCTGCTGCTGCCACAAATCACCACAAATTTCATAGTTTTAAAACAACACAAGTCTTCTACCATTCAGTTCTAGAGGTCAGAAGACTACAAATTGGGTCTTGTTGGGCTAACATCAAGGTGTTTGCAGGGCTGTGTTCCTTCTGGAAGCTTCAGTAAAGAATCTATTTCTTTGCCTTTTCCTGCTTTTAGAGGCCATCTAGTTTTTTGCCTTGCAGTTTCTTTTTCTATCTTTATTTTTTATTTATTTTTTTAAAGATTTTTATTTATTATTTTTAGAGAGAGGGGAAGGGAGAGAGACATCAATGTATGGTTGCGTTTCACCTGCCTCCAGCTGCAGACCTGGCTGGAGACCTGGCTTGCAACCTGCTTATATGCCCTGGCTGAGGATTCGAACCAGTGACTTTTGGGTTCACAGGCCGGTGCCTTATCCGCTGTGCCACCAGCCAGGGCCTCTTTTTCTATCTTTAAAACCAGCAGCCTAGCGTATTCAAACCTCTTCCCTGACTCTACCCTCCTCCTACCTTGATGATTACATTGGGCACACCCAGAGTAGTCTGTCTTCATAATTTAATCACATTTGGGAAGCACCTTTGGCAATGTTAAGGTAACATATCCACCCATTTTAGGGATCCGGACAAAGACATCTCCGGGGAGCTATTATTCTGCCCACCTGCTGAGGAGTTCCGTGGTGCAGATGAACAGGGCAGACATCAACTTGCAGGCAACTATTCCTCTTCATTTTGGACCTTAATTAGCTACAAGTCTTCTACCTCGCATGACTTTTTTTTTTTTTTTTCCTGGTCTGGTTGAGACAAATACAAATGCTTTGGTCAATAAGCATAACTGGGAAAAGAATGAAGAAAAGGTTTGGAATACTTAAGGATGAGAAACAAGGCCAGCAATTTATCACTAGACTTAGTAATCTCTGCCAATAGATTTCCTTATAAATTTCTCCCACTTCCTTATACATCCTAGTATTCATGAAAATTAATAAAATGAATTCTGAGCAATCTTTAAAAGGAATATGTATAACCTTCTGTCTCCTCTTCCTAATCTAGCCAATGTGTGAGACATAAGACTACTCAGTAGAGGATCCAGAACTGGATTTTGGCAATGGAAGCCTATAGTCTGCATTTCTAAACACCACACACACACACACACACACACACACACATTAACACATATATTAACCATTTTTTGTTGTTGCTCTGCATTTCACAGATCCTTTGAACCTTTTTGCATGGTTTCAACTAATATGTGCACCTAAAGATGACCAAGCTGGAGAAGGAGGAGAGAATTACAAAAGGCTTCCTAGAGGAAGTAACCCCAGACTGGAGTTTTCAAAAAAAGAAGAGGGGATGAGGGAAGAGCAGGAGGGATATCTGGGCATTTCAGTTTCAGTGTTTTGCTAACTCAAAGACCTATTGGCTTCCATGAAAAGTTTCATTTCCGGCTGCCAGTGGACCGGGTTGACTGCTTCACTTACAGATCATAATTATAAACTTATTGACCAGCAGTTTATCCACCAAAAGTCCAAGTGGAGTGGGGCAGAGAGATTGGCCTGGCCCGGCAGGCTTTCCTGAGAGATACAACCGCCAGGCTGAAGGTGACTTCACTTCTAAGGGTGTGCTGGCAGCTGGGGGCCCCAGGGTCGGGGCACAAGCATTTGGCAATGCCTGGTGCAGGTGCTTCCACCACTCCTAAGTCTTCCCTGAAGTTACTCAATTCTAAGTCATGAGTGCGCTGGACCCTTTTAAAGGCGGCAGGGTGACTCCAGGCAGCAAGAGGCCAGCCACCCAATGAGGGCAAAGCAGAGAAAAGCAAGATCCTAAGGTGAGAAATTAGCAGAAGTCACAGGGAAGCTCTGAGTTTGGAGAGGCCAGGATATTGGGGGTTCAGAATAATTCACATGAACAGCTGAAGGGCAGCGAGTTTTTAAATTGCAGTCACTTTGTCCAAACTTAATAATCATTCTGCTTCCTGCCCCAGTGAGATCCCACGCAGAAGACAGAGAGTGACAAATGCTGGGGTTTTCTTACCTTTATAGTCACAAGCAGGGAGCTCTCTGCTCCTCTCTTGCAAACCCATTTCCTTATTCATGGTTCACAAGTTCTAATAGTGACATTTGGCTCCCAAATTCTCACAGGATCATTTATTATTCACCTTTAAATATATTTTAAATTAGAAAAGTAATTAAACTATAGGAGAAAATCGCTATTGGAATACTCAGAGACATTCGCTGTTTAATTTCTTTTTATCTTTGCAAACATTAACCAAGCATAACTAGATATGTGTGTGTGTGTATGTGTGTGTGTGAGAGAGAGAAATATTTAACTAAAGGGGTTTACACAATTCAAAGAGCTATAACTTCTTTTATTTGACAACACATTTCCTTATAAATATAGCTTCGCAAATGTTTCTCATTATTTTTGTTTATTTTTTTTGTTGTGAAATTTGCCACATATATAAAAATATATGCGAAAGAAAGCTTATCCTAAACCTGGCCTGAGAAAGAACCTTTTAGCATGAAGTAATTAACAACATATTCCAAGGAATAAGGTTTTTCCACTTCTTATTTTGAAAACATTTCAAACACAGAAAAATGGCAAGAATAGTGTGAAGATACATTGTATAGTCATTACCCAGATTAACCAACTCACTTCCTTTCTCTCTTCTACATATAATTATTTTTAATGAATTTTTACTCTGTAATGCCTTAGTGCCTATTTCCTACATCAAGAATGTTCCCTTATAGCCCTAGCACAGTGGACAAGGCGCCAGCCTGCAAACTCAAAGGTCGCTGGTTTAATTCCCCAGCCAGGGCAACATAACCAGGTTGCAAGCCAGGTCTCCAGCCAGGTCTGTAGCTGGAGGCAGGTGAAAGGCAACCACACATTGATGTTTCTCTTCCTCTCTGCCTCTCTCCCTGCCTCTTTCTCTCTGGAAATAATAAATAAAATCTTTTTAAAATAAAATAAAAAGAAACAAAAAAATATTAAAAAATAAAAAGAGTGTTCTCTTAAACATCCATACACATCTATCCTATTCAGAGCATCTAACATTATTAATGTATTAACAATACATACTTAAATATATAGACAATACTCCAATTTTGTCAATTGTCCTTGTTATGTCCTTGGTAACAGACCCCTCCCTTAACAATACAGGATCCAGCACAGGACCACAGACTGTAATTATTTATATATTTTTCTTCTTCTTTAATCTGGAACAGTTTCTAAGCCTTTTTCTTTTTCTTTTTTCTTTTTTTTTCATTCATGATATTAAGAATGTGGAGAACATGAGCCAGTTAGTTATTTTATAAATATTTCTCAGTTTAGGATTTTTCTAGTTTGAAAACCTACATTAAGCATTTGGCAAGGAACATATATTTAGTTCCTGAGTAACTAGAAAGATGGAAAAATGGGGAATTTGGCTGCCAAGGACCAACTTTATAGAGTCCAAAATATTTTACAGGGTCTGCCCATATTTCTATCGAGTAGGCTAAGTCCAACAATGGTGCTATTTAATAACGAAGAGAAAGCTAACAGTTATTGAGTGCCTATTGCTTATTAAGAAGATAGTAAAGATTATATTTCCATTATCCCTCAGAACAACATAAGTGATAGCTATTATGGTTTCTATCTTACAGTAAGAATCTAGTATTGAAAGATACTAATATTGAAAGATACTAGTAAGTATCTAGTATTGAAAGAACATTCTTACTTAAATGACTTTCCCAGATCACACAGCCACTAAGTGGTGGAGTTGGTGTCAAACCCATGTTTCTTACTTTGATTTTCCATTATACCATGGCCTTTTAAATGTTTTTATTCTGGTATAGTTGTTATGAGTTGTTAACCCCTGAAACAAACAATACTAACATTTTTCTGAGAAATAATCAGTATCAAAAATAATCATTCTCAGCTGCATTTGATCTACTTACCACCAATCAACTCTCACGTCCCTTTCCTTGAAACTAGTTTTTCACTTAGCTTCCAATATATGCTGTCTCTTGTGTCTCCTCATTCCCTGCTCTCCATATGTAGGTGGGACCTAGGGGTCTCTGCTCTTACCTAGTCTCAGCTGCTTCTCATTGCCCTCTGGCCTCACGGATTTACATGTCATCTGCATGCTCACAACTCCTAACTGTATCTCTGGCTCAGACCACTCCCTTGAACTCCCAACAAATATCTAAGGGTCAAGTGAACATTCTTTGATAAAAGTGAGCTCCTGAGTTTGCCCACTTCAAATCTGCTTTTCCTATCTCTGCTTTATCTTAGAGAGTGACTACTCCATTTTTCTAGTTGTTCAGTTGGAAACTTCAGTTGTTCACTCAACTGTTTCTCTTACAACCCTCACTTAATCCGTACGCAAATTCTGTTTGCTATACCTTCAAAATGCATCCAGAAGCTACAATCATAACCTCCATTCCTACCACCCTGGTTCAAGCCACCAACTCCACTTGCCTGGGTAATATAATAGTGCCCAATCTGTTCTCCTTGCTCCTGCCTTTGTTCATCTTCCATCTGTCCTTACCACAGCAGCCAAGGGGGTCCTAAAACACAAGCCAGATTGTATTCCTTTCCTGCCGATGGCATCTCCTACTCTTCTCCCTCGTGCTCACAGTCTGCTATACCTTCCGGCTAGTTTGCTGGCTCTTGAACATGCTAAGCACACTCCTGCCCCAAGCCTTCACGCTTGCTGCTCTGCCTGTCTGGATTTCTCTTCCTTCAGGACCTCACCCCATTAGGTCACCCTGTTAGTGACAACTTTCCCAAATACTAATCCAAAATGCCCCCACCCCAAGCACTCTATTCTTCTTCTCTGCTTTATTTTACTTCTGGTTATTAGCACCATTTCACATGTTATATCATCTTGATCATTTTTCTTTTGGTCTGTCTGCCTCTGTAAAATGAAAGGTCCCTGAAGGCAAGAATTTTTATGACTTACTTAGAGCTGTATTTCCACAGTGCAGGTGCCCAGTGAGTGTTTGTTAGAATGAATAAATGCCTGAATGAATTCTTTAGCTTACTCACACATTGATTTTTTACTTAAAAGGATGCTCATTTGTTTGGAGAGTTTTCAAGTATCTGTCCACCCAAGTATCCAGGTTTTAAAAGTTTGAATTTCACTTTTGAATGGCTTGAGGAGTATATATAGCTATAGTGAATTATATAATTTCTGATTAGCGAAGTAAATTATCATGGTAGAAAATGCAGAGAAAGAAAATGCAATTAACTTGTAATCCAACCATCCAGAGACTGGCAACATTTTAGTAAACTTCTTTCCAAACACATTTAATTTCAATGTCAGTGATATTTTATTTTCAAGTTTCCTTGTCCCCATGACAAGCAATGGAACAAACAAACGGAGGAACTCAGCGCTGACTGTGGTTTCATGCTTCTAGCAAAATGCCATCCTCACAGTTCACTAACAGCCACAAGCACTTCCATGGAATCTTTGGGCGCTACTATTTTCCTTTTCCAAGAAAGCATGCTATAATTTGGACATTTAGGTTACCCAAACTTCCACTGAAGGATCTTCCTTGTAAAGTGAACTCAGAGTTCCCAGAACATTAAATATTTGGAACTGGAGAAATTCAGATTGATTAATATTATGACCAAATCACTGGACTCAAAGCCAGAGCCTGGGGCACAGTCCCAGCTGTACCAATTTTCAGGGGTGAGCCTTTGGGCATGGCACCCTCCCCTAGCTGCGGACTCCTTAATTAGAAATGGAAGTAACAGCTGCCTCACAATTTATCATAAGGATACAGTAATGGAGACATACTTAATATCTATAAAGGGCAACACAAGTGTACAGAATTATAATTATGATTAAAATGTGGTAGATCTTGGGGTCATGATGACCTCCGGGGACAGTCATGCCACCACTCTTAAGACTTCTTAGCCAGGAGAGAAAAGCTAATCAGCCCTATCAAGATTTGCAGTCCTGCCCTAGAGCTATTTCTAATCGTGGCTCTGTTCCTTTCTGCCTGGTGGACTCCTGAGAGAGAGACAGAAACTTCTCGTGCCCCCTTCATTGGGATAATCCTATTACTTAGCTAGTACAGTGATCCTCACCCCTCCCCCCAATTTTAAATGTCAATGTGAAAAATAACATACCACAGTACATTAGATAATGCTGTAAGTGCCTTACACATATCAAGATAGATACAACAAAATGTACTAAAAAGTGATGGATATTTAGAACCAGGAAAACTATTCAACCTATTGAGAATCACATTTGAAGGTCTGTCCTAAAAGTATTGAGCGCTGTTTTAGTTATATTGACTCATTGGCTCAATATTTTCTGAACAGACCTTCGTTTGACATTGGCCAAGTCAGTTTTTTTAAACTGCTGGTGGATGAAAAGATATCTGTAGTTCCAAATTTCCATGAACTTTGACTCTTGCAATGATAGATGCAGTCTTTGGTGAAAGGTTTTTTTTTTTTTTTAATTGAGAAGAAGGATTGAGAAATCATTCTTTTAATCTTTACTCATTTTGAAAAAAACAAGCTTCAGTCTTCTGCACTGTGAAATGATGTTTGGAATTTGTTAAATCATTAACAGTGCTTGTTTACTGTTTAGAATGTAACAATATTCTTTGATGTTCTCTAATTATCATGCATGTTTTAAAATGAGCTCTGAAAGCTTCTCTGTTTAATTAAAGCTCATTCTAAATTTGTTGAATTTTAAAGAAACACTTGATTTGCAAAAATAAGTCATACATTCAGTAACCTTCAGCATTTTACAAAAGGACCCACAAAACATTTTTAAAACAATAAGGTGATGTGAATGAGAGATGAGCCTTGAACTGAATATGTGGGACATTTGAAAAACATCCTTTTCAAACTACTACTACTAGGTACCACTATATTTTTTTCTCATAAATTCCTGCTGATGGTATTTATTGTTATTTTTAATGACCATTTATTCTATATTAAGGTCTATGGAATATCTGTAATTCCTCAGAATTAATTAAGTCACTTTGGAAATCATAAATAAACCTTTTTGTGGTAATGTCAACTGCTTGAACTCATCAGAAAAAGGAGTGAAAAAAATTAGAGATTAAAAAATTTTTTAATTTATTTATTTTAGAGAGAGAAGGGAATGGAGAGAGACACCTTGATTTATTGTTCCACTTATTTATGCATTCATTGGTTGATTCATGTATGTGCCTTGACCAAGGATCGAACCCACAACTTTGGGACAACACTCTAACCAACTGAGCTACCCAGCCAGGGCTAGAGATGTGCTTTCATACAAGAACAGGGTTCATCCAATATTTATCTTTTCCTACTAATCAATGAAATGTTTTTAGAGTTATTCACTTGGATAATGACATTATCCTTTGGATAGGTACACCTTACAGTCTGATTCTTATATATCATTGGTGTGTGAATTGGTGAAAACACATATTATCCTTTTAGGAATTATTCCTACAGATATGCAAATGTGCAAGAATAGATACTCATTGCAACATTATTTATATTAACAAAAAGACTGGAAAAAACATGAATGCATATAAAAGGGGAAGGCAGGTTAAATTAGGATCCATTCATACAAAAAGATGATGCAGATGTTAAAAAGATGTATGTACTATTGGGAAATGATCTCTAAAATATTTTACCAAGTGAAAAAAGAAAACTGAAAAGCATGTTGTATAGTATGTTCCCATTTATAAACAAATGGCATATATCTGTTTGCATGCATTTTCTCTGTAAGAATACACAAGAAATTGGTAGTAAGAGTTGCCTAATTTTTTTAAAACCATGAGTATGGATTGCTATTTCAATGAAAAGTAGTTAATTGAAAATGATCATTTCTCATTATATCATATTATCATTAGTATTTCTTTTTAAAAGATTATTATAATATTATTGACTATTCTTTAGGCTGTACAATAAATATTTGTGACATTGATTTTGTAAATGCATTTTAGGGGATAATAGTTTATAAGATTATATGAGTTTCAGGTGTGTAGCATTGTAAATTGACATCTGTATATATTACTTTATGCTCACCACCAAAAGTCTAATTTCCATCTGTCATCATTCAATTAAGCCCTTTTACCTATTATATTCTCCCACACCTCCCTTCCCTCTGGTAACCACCAATCTATTGTCTGCCTCCATAAGTTTGTTCTAGCTTTGTTTTTATATTTCATAAATAAGTGAAATCATATGGCATTTGTCTTTTTCCATATGACTTATTTCACTTAGCATAATACTCTCCTGTACCATCCATGTTGTTGCAAATGTCAGGAGATATACACCCGTATATGGATGAATGAATCAAGGAAAAAATATATATATACATACATATACATACATACATATATATATATATATATATGTATATATATATATATATATATGGAGAGAGAGAGAGAGAGAGAGGGAGGGAGGGAGAGAGAGGGAGAGAGAGAGAAACTTGGGTTGTTTCCATTTCTTGGCTATTGTAAATAATGCTGCAATGAACATAGGGAGGCATATGTCTTTTAAAATTAGTGTTTTTATATTCTTCAGATAAGTACCCAGAAATGGAATGGCTGGATCATATGGCGGTTCTAGTCTTAATTATTAAGAATCTTCATACTGTTTTCCATAGTGACTGTACTAATTTACATTCCCACCAGTAGTTGCAGGAAGGTTCCTTTTTCTCTGCATCCTCTACAGCACTTGTTTCCTGTCTTTCTGACAATAACCATTCTAACAAGTGTGATGCGATATCTCATTGTGGTTTTGATTTACACTTTTTCTAATAATTTGTGGTGTTGAGCATTTTTCACAGGCCTGTTGTCTATCTGTATGTCTTCTTTGAAAAATTTGTCTGTTCAGATCCTCTTCCCACTTTTTAGTTGGGGTTTTGTTGTTGATATAGGTGAGTTCTGTATACTTTGGATATTAACTCCTTATCAGATATATGATTTGCAAATATCTTTTTCCATTTGGTAGCTTGTCTTTTTGTTTAGCTGATAGTTTCCTTCTGTACAGAAGCTTTTTTGTTTGATGTAATCTTGCTTATTTGTTTTTGTTCTGTTTCTCTGGTTGCTGGAGTCAAATCCACAAAAACACTACTAAGACCCAATGACAAGAAGCTTCCTATCTATGTTTTCCTCAATGTACTTTATTGTTTCAGGTTTTACATCAAAGTCTTTAATCCATTTTGAGTTAATTTTAATGTATGGAGTAAGATTGTTGTCTAGTTTCATTACTTTGCATATTGCTGTCCAATTTTTTTCAACACCATTTCTTGAAGTGACTTTCCTTTCTTGATTGGTATATTCTTGACTCCTTTCAACATGTTTTTCCTGAGCGTTAGTCATTTTAGCAGATATTGTAACTTTGAAGACTTGATTCTTGTCCTCACAGAATTTATAGTCTTGTTTGGGAGTAATTAATTTCTCCCAACTGTTTTTTAGGTTTTCATATGCATTCATTGCATTAAGATGCTTAGGAAGACTCTTAATTGCCTCTTATTCAATGAGAATATATCATCAATGCAAAGATAATCCATTTTTAAATACCCATATTTTGCTTTAGATAATAGAAAAAACATTTTAATTAATTTAAATTTTAAAATTTCAATAACTTTAATAATTTTTTAAAAAATTGAAATATAAGATTACTAACTTATGTGCCTGGAAAGGAGAAAGCACTTCATGACAGGTCAACTGAGTGAGAAATATATATGTAAGTATACATAAAACTAAAAAAAGAAAAAAGAAAAAAGAAAGAAAAATTCAATAACATAGGTCTGATATATGTAAGTATATACATACATATTGCAAAACCTGCACCCCAAAGATAGAAAATATCTGAATACACACAAGAAATTATATGTTAGGTCATTTAAAACAAATACTCAATAAACTGCAAAATGTAGATACAATGTAGCCATTATTATATGGTACAATGACATAAAACTACACATTACAAACTCATTTATGAAAAACAATTTCTATTGCCTAGAATTTAAAAAGTTCTCTTTAAACCACTTTTGGGTCAACAAAGAAATCCAAATGAAAATTGCAGAACTTCTACAAAAGCATAATAATGAAAATACGAAATATCCAGACATATTGGATCCAGCTAAAACAGCCGTTGGAAGAAAATCCAATAGCTTTAAATAGAGCAGTTAAAAAAATAAAAGAGGATGAATTACCACTGTACATGTTTTTATGGCTGAATCTCAAAAACATAATGTTGTGAAACAACAATGACCCATAGGTGTGTTTGGTGCTTTAGTATTTTGACATTTCAAACTGTCAAAATAATTAAGAAATCAACACACATGTCCCTTGGATTCAAGAAAGACTTATGCTGGCACCTGTGCTGAGAGAAGCTGACCATGGCAATAATGGTGATGGCCATTTCAGATTTCCAAGAGTTATCGGCAGGGGAAAGGAGGATTTTAAAAAATCTGGACATAGATATTAATGATGAAACAAGGGAGAGTCAAAAAATATATTCTTGCTGGAGAATAAAATCAGTGAAGCTATTGAGAATTACAGAAAGATGCCTATTTTATTTATTCTACTTATTTCCCTCTAATTCTCTTTAGCTATACACATTTCAATATGTACTTCTAAAAATTATTCTTTTAAAAAATAATACTGCTAACATGCCTAAAAATTTTAACCATAATTAATCCAATCAATGCTCAAATATCTAATTGTCTCATAAAGGTAATAAATGCTTAAAACAACAGTTAAATAAGAATTAAATAAAATGTTGCTTATTACAATTGATTGGTGTCTCTTTTAACCTATAGGTGCCCATTTCATCTTTATTTAAATTGCAATTAATTTATTTAAGAGATAGATGGTGTTTTTTACTTACCCACAGTTCTGTATTTTTTTTTCAAGATTTTTTATTTACTATTTTCAGAGAGAGGGGCAGGGAGAGAGGCAGAGAGAGAGAGAGAGAGATCCGTGTGTGGTTGCCTTTCAGCTGCCTCCAGCTGTGGACCTGGCTGGAGATCTGGCTTGCAACCTGGTGATGTGCCCAGACTGGGAATCTAAAGTCCTATATTACTTGACGTTGCTCTTTGTCATTGCAGTTCCTGTAAATTACTGTGCTGATCCAGAAAGCTTGTTCCTAAACAGTGGTCCTGGATCACAGCTTCAGATTAATGGGGAATTGTTAGAAATGCAAATGTTTGAACGTTGCCCCAGGCCTACCAACAGAAACTCAGCCTGCAGTCTCACGTCTGGGGTCTGGGTTTCGCTGACCTTCCAGGTGATTCTGATTCTGCTGCTGTTTGAGAACAGCTGACCCAGGTGTGGTCTTTTTTGTCAAGATGGCTTTATAATACGGAGTTTCTTTCAAAAGGCCCAAATTATCCAATTATTTTTTCCTTTACTCGGCATTGATGCAGAATGCTTAGATCTACAAGCATATTAGAAATTACAAAGTAGAGATAGTCAAATTCAGTCATTCCTTCTTCTTGTGTTACCTGTAGTATTCCTAAAAATATTAATAGCCCTCATGCTCTATTTAGTAACTCAGTGTCCTTAAAACAATTTCAAATCCACTGAAAAGTTGAAGGAATAGTACAATGAAAGCTCATATATTCCTAACCTAGATTCACCAGTTGTTAACATTTTGCAACATTGGCTTTTATCTCTCTCTCTCTACATGCACACACCCACACTCATACACACACACGCACACACACACACACACCTTGGTATCTCTATGTGTATTTGAAAGCAACTTGACACTTCAGCATGTATTTCCTAAGAATGAAGGCATTTTCCTACAAAACCACCCAAGAAATTTAATATTGATTCAATAATAACTAATAAATACCTCATATTCAAATTTCTCCAGTTGTTCACAAAATAGCTTTTATTGTAGTTAGCTTTCATTCAAGGTCTAATCAAAAGTCACATATTACATATGGTAGTCTCGACTCTTTTTGTTTCTTTTAATCTAGAATAGTCCCCTTTCCTGTTTGTCTTTCACTAACATTTTTGAAGGGTCAGAGCCAATTATTTTAGGAAATGTCTCATAATCTAGATTTGCTTGGTTGTCTTCTTGTGATTATATTCAGGTTAAATATTTGGTTACAAAACCATATAGGTTATGTAACTACTTCTCATAGCATCACATCACACGACAATTTGTCCCATTACTAGGGATGATACTACATATATGTCCTTGGTTAAGTTGGTTACTGCCAGGTTTTCTGCTGTGAAAGAAGGAAAGTTCAGTTTATAACTTCGTTTAACTTAATTAATAACATATAATGACAATACTTACCATGACTTGTTATTAACAGAAAATTGATTTAAAACCTAGCCTACAACTTTCCAAATAGCACGAATCTACACAGAGCATGCCCTGCTCTATTTTTCTAAGCCATCACGCAATTCACTCAGAAGATCTCTTTTTGACAAAAATGCCTCAATTAAAATTTTTATTGTTTTTTCATATCTCCATTAAACATATATTCGAGACAGTGAATATTTACAGTCTACATGCTAAAATAATTTGCAAGAAGATCAAATTATTTCAAGCTCTTAAAGTAGATTTTTTAGCCTTTGGAGGAAATAACTTCTTGAATTCTCAGCATCCACAACCAAAATTCTTTCCTTCACTCTGTATATGTTTCAAGTAATTTTTGTTATGACTAGTAAGGAGGACTAGTGTTGTGTATATTGTTACAATTCGTACAGTGAAATGACTTCCTTATTCTACATGGAGCTTTGGAAAACGTCCCTGTTCTTGCATTACTTTGATGCTTGAGGGCCATTCTTGGCAACTTTATTAATCACATTTCAAGTGTAAGTTTGTTTTGATTTCCAGTTCTGCCCCACTCTTTCTTTACTGGTTTTTCCTCACTCATTTTTCTCTTTTCGGTCCTCATGTGAGAGCTCTCCATGTGGATGCCTGCTAGAGCATACCATGCACAGACTAGAGAAAAGAATAGCCAATTTACAGTTAAATTACCTGCTAAAAATATTTTGCATTAATTACATGTGACTCAATAACCTTAACTTGTAGCTATTTCTGTTGATATCACATATACTACCATGTATCAGGTTGTATTTTAACTGTTCCTAATAATGCCCACTAAAAACTGTTCTTTGGTATAATCAATCATGACAGACTTAACCTAAACAGGGATTATATGTATAACTAAGCTCACCAGGTAGGGGGGAGGCAGAGGCAAGGAAGGGGAGCAGCTTATACAAGAACCTAGTATAAAGGAACCATGGACATGGACAACAGGTGGGATTGACTTTGGGGGGAATGGGTGGGTGGGGAGGGGGACAGAGGGGAGCAAAAAGGGGATGGATGTACTACAACAACAATAAAATTTAAAAAATAAAAAACAAAAAACAAAATACTAAGCTCACCTCACACTTTTGTGTCCTGGAAAGACCTTTACTAGAGTCCAGTGCCTTCATGACCCAAAACTGGGGCCACATCTTCTAAATAGGGACCCCTTTGCCTTTCTCCCAGGGTCTTATGGAGCTCCCTTGTTTCTGGTCTCTGTCCTTTCTGTCTATACCCCCCCATCCTGCGGTGTTTTAGGTTTCTTGCACATTTGTAGCCCGGCATTTGAAATTATATGCAAAATTCGTATTTTTTTAATTTAAGGATACCAGACCCGTCTTTGCAAATGGAGTGTAATATTTGGCTTGTAATACTATTTTTCATGCCCCATCACAATTTTCTACATGGCAATGGGAAAGGAAATGTAGCAGGAAATGATCCGGGCCAAAACTACTGTGGACAGCCGCGGGAGGGCTAGGAAGCTGTTAGCTGGGACTTGGCACCGAGCCTTGTTGGCTGTCTGAAGAGGCAGGGGACCCCGGACTTGTCCTGATCTCGGGAGGCTGTGAGAATGGACTTGGTAATTGGAGAGTCCATCTTGGCACTGAGTCCATCACAGGCTTCTGGTGCCCCAGAGACAGTGTCACTCTTGGGTGCCACTATATCAGATTCCCCAGGGTGGCTGTCCTCCTCACCTCTAGCTGACCTTGCGGTGGTCTTGAGCGGCACAGAACGCGGAGTGTTTGCTCAGCTGCGGTGGGTCCACTAGCCCAAGAGATCTAGCCCCACAGAGAGACCACCGATGGTTCTATCCAATAGGATATCTTGGCTTCCCAGAGCTGAAAACAAATTTTTATTCTGTAATGTGAATAGCCTGCTTTTTGTTCTTTTTCTGGGTTTTGGTAAATACACTCATTTGTACGTTGACTTTTTCCCTGATTTCTTATTTATATTTCAGAAGTGAATTGTGATCACCCTTTAAGTCCTTCTTTAAAAAGAAGCCGAAGACCTTGGAAAATATTTTATTCTTAGCAGTCTCTCAGCCTTTTTTTCTGTTCTATGTCTTTCACAATGCCCTATAAAAATAAAAACAGTCACCACTGTTTCCTGGCAGATGCCAACACATTGCTGTCTTTCTGGCCAATTTAAAGTCACTACTTAGGAGGGGGAAAAGGCTTTATTTTTGTTCAGAAGAAAAATTCAGCATCAACAAAAATGGAACATAAAAGAATTCATTCCTTTGTTTATATTTTGAAGTCTAATTCTTTCTACAGAAAGGGCAGCCTGACATTGGCATATTAGCATAACGACGTAATTAGCAAATACGATATTAAAGAATAGAGATCTTTATTATCAATGCTTAACTTTTTTTTAACAGAAGAATTGTGTATACAAAACATGAGCCTTCAGCTTCATTTATTTGGTCCTTAATACAACTTAAAAAGAGAGAATTCTCTGTTTTACCAAGTTTGCTCAGTACACATGACATATAAAAATAGTCACTATGCTATGACTTTTTAAAAAAGGCAAATTTATACATTGAAGAGATAAGTCAATTTATGCATCACATTTTAAACTACAATGTAATACAATTACCAGTTTTGGGTCTATTTTTAAGCTCATAAGTGGAATTTCTGTTGTTACCAAGTGACGGATATTGAAGGTAGCTGAGCTTCTGTTAGCCTGGGTTTCTGAATAATCACGCAGCAGAATTACCAACGGGCATTATTCATTCAGACTGGTACATGACCAAGAAGTCTATTTGTTTCTTTAAGAAATTAAGAATTTTGGGGGAAGGGGTATCTGTTTAAATGCAGCAGTTTAGCCTTACCCTCGTTAACATAAATGTATATTAGTGTCCACACCATGCAGACCACAAAGCGGTTGGATAGCAGCATCCCCAAGTCATCTTGCAGCAGGCATATTGAATGTTACTAAATAGGAAGCATCATGGTGTCCATGCTTTTGAAGATTGAAGGCATTTCAAATAGGAAGTTGTTCCTCTACCACAAATGTGAATTTAGAGCTTCCCTTCCCACTGATGGGTAGTGAATGTGATAATCCCAGTAAGACTGAAGACTCACAGCTCCAACTAGACACACTGAAACCTGCAACTGAACTGTGTGACCAGTAATAAGTGGCTTGAAGAATTGCTGTAGGTATTGCAAGATCCTGAAAGTGGAGGAAATAAAAACAGTTATCAGGATGCAGTGCAGAGAATTCACTTTCTAGTTCAATGAGATTCATGTAAGTTCTCTTTGCTGAATGTGAGTTTGGTCAGAAATCATTTTGTTATCTTTATAAAGCCTATACATTGTAAGATTATCTACATATACATTATATACATATCTACATATACATATATAAATAATACCTTTTGACCCCAATTGTCATTAGAGTATGATGTCAAGTGAGGGTGAGAAAAACAGTAGCATCTCTTACTGATTTCTCTTTT
Source organism: Noctilio leporinus (assembly GCA_004026585.1). Classification (NCBI taxonomy): domain Eukaryota; kingdom Metazoa; phylum Chordata; class Mammalia; order Chiroptera; family Noctilionidae; genus Noctilio; species Noctilio leporinus. The sequence continues at coordinate 433,869 of PVIW01000298.1, forward strand.
AACCAGGTTTATGTCATAAGAAGCATAGTAGAGGTAAGCCTGAACCATTGCTCTTTCAAGCACAGAAAGGACTAGATTATCTGCAACACTGCCCTCCCCCTTTTCAATTTATGGATAAAGAAACTAAGGTGGGGCTGGGGGCCATTTTCCTATGTCTCCCAGTGCACCACGGGAAAGAGGCAAAATAAGCCTTGGTCTGTGCTGCCAGGGTTGGATCTAAGTGCAGGTGAAGCACTTAGCCACCAACATGGTTCAACATGAAATGATCCTGGAAAGCCCACACTCTGCCATCATTTTGCCAGGATAGCTGAGGTCTCTAATGAGAGACATAGGCACCACCCAAGAAAGGTATCATGTTCAACAGCAACCTGTTGATAACACACCCACATGCAGAAAGCTTTTCAGGTTAGCTTGTAAAACTGAGGAAGAACAGTGCGTAGGAAAGATAAGTGTTGGTGGTGGTGAGGCGATGTTAAGAAATGTTGAATATTTGGAGTAAGGATGGAAGTATTTTTAAAACTAATTATGTCAAATGTACAAGATTTTGTGGGGCTCCTTGGGAATTGGGGGTCCCTCAGTAGGGTAGCATGGCTAAAAGAAGAGTGAAAGGGCAGCATGCCAGATACACAATTTTGCTCAGAAACAGGTTGTTATGCAACCAAACAAGATGAGAGTTGCTATAAAGGTATTTTCTGCATTTCTTATTGAACAAAACGTGAAGGGAGGGTGTGAGATTAACCATGGTTTATGACATTTTGTGAATCCAACTTATTCACTTAGCTAGAAGAACTTAGGAATTTATGTTTTGACTTGGTATCTTATTTTTTTAATTTAATTTTATTGTTGTTGTATTACATCCATCCCCTTTTTCCTCCCCTCTGTCCCCCCACACCCACAGTCAATTTTACTTATTGTCCATGTCCATGGTTCTTCCATGCTAGTTCCTTGACTAAACTGCTCCCCTTCTGACATAGTATCTTAAATAACCCTTTGAATAACTGCTGAAGTAAGCATTGTAATTATACATACTTGTGTTTCATTGATTCGTTAATTTACTAAATAAATTAGTTTTGACCACCTATCATGTGCCAGGCTAGAGATACTACCATGAAAAAAAGAAACAACCATCTCTGCCCTTGGAGATCATAGACACAAATGGAGGCCATCTTGCTTACAATGTTGGAAGTATTTAGCTGCCTGAAACTCAAAAACTATTAGGACACTGGGAAACAGGGCTTGGTAGGAATGACTTCCACTTAGAAGACTCTGCGAACACTACTTGGGTACACATATCATCTCAGTCCATCTGGAAAGCTTCATGTTTAGAGGAAGTGGATGTGGGAAATGCCAGCAAGGCTGAGGTCTTGAATTCAATTCTGTCCAAACTGAGATTATTACCCTTGAAACAGATTTGTTGCAATATGGTTTAATTCATATGCCAGTACTAATAATCTCTGATAGTTCCTATTTCTGTTTTATTATTATTACCAAACTTAAGTTACCATTCAGAAGCTAGTGTTACACCATGGAATCATTTGTAAAGCCAAACTGAAGGTCTTCAGACACATGAGACCTAGGAATGTGAAAAGCCAATCCCAGCCTCCTGGAACAAAATAAACCCACAACTGAGCTCAGATTTGCAAAACCCAGCAAGCAGAGAGCAGAGAGCCCAGAGGAAGAGTAGGCCAAACACAGACCTGCAAAGTAACCAGCCATCATCCACCAGCAGAGAAAGGCTGGATTTGGCTAACCGGGTGGCCAGAAAACAGACGCTCCTGCATCTCTAACTATACAGCTGAAGCTACGGGAGGCTGGTTTCCTGAACAGAACACGGTTCCTAGGGCATCCCACTTTAATAATGAGTTTAACACCCGTGGGCTTCAGTTTTCACCAAGCCTCAGTAGATCCTGGTAGCTGAAATTAGATTTAATGCAAAGCCTGGAGGAGTTAATGTCACTGCCTTAGTGACAGATAGGAATTGACAGATGCCAGCTAGACACATATTAACATTTTACCAAAGAGACAACCATGATGTATAGCTGTAGATGTTGGTTTTAGAGGAGTCAAATATTCCACTTGCCTTTCTCCTTCATTTCCTTCATTTAGTTCAAGGGTTCTTGGAGTGAGTGTGAGTGCATGTGTGTGTGTGTGTGTGTATGATGTACCATGGACCCTTTTGCAGTCTTATGACGCATTTGGAACCCTTTTTAAAATAATCATTCTAAATTCATCAGATTAAACCACATTGCAAAAGTAACCAACTATGATGAAATACAATTATCAAAATATTAAAATAAATGTGAATTCATGATACAGTATTATTCCTTCTTTATTGATTTATTAAACAACAAGAACTAGAATGGGTCTACAAATTGCCATAACTTCCATGCAGTAAAGAGCATAGAAGAATATTTTGACATGCTTGAACACTATAATGTGATATGAAAATATGTCATTTTCATGGGTGATAGTTATATGTACTCCTAGTACTACTGTGGTATATTGTTGATATTTATAAATTAGGAGTTGCCAAATTTTTTCTTGAGGTTAATAAAAATAGAGCATATAAATTATTTTCTATTACTCAATATAAAGAGAGATAGATATATAAAAGATATGTAATTTATATTATATAAATAAAAATAAGGATATTTTTTTCCTCATTCTGGTCCATAGAGTGAATTCTCTCCTGAATTCCAGGTGAAGAATTGCTGGCTAATTAGTCAAGCCCTTTCTTTACTTTAGACTAGAGGGTTGCAAACTAATTATCTATGGGCCAAATCTCGTTCACAGATGTTGATAGTGTTGATGGTATAAAAGAGTTAGGAACTGACAGTATAATTTTTTTTTCACTTTTTTAATATATAAATATCAATGTTTTCAACTTTGCCCAAAGATCTGGAATATCTGACAATACTGTGCTAAATGCAACATGATTATTCAGTTGATCTTGAGATGTAAGATTATTCTGGTGGGCCCAACATAATAACAAGTGTGGAAGAGGGAGGCAAAAAGTAGAGAACCAGACAGATGGAAGTATGAGAATGACTCAATACCTGGAATTGCTAGCTTTGAAGTTGGAGGAATAGGGCCACAAGCCAAGGAATGCAGGTGACTTCCTCTAGAAACTGGAAGAGGCAATGAAACAGATTTTACCCTAGAGTCTTCAGATAGAGCCTGTCCTGGTGATACTTTGTTTGTAACTTGGTGGGATTTGTTTTGGGACTTCTGACCCTTAGAACTATAAGATAATAGGATTGTGATGTTTTAAGTTACTAAGTTTTGGTAATGTGTTAAAGCAGTAATTGAAAACTAATACAAGTTCCTACTATGTATAGACACTGTAATAGCAAACATACTGAAGTTATCTATGTAGGTCATTTTTCACCACAAGATTGTAAGTGTCTTGTGGTCAAGCACTATGTTTCATTCAACGGTAGAGTCAGTACCTATAAAGTGCCTTGTACAAAAGAAACAATTTAAAAATACTTCTGGGATTTCACTGAATTAATATTTCTTAAGTCTATGTATCATATTGGTTTGTATGATGATTAATTGGTTGACAATGGCTTAACACTATTTGTTTTTTGCTTTCGGACAATATAGCTAAGATCATAGGCATTCTTAGGGATGAAAAGGACTTCAAAATACAGAATACTTTTTAGAATTGAACAAATTACTTCATGTTATAAAAATAATAATCTAAAAATAATCTGATTTTCAATATTACTTTGGAGCACTCACTCCAACTTATTTGTTGGACATTTTATCTGATAAAAGATTATTTCTTATCTATAGCCAAATTTTTTTTTAAATTTAATGTTATTGTTGTTGTATTACATCCATCCCATTTTTGCTCCCCTCTGTCCTCTTCCCCACCCACCCATTCCCCCACAAAGTCAATCCCACCTGTTGTCCATGTCTATGGTTCCTCCATACTAGGTTCTTGTCTAAACTGCTCCCCTTCCCTGCCTCTTCCTCCCTCCTCCCTCCAGCCCCCTTCTCCCGGCCCATTGAAGGCCTATTCAGTGTATTCGTATATCTGGTTCTGTTTGCTTGTTGTTAGTTTTGTTCATTATTGTCCTGTAATGGGTGAGATCATATGGTATTTGTTTTCACTGACTGGCTTAGTTCACTAAGCATAATACTTTCTAGTTCCATCCATGTTGTTGCAAAGGTTAGGAGTTCTTACTTTCTTTCTGCTGTGTAGTATTCCATTGTGTAAATGTACCAAAGTTTTTTGATCCAATCATCCACTGATGGGCATTTAGGCTGTTTCCAGCACTTGGTTATTATAAATAGTGCTGCTATGAACATAGGGGTGCATAGGTTCTTATGAATTGGTGTTTCAGGATTCTTTGAGTATAGTCCTAGTAGTGGAATTGCTGGATCAAAAGGCAATTCCAGTTTTAGATTTTTAAGGAAACTCCATACTGTTTTCCATAGTAGCTGCACCAGCCTACATTCCCACCAACAGTGCATGAGGGTTCCCTTTGCCCCACATCCTCGCCAACACTTGTTGTTTGTTGATTTGTTGATGATTGCCATTCTGACAGGGGTGAGGTGGTATCTTATTGTGGTTTTAATTTGCATCTCTGTCTCATGGCTAGTGATGTTGAGCATTCTTTCATATGCTTCTGGGCCCTTTGTATGTGAAGTGATTATCAATTTGATGGACAGGATGGGGTTAAGACTAGAGTCCTTGCTACAAAATGTCAGAGATTCATTGATCAATACCTTCTGGGTATTGTCAGATTTACATGTTGCTAACTACACAAACTTATTCAGTTCCTATTTCTTCAACTTGATTCTTATCCTGAAACTTTGCCAAAAACCTTTTGGAAATCCAGACACACAATATTGCTTTTATTCAATATATGGTGTCATATGTTTTAATAAGGAAATACCTTTAGTTTTGGTGCTTGGATGTCTCTTAACACCTAGCCCAAGCGACATAGTATATTAAATCAGATGCACTCTCTCCCCCTCCTTTTCCACTTCTTCCTTAGACTTCAAACAAATAGAATACTAACAAATGAGGTCTGGAAATAGAACATAAAATCTAATGTGACTGGAAAGTCTATGTTTTTTTTCAAAGAAGAAAAAGTTTGGGGCTGAAGAAATGGATAACCAATAAATAAAATAATTGATAGAAGCGGATGTCTAAGTGAGATTTCTGAGAAAGACAAGGGAAGAAGTCGTATTGGTAGTTTTCGTTTGCAGTTTTCCAAGCAATCCCAAAGGGTTTAGGTGCGGAGCCCTGCAGAGGAGGACACAGTGTGGTAAGGCTCTGTCTCAGTAACAAGTCCTGCTGCTGCCTGACTCAGCCAGGCAGGGAAGTGAGAGCAGTTTTAAGGAATGTGCTGAACTTTGCAAGAGGTTGGTTTCCTGCTCTCGGGAAAGTTAAATTAAAATTTCCTCAATGTATGTGATATTCTTGTTCCTAAGGCTTTTTGGTTTAAAAAATTGGCCTGAGCAGTGTTTTGACAAACAAGGGGTAGGGAGAAACCTTAATGACATAACCAGGCAGTGCAAACAGAAGTGCTTTCTCCAGCTCTTAGAAGCAAGCTTTGGTCAGGAAGCTGTGATGCGGGGCACCCCTGCACCCCCCTTGCTTTGACGGCCCACCTGCGATGGGATATTGACTGGGCTCTCTGCCTACGGTTCACCTGCCATGTAGCCCTGGCTTCCAGCTGCCAGAGTGAGTCTTCCAAAATGGAAGCCTGCTTTTTGTTTTAGTTGCTTTGATGACTCTGATTGTCTTTAGGACATGAGCTAACTAACCTCCTTCAACCTTCTTCTACTTCACTCCTTCAGGACTACTGACATTGCTTGATTCTACCAAATTTCCTCCTGCCACCCTTACCTGCTGCTCTCTCTGGGATGCCCGCACTCTGCCTCTCTTTCATCTTCTGTCTCTCAAAGTCGTGATCCACTTCTCTCAGAGCCCTTTCCCAACTTCTCCGCTTTCACCCCCCTCACATTGTTGGGGATAGTGGCCACATGTGATATTATTTTGTAGCAACAATTTTAGAAAAGAGAAAACTTGTATTTAAATGCCTGGAGGGTTGCACAGGATTCATGAAGTTTTAATCCATCATAGCAATTTATGCGGATGGAAAGTTCATTAGATACTCACAGCTCAGGAGCTGGGTCCCAGTGCTTCTATTGGCTTTGCTCCTTGAATACATCAGGAGAAAAGACATTCTTGGTGCTGTCCTCTTTCTTCATTGGCAGGGGTCACACATGTGTGTTCACTTTGTGATTCTTCACCAGCCTGTACACTTGCAACTTATACACTTCTCCATATGTATAGTGCAATAATGGAGTTTACTGGGAAAACAATTTAATGGAGGGCTGAACAGAAGAAAAATAAAAACTAAAGGGCGAACGACTGAGTTTCTAAAACTGGGGCCGAGTATCCTTACAGAACAGAGCACAAAGAGTAAATAGAGTGAAAAGTGTGCCAGAGAAGTTGAGCGCTACAAGTTCCAAAGTCCATTTAATGATGCATTGTTTCCCTGGGTCAGTCTGAAGGAATAAAACAGAGATAGATGAAGGAAACCCTCAAGTGAATGACAAAAGAAATAGTGCCTGAAAAAAGAAATGAGCTCTCAGATCCAAAGCTAACACTATGTGACGAATAGGATGAGACTTCCCAAATTCACACAAAATTATGTTATGTTGGCACATTAAATCTTTTAAAAAGCAAAATCTACTCTAGAGAATCAAAGCAGGAAAGCCACAGATTTCTCCCCTGCAACACTGAATGAGAGAAGACAATGAAGCAAAATCTGGAGGAACTGAACTTCTGAGAGGGTGTCAAACATTTAAAGTACAGGGCACAATATATGCACACATACATAAACACATAACACATACATACATACATACATATGGTTAGGGTCCATCCAATAGCCTACTCAAAAGAGCACTCTTTTGCTGGTGGAGCCCTGAGATGTACAGTCTTCCTCCATGTGATTCAGAGATGAGGCAAGACAAATTCTCTTGCACATCCTAGGAACGCTCCCTGCGTCCCCTTAGGTAACCCAGGTACAAGCTGGCTCAGACAGGAGACCCATGAGGTCTTTAGCTGAAGCCAGAGCTAAAAAGGAAACTCTTCCAGGGAGCTGCTGTCCTGCTGCCACAGTTCTCCCCAGCAGGGCCACTACCCTGCCTGAAAACCCCTGTTGCTACAGGACTGATGGAGTGTTCTGCCCTGTCTTAGCTTCTCCGTACCTGCGAACACAGCAGCTCTGTCTCAGGGCACTACCTCTGCTTCGCCCTGCTTTGCCTGGTTCAAGCACAGCTCTCTGAAGACATGCACTCTGGGAAGTCCTTCCTGGAACAGATGTCCTGTGAACCAAGCATTACCACTATCCCTTGTTGACAGTGGTATTTTGCCCCACTGCCAATGCCAGTCTTGGTGATCTCATTGCCTTGACAGCACTTGGTATGCAAGGGCTGGGTGACTCAGTTGTGCTCAGGTGGGTGTGAGAAGTCTGCTGGGTGGGCTTGAGGGCAAGGTGTCCTTTCCTTTCAAGAGATCAAGATGGGAAGAGGTGGAGGGCTCTTCCTTCGGACATTGTCCTGCCTGCCTATGGTTCCCAGAGTCGTAGCAGCCATTGCCAAGAGAGGAACTGATCTCAGAGCAGAACAGAAGGTACAGATAGATGGCGGAGCGGAACAGTGAGAAGGACCTTTCCGTTTAGGGTGTGTTTGTACAACCTGCTGTGCAGCAATCTTAGGACTTGTTGCTAAGTGAGTTAACTGGTTCCTTCATCTTTTCCCCCATTTTGGTAGGGATTTTTGTTATTTCCAGCCAAAAGTTGCCATACTGAAAATAGAAAACTCAAGAAAGTTACCACTCACAAACCCTTCCAGAGAGTGTTTACTCTAGAAAGAAGAAGCTCTAGAAAGAAAAATTCAGGAAGACACAATGAGCTAGAGTAACAGCCACAAGCAAGAAAATGGGTGGAACTTAAGGCAAAGCATGAACAAGGATGGGTGTAAAGCACCTGAAACCATTGGAAGGGCAGAGGCACTTCTGGGCATGTGATGATGATGGACAGAAAAGCAAGAATGTGTTGTGGGAAACTTGCTAAATCTCAAAGGTGTGTGGAAAGGGTAAATATGACATATTCCACCAAAGATGTTTTTATTTTCATGGGGTTAGTGAACTAATGCATAAAAAGCCTACTGAGTTAAAAGTAAAATTAACAAATGAACAAACACCAAAACAAATAAGAAAACCAAAATTTGTGTTATTTTCCAGTTCTGCTATTTGTTAGCTGTGTCACTTTGATCAGTCAATAAATATCTCTGTACCTCAATGACTTCAGTGATACAATGTCACCTTCCTGATCTATAGAATTTTCTTAAGGATCCAAGCAGGTAATAGAAGTGTGTGTGTGGGAGGGGGGGGGAGGTGGATAGAGACAAAGTTTAGACCTTGTGGAGGCATAGAAGAAATTTGCTTTTTTAGAACATCATCTTTGAAATGGACAGGTTTGGTCACTCTGGAGAGATGACCCGGGACACTAAGATGCTAGAGAGTGGACAGATGTTTCCAATGTGACTATGACACAGAATGCAGGCAGCCACCAAGTCTGGTTCAGGCAAACTCCCAGAACATTGTGGGCATGGAACCAAGTTGGAGGTGGGACTGCAGGCACATATAGAAAGGAATTCTTCTTCTTCTTCTTCTTCTTCTTCTTCTTCTTCTTCTTCTTCTTCTTCTTCTTCTTCTTCTTCTTCTTCCTCTTCTTCTTCTTTTTTTTACAGTATGGGGGCTTTGCCGAGACTTGCAGCATTTGTCAGAAGGCTGCAGTTAAGAGTGAACTTAGAAGGAAGAAAGAAATCGAGGAAAGAGCCTGAAACTTTTCTGAAGCTGTAAGAACAACATTTGCATGTTCAGTGCCAGAAGCCTACCATGCCATGGTAAAATTGTTTATTTATTTTTCTATGTTTTTGAAGCTTGGCCAAAGTGGTAGATGAAGTGTCCAAATAGTAAGGCAAAGGATAAGATCTCAGGCCCATGGCGTGGGCAAAGACATCAGACAATGACTCAGAAAACTGCAACCATCCAAGGACCCTCCCTGCCCAAGTCTAATCCCAGAATCCATGCTGAAAGTGGGAGGTGTAGACATATTGGGGAGTTCTTAGAGGCACTTAGAATGAGCTGATGGCTTACCCACTCTAAGATTGAGGCCAGTTCTACTTCCACCTCTGGGTTATTTTTTAAAATTTGTGTCTTTTTAAAAAAATTATTTTTCAATTACAATTGACATAAAAATATTACATTAGTTCCAGCTATACAACCTACTGATTAGACACTTAATACCTTATGAGATGATGGCCCCAATGAGTCTAGTACCCATCTGACACCATCCGTAGTTATTATAATATTTTTATTATATTTCTTATGCTGTACTGTATATCCCTGTGACTATTTTTATAATTGGCAATTTGCACTTCTTAACCCCTTTTATATTTTTATCTGTTTCCCCAACTACCTTGCCATCTGGTGGCCATCAGTTTGTTCTCTGTATCTATCAGTTTGTTTGTTTTGTTTGTCTGTTTTGTTTTGGGTTTTGTGGGTTTCCACATATCAGTAAAATCATATGGTATTTGTTTTTCTCTGTTTGACCTACTTCAATTAACATAGAACTTGCTAGGTCCATCCATGTTTGCAAATGGCAAGATTTCATTTCCTTTTTATGGTCAAGTAATATTCCATTTATTTTCTGGCTAACATTTCACTGTTTATATGTACTACCTCTTTCTTTATCTATTTGTCTGTTAATGAACACTTAGGCTGCTTTCATATTTTGGATTTTGTAAAAACCACTGCAGTGAACATAGGAGTGCATGTATCTTTTCAATTTAGTGTTTTGAGTTTCTTCAGATAAATATCCAGAAGTACTATTGCTAGGTCATATGGTAGCTCTATTTTTAATTTTTTGAGGAACCTCCATACCTTTTTCCCTGGTGGCCGCACCAATTTGCAATCCCACTAATAGTACACAGGGGTTTCGTTTTCTCCACATCCTCACCAACATTTGTTTGTTTATTTATGACAGTCATCTGATAGGTGTGATGTGATATATCATTGTGGATTTTTTTCCCAGCCTCTCCATTCATCTCATTGTGGTTTTGATTTGAATTTCCTTGATGTTTAATAATATTAAGCATCTTTGTATATGTCTACTGGTCATCTGTATATCCTCTTTGGGGAAGTGTCTTTTCACATCCTCTGTCCATTTTTTAATCAGATTAGTTTTTTGGTGTTAAGTTATATGAGCTCCTTATATATTTTGGATATTAATCCTTTAATAGCCATAGCAATCAGATTTAAAAAAAAAAAAAAAGAAATAAAAAGCATCTAACTTGCTCAAGGGATTTAGTTATCTCTATAGCACATTGATCTTGGTTTATATTTGTAGTTACTGAATTCTGAGGCGATTTTTCACCTTAATGCCAGCTTCTGATTACTTCATTATGTTTTTCCATGTAGTTATTCCCAAGCAAATGGAGATATGCATCACTGGAGTACAAAATATTCCATTACAAATCATTTTCCCTTTATTTATAATTTATATCATGCTTAACACAATATTTTGACTTTAAAAAGCAATGGGGTACATAGGTTATATTGTCTATGAACTTCATTTTAAGATTTTAAAGGGAGATTAACAAAATATTTGTAAAATGGTGCCATTAAGCTCATTAGAGATGAGAGATATTAGACTCAAAGGTGCTAAGGAGAAGTTGCAATCATGGGTTGTGCTAAATGCCCGTTGCCCACACATGGTATCCCTCCCCAATTCAACAGGAGGAAAGTTACAAGAGGTCTTCAGGTCAAGGAGGACAGAAAAAGACAATGCTTTGGGGATGACCACAAACACCTCAATTTAAAATTTTCAGCCCTTTGGTTTTAAGACTGGAGTTCACTAGTTGACAATACAGACAGCTTGAAAAAAAAAAAAAAAAGATTAAAAAGTATATCCAGAACATCTTTGAGGTTCTCAGGCAACAGGAAAGATTTCCAAGTGCACAGAGACTGTGAGTGGAGCAAAGCCAGGTAGGATCAGAGACCTCTGATTCCTCTCTGAAGAATTAACAAACTCCAGAAAGCAAAGGCTGCAAATAAGAGCGAAATAGATCAAAATTCTGATTCTTCCTGGGTAAAAGTTTGCCTTTTTCAGAAATAAAATTTTGATACATGCTACAACATAGGTGGACCTTCAAAACATTGTGTTTGGTGAAATAAATCAGACACAAAAGAACAAATATTTTTATGATTTCAACTTAGAAACCTAAAATAGTCAAATTCATAGAAAAAGAAAGTAGAATAGAGGTTATCAAGGGCTAGGGGAAGGAGGGAATGGGTACAGATATTTTTATACCTCATCAGAGGATGTTTATTGATTTGAAAGGGAGAGCGCGTGAGAGAGAGAGAGATCAATGTGAGAGAGAAACATTGATTAGTTGCTTCCCATAAGCACCTTGATTGGAATAAAATCTGAAACCTAGGTATGTGTTCTGACTGGGAATTGAGCCTGTTACCTTTTGGTGTATGGGACGATGCTCTAAACACCTGAGCAAGGCTCATAGGTACAGATTTTTTATCGGAGATGATAACTTGGGATAGCGGTAATGGTTATACAACACTGTGAATATATTTAATGCTACTAAAGTTTTAACCACTTACAAATGGCTAAAATGATGAATACTGTGTTCTAGATATATGTATTTGTACCAGGATAAGAAAATTAAAATTTAAAACTGTTTACCTTTTTTGTTTTTTAAGTTCAATCCCAAATACCATTTATTCCTAGAGTCCGTAGATTTTTAAATCTTTATGCCTTCCTACTCACATCAGCTCTTTCTGACTCTATATTAAACCATAAACACCATTTTATTAGGTGGGGTGGGGGTGGTGGGAAAGCAAGAAAGTTCTGAGAAGGAAACTTTCACGTTGTTGTTCGCTCTCAGATCTTCAAATGCTGCTTTTAAAATAAAGCAGAAAAGACGACTGTTTGACATCTATGCAAGATTTATCATGCTCCAAATAAATTTTAATGAATGCAAAAGGCCTTCAACTCCTTTTCTTGGCCGGCTTGCCCGCTTCTCCCTTTGAAAGCAGTTGAATTTCTGCGAGCAGTCAGAGCTGGGCTGGGCCTGCTGACACAATCATACACACAACCATTTCCTTTCAGCAGAAATAAACAAGGTCATAAAAAATATATAGGTAATCTGCTCCAATATCTAATGTGGGGGTTTGGTTTGGGTTTCTAGCTAATTTTTTTTTTAAACTAAAGGTGGTTTTCCAAAAATTATTTTTCCAGATACTTTTCCTTCTGAATTTTATCCCAAGAACAGATTTCCACCCCACAAACAAAATTGCGAAGACTCGAGCCTAAACAGGGCCCACAAGTGCTGATACCAGATTTGGAAGGTGGGGGCCAGGCTGATTTGTCCTCCCCACTTTCCTCTCATGGGACTTTATTCTCTCTAGGCCTGTTGTCTTTTATTTTCTAGTTGAGTGACCGCTTTGAATGAGATAACTTTGTTACCCTGTGAATGAAAAATGTATATATACATATATGTATGTAAATATATGCTCCTATTTATAAATGTGTATATATGTATATATACCTATGCACAAATGTATGTATGTATATATACCTGTGCATAAGTGTATACTATGTATACACCCATATATACATATACATATGTTTGTATATGTATAAATCTATATTTATTTATATACCTATGTGTACATGTGTATATGTATACGTGTGTGTGTATCATATATCTATCGTATACAACTATCATAGAGGTGCATCTATATACGTATAAATGTATATCTCTATACATAGCATTAGCCAGGGACGTCAGAGCTCATTGTCTGGCTGCCAGGTGGACCATCAGTGTGCTCAGTGGGGCAGCCAGTCCAGCTTATGCAAATTACCTCCCAGAACTGAGCGGGGCTTTTCCACCACAGGTCAGAGGCCACCCAAGGTAGTATCAGCCCACCAGAATCACCTGGGTCAAGCAATAGAAACTTCACCAAAAAAGCCCCTGCCTCCTCGGGGACATCAAAGTTGTCGTTTTTTTCTTTTTTAATTTTATGAGTAAGGCAAATAATAGCGTCTTTGTGTTTTATCAGAAAAGTTAATGAAGTTTACGTCTTTGGAACTGGGAGTGAATAGTAAACAAAGTAATGTTGTCACGCTCCCTGGAGTACCTCCAGTGCTATCACATTAAGCAAACTTACTCCTCATGGGGACACAGAGACCGATGGCTTGTGCAGGAGTTGAAAAAAAGAGCAATAGGATTCATTTGGAGCCGTATGTGATGGGAGTGGCAGGCAGAATCAGTTTTTTAAGTGTTTGAAATTTTAAAACCTTTAGGGAAACTGATTTGGGGCCACTCTGTATGTGGGCGGGGACTGTGTTCTGAAATGTAGTGGACTAGCCTTAGCCCCCAGTCCTGTCAGAGGCAGAGGGACACATGTCTGGCCACAGGGGCAGGTGTGGTGCTTCCCTGGCAGGGGACAGTACTAAATGTTGAGGAGACCTGGGGAATCCCCCTGAGCACAGCGGGCTTGGCCTGGCCTGAGCAGGTCTGACAAATGCACAGGGCAGAGGGGAGCCTGGAGATACCCCTCTCCTTCCCTGAGTGTTTCCCCGCTGCTCAGTGCTTCTGCCGGCAAGTGACCACGGAGCACAATGCCCACCTGCCAACCGGAGGAGAGGGGCCAGAGGCCCTGTCCGAAACCCCAGTCCAGAATTTGGAAAAGTATCTCTAATATGACAACAGGTCTGTGAGAATAAGCATTTTAGTTCCTTTGGAGGAAAAAAACATTTACGATCAACCATGACAGCTATAAAATGCTGGGAGAGACAACTTTATGGGCTGAGGGAAAACCAGGGGGAGTTTACCGGTGGGCCGACCCACTGCTCAGAGTGTAAAAAGCCTTTCTCCCCGGCTGCTGGGGTCGTGGGCAGGAGATGGTCAGGGGACTTGGCTCCATTGCTTCTCCCTTGTCCCCAGTAAAATTGCTCTGGACTCTGGCTGGTGCCCTGTTGCACGATCACCTCTGACTACGTTTCAGGTGCCATGTGGAGTGTAGCTGGCGGGAGCCTTGGATTCTCTGTGGTCAGGAGAGCAGGAGAGGGAACAGCCACGTCAAGGCCTGGCTTGTCCTTGGGACGTGCTTTTGCCCAGAACCACGGGATGCCGACCCCAGTACAAGGAAGGCCACATGGAGAAACTGGCAAAGGGACTGGCCATCAGCAGAGCAAAGGAAGGAGCTTGTGTGGGTTTTTGAAGTAACCACATGCCAGTGTTACACAATGTGATACGACAGGGGGGGGAAAAGTAGTTTTTCTTGCTTTCTAAATCAAGATTGCAGTTCCTTGAAAAATTAATGAAAGCATACGTTTTTAGAGTGAAAACTGATCTGGAGCAGTCGGCCCCATCCGCTGATGAAATAAATGACATATGAGCGTTGGACAGGGCAACGGACAAGTTGCATTTTCACTCGGCTCCCTGTGAACGCTGAGAAAGAGAAGCTTGTTTCATCCTGGTCAGGAGCATGTGGTTTGATGGTTAGGGGACCGGCGAGGGAGTCAGCAAGTCTGGGTTGCCTTCCCAGCTTTGCCGCTGACTCACTGGGCGACCTTGACCAATGGTTGTACCCTCTGCCTCTCCGTCCAGAAAATGGGGATTTAATGACAGCCCCCAGAAAGGAACGGCTGAGCAGTTTCGAGGTACATTGGGTTAGATATTTTGAGGTCCCGGGGCAGGCAAAGATGGCAAGTATTCCAAATTTCATTTTCTTGCACAGGGAAGCCTGGCTGGGAGCGTTTCGGAACAACTGGGACGGCGAACATGACAAATCCCCACAACCGTCAGAGACAGCTTTTGATGTATGGCTTTAAAACCTGTCGACTCTCCAAAGCCACCCCACCACCGTCCAACGTTTCACCCTAGTGGACCCTGCGAATTTGTTTGAAAACAATTTACAATTAAATTCCACGACACTGAGTCATCTCTTGCCAGCCACTAAATCCTAAGATGAAAATCTCTGGTGACATTGAAGACAATGGCTGCTCTCGCATTAGATATTTTTTAAAGTTTTATATGTTAGTTTGCTGCCTTCCGTAAGAACCTTAATCATGTGAAACACCGTTAACCACTTTTCAGCCAGAAAACCGAATACTTCCGATTTGGGACAAGAACACTCTTTCACAGGGTTTGATGTTTCGCTTGTCTCATAGAGATTCTTTATGCAAGGAGCTGAGAGGGTGCTGTGGAGACAGAACCTAACAAAACAAGTGAGTGTCAGGATGCCTGCACCCATCCTGATGTATAAATAACCTAGTCTCCCTAGGCATCAGTCTCCCTCCTTGTAAGTTGAGGTTGCGTCTCGCAGCCTATTGGTGGAGGTGGCGTTGCCATAGAACCCTTCTTTCCAAAGAAGCTTTATGCATCCTCCAGGATGAAAGAGGTTGAGGAAGGGCCCTCAGCCCCTCCCCTCTGGGCTGGCAAGCCAGGTCAGCAACTTTGTGAAACCCAGCATGCTCACCACGGGCTAGCTAGCATTCTTCAAGTCCTTCTCAGCCTGTAGAGTGTGTGGGTGAGGAAAGGGAGGAGGAACCGGGTATGTTTTACAACCAAGCAATGCGGGTTAGTGATGACTGCTAAATCCAGAGATGCTTATTTTTGGTTTTGGTCCAGCCATTCAAAATAGAAAAGGTCATGAAAGTTTGAATGAAAACCACGGTTTAGTGCTCCTTTTGATGTGCCCTTGGCTGGTACCCACATAGAGTCCACATTGTTAATAGTTACTCTTCATGAACTACTATGCCCCATTCCTTAATCACTTCTGATAAATACAATTTACTGCATTTTGTGCATAGAATTTTTCCTTACATGAGTGGTTTCCTTTAAGGGAAACAAAATGATGTTAAAATACTTTCTGTTGTTAAGAGCTACATTTTCCTCTCAAAGTGAAAATAGCTTTTTAAACAAAGAAAGAAGTACATATAATACTTACTGGAAAAAATAGCTCATAAAAGCAGAAGAATAACTTCACCTGTGATCCCAGGTACAGGGACTGGTTACCTGGGTACAAGTACTCACATATACCACCAGGTACAACTGCTATTAATATTCTGACATATTTCTTGGAAGGCTTTCCCTAGACACACACTCTCTTACATCTCATGTAAACTGCTGTTTGAAAAACAAATGGCCTCATACATTTGTTTATGTAACTAGATATCCTGAATGTATAAATGTCATATATATGTGTACACACATATATACATACATACACACATATGTATCTCATTGTCCATGGAGACATATAGATTTCATCCTTTCCAGTAGTTATACAATACTATGGTTCATGAATGTGCCATTAGTTTTTTTCACTGAGGAACATTTAGTCTTGTCAATTTTCACTTTTATAAACAACAATGTGATAAACATCTTTTACATTTATTTTAAAGTATGTGGGCCCTGGCTGGTGGCACAGTGGATAAGGTGCCGGCCTGCGAACCCAAAGGTCACTGGTTCGACTCCCAGCCAGGGCAACATAACCAGGTTGCAAGCCAAGTCTCCAGCCAGATGGCTGGAGACAGGTGAAAGGCAACCTTACATTGATGTTTCTCTCCCTCTCTGCCTCTCTCCCTTCCCCTCTCTCTGAAAATAATAAAACAAAATCTTTAACCCACCCCCAAATGTTTAAAAAATAATAATAAAGTATGCGACCAATTATTTTTATTTAATATATTTCTTAAAGTGACTCTCAAGCTGTACACACATTTACAGTTTTAATTTAACCATCAGAAAGGTTGGTACAACTTACCTTAGTAAAATGTGCTATTATAGTAATCTGAAAGGTTCTTATATTTTACAAGAAAACAGAATGGCATTATTTATTGGAAATGCTTTTTCATTTGGTAAAGGATCAAACTGCTCTGAAAGGAGTAATAATTGGCCAGAAGTGTTTATTAATAAAATAGTTATATAATCATATGATTGGATTCCTAGCCGAAATAGTGGGCTTCTAAAACTCATGACTAAAATATAAATAAATAAATAAATAAATAAATAAATAAAACTCATGACTATTTTGAAACTCAAAGAATACAGTTTCTTTATCTTTGCTCATTAGGCACAACTCCTTTCCTCCCTCATTTTAATTTTTAAAAATTTCACATGACCCATTTTAAAAAAATGATCATTAGATACAGACAAAAGTAGAGTAAAATAGATGGATAGCGGTAAAACTCTCAACTGGTTATACCACAACCTATCTTTCTCTTAAGTAACAATAGACTCAAGAATGACTTGCCCTGAAGGATAAATTAAATTGTCTGAGACTATCACTTTCATTTTACGGAACCAGTTAAAGAAGTACTATTAGTTTTGTGCTATGAATTATTGTATTATACCTGACAGTGCTGGCCTGTCACTCATGGGGCAATATAGACAAGAGACCCACTTCAATCTCCAGGATGTTAAAGTTGAGAGAGATCTTTTCTATTCCAGACTCTGAGAAATAGCCCAGAACAGGTGAAAAACCTATCCTATGACAAATGCGAGAAGCACCTTCAGCAAAACTATTCTTCTATGTAATTAATACTGTTCAAGATAGGTGGGGAAATGGAAAATAGTTATTTCTAGAAATATTTGTCATTATCTTAATATTTCACATCCTTTTCAGAAATTAAAATATAAGCCAAGGGATTCTGGTCAAGTTGAAAACTTGTGATTTTTAATGAGAAAAGTTAATGAAGGAATTAATTAACTGCTGCCCACAAATATTCAAATCACCCATTCTTTTCTCTTGAATAAACAGGACAACAGGCAAAGCCTAAAAAGATACTCTGTGACTGTAATTTACCATATCACTATGGGTTATTACTAATACATTTAATGAAAATTTAAAGAGACTGGCTCATTTGAGCAATCTGGAATTGCTTATAACAGAAAAGAAATGTTTGCAAGTGGAACTGGACACAGCCTTCATTACAAAGAGGAGGTTAATTAATTGAGGCTTTCCATCCTTATTCCGCCTCTTCTAACTCCCCATTGCCCCCGGAATACAGGTTTACATTTAACCTGGAGCTTTAAATTAGAGGTTCAAAATTTTTTCATGATGTGTGTATTTTTTGATGATTCAATGAGACTATAAAACAACCCATAAAATTAATTTCTTCAGAAAAACTTTAATACTAAGATAGATATAATTGGTCTGGATTGGTTTGGCTTTTAAAAGAGATGAATGAGGGAATCCCCAGAGCTTTTTCAGTCCCTTGGGTCATATCATATTTTGGGCTCTGCCTCATCTGATTGGTAGGAAGCTCTGGTCAAATACTGTTTATGGAGAAGAACGCGTGTTCTAATAACAAGTAGATATGGCTCAGGTACTTATCTTTCTTTATATTCCCAGTATCCACAAGAGGTATTCTGTATTAACACTTATTTTCTTTTCTTGATGATATTACTATGATTATACATTTTTACACACACATTCATTTTTGATGGGAAAATTTAAAAGATATTCATACCAAGTAGTTCTGCCTAAGAAAATTTGAGCTTTCTTTGTGCTCTAACCTGTTGGTCAGAGTGGGCCATTTGCACAACTTAAAAGGCAACCACTGACTGCAATAATTGGATGAGGGACATCCATCCAACACAGCAGCTTTTTATCCACTGTGTGCCTGTCAAATTGCCTGAAGATCTTAGCTTTAGGATCATTCTTGAATAGTCTTCTTAGGGACCCAAGGGTTTGCATTTACATGGGAGAAGACGCATATTACCTGGTTAATGTAATAGCCTGACTAATTTGTCTAGTTATCCCAATGTCCCACATAGCACAGAACAGAACTGAGAGGAGAACTGAAGAAAGGACAAAAAATGGAAGGAAATTGATAGGGAGAGTGTGGGAATAGATGTTGTGGCCTGCCCAGGCCCAGTTCTAGGTGCACACAGATGGCTCCCCACGGCTTGGCACAGGGTCTGGTGAAAAAGAAATACATGTGAGGGTGTCAAGGTGAAAAGTTGGCTAATAAGTGTTGATAGTAGTGGCAGCCTCATAAAAATGACAGCAGATGATGATGTCCATGTGTATAGCATGGTGGAATTTATTTTAGGGCAACTCTCGAGAGGCGGTGGCCTCTCATGGGATATGCTATATGTAAAATGGCTAGGTCCTCATCCACGGGTTTTCACGTGGTCTCCTGACCCAGGGCATCAGCCACATTCCCCTCTTGGCCGCTGCACGTGGGACACCAGCAGTGGGCTCACCCATCCTTCTGGTTGAAGGTGCTGTTGGTCTCCGACCTCGCTGAGGCGGGCAGCAATCTTCCTCCTCATGGATCAGCCCAGGTTTCCATAATAATAGTGCTCCCGGGTATTTGGGCAAGGACACAGCCACTCTTCCCAAACTGGATGCAAACATATCTCTCTGCACTGAGCCCATTCCTCGGGTCATTTCCAAGCGACGTGGGGCAGAAAGACTTAGGAGATATTCACATTTTTTTCTCAACAATCTCAAACCTCTCTGGGGTGGGGACCTGACACCTCCAGCTGAATTAAGCATCTGGGAGGTGAGGGGAAGGTAAGGGTGGTCAAGTACCCTCCCACATGCAGCCACCATCCTGGTTCAGTTGCAGGCCCCAAGTAACACACTTGCGGGAGGCCTGGGCTGAGCAGGGTGCGTCTTCCTCCCAGGGTGCCAGCGAGGACACAAGGCCAGTGTCAGGTGAGGGAGGTATGGGGGCTGCCGCCGCAAGCTTCGTCAGCAGCTGTCCCCAAATGCCCACTGCCAGGGAGTCCACAGAGCAGCACTGGCTGTGACCTCAAAAGGACAGAGGAAGCTGCCACCCTGGCCTATGGTCAAACTGTGTGTGGTGACAGGGAAAGGAACGTGGACTTTGGCTGAGTAAAGGCAGGAAATATGGGAACCCAGAAGAAAAGCCACCTGGGTTTGTTGAAGATTTAGCACCAACCAGGGAGGGCAAATATTTCTTGTCCTTTCAAGTTGTGATTTAGGAAGCCATGATCTGTGAGCTGTTTTGAGAAATCTCACTCTTTAGTAAGCACCATTTCAGCTAATAAAGTGAGCTTCCTAGTGGGAGAGAGAACTGTTGGGTCCATTCTATGGAGACTATAGGCACACCAGAGGAAGAATTGGTTTTGCAAGCACACGGATTTCTCTTTGACTTGGCTTGTTGTAGTACTAATTTGTCGCTAGGCATTACAGAAAACCCTCAAAGTGGAGATTACTTAGTAAATATCTTCATCACAGCTGTGAATGGTGGAAAGCAGGTTGAATTAAGAACATGAATACCTGGGTTTGAGCCCATTTATTCCATTCTCTAGTTCTGACGGATTTGAGTAAGTCACTAAATCTGAGTTTCTGAGTCATGCCTATAAAATGGAGGTAATCATTCTTGTCTTATCTATTGCATTGTGTTGTTGGGAGGGCCACATGTGGAAAATCTTTCAATTCTAAATGTCCCTGTAAGTGCAAAGATGTATATTTGCTAGAAATCAGGTATTTTCTTCCCATTTCCAAAATGCCTCCCTGCTACTGCACAGAATACAGAAGTTTGACACATGGTAAATATTAAGACAAACAAATACAAAGCCATGCAATATACCATGCAAACATGGTGATGGAATCATTTCATGTGGCAACAAACAATGGGACATTCCTGGTCTTGTACAGTTGGAATTCCAAAGCTTGGCTAATTGCATGTTATTGTAAAGCTCTAGAGTCAGAAATCTTCAGCATCGAAGTCTTTCATAACTTAACCCATTGCTTCTTAGCGTTAACACAGACATAAACCAGAAAAGACTGCTCTGTGACCTTAGAAGGTTGAACAAACAATACTCCATCCAGATCATAATTACCCAAGAGATATAACAAAGACAAATGTAAAACCTTTGCAGTAACCCTTGAATGTTATTAATATGAACTTGTTCATGTCAAACCAATTTCTATAGGGAATAAAATAAAAAGGAATTAAAATATTATATACCTATAACATGAGATAAGACTAAGAAATATAATTCAACTTTTATAAGTTATGGAAATGCTCTAGGAATAGGAAAAAAACGGAAAAAAATTGCATTGTTAAATACTTTAAATCCTTCAGAAAAATCCCCAAAGTGAGCTGCCTTAAGTCCTTTTTATAATAAGATAGGATATAAATCAATGCAGACATATTTGTACATACATTAAAATATGTCCAGACTGCTTTCCTGCGCCTATTTTTAGTCTCCTCTACCTGGCTAAAGGGATACAGAATTATAAAATGTGAGTGGTGAAATAAATCCACATAAGGGAACCAATAACCATTCAGTCCAATAACTGAAGACAAACATTAAAACAACTTTTTTGTTTGTTTATATTTGTGCCTCTCTGGCTCCTTGCTGTCTCCCCTGTCCCATAGATTAGTTTTAAGGGCTTGAGTATGTTCTCCACCTCTTTGTTTGATATGTTGGTCATACCCAGTGTGACTGAAATGGCCACTGGGACTGGGAATGACTTGAAACCTATAGGAACAATTTAAAACCTCTTAATCACTGCATTTAATTGAACTTCCAAATAAATGTCTAGGATAAGAGAAAGAGTTCATTCAATTTAAATTCAGCAATATGATGAACTATATTATGCATCCATTTAAATAAATAATAAATGTTCACAATATAATGTAAGGGAGATTTAGTAGAATTCAAAATATGATGGCACATTATAAGAAATCTATATAAAAATGAATAATAAGAAAATATGTCAATTGTGGTGATGTGCTTGCTGATAACTTATTAATTTTAATATTATTTAGTAATTGCTTTTAAAAACAGTGTTGAGTGATCAAGCAAAAGAAAGAAAGAAAGAAAAAAAAGAGTCATGAAAAAACATCAATGTTGCTTTTCTTGTTTAAAAAAAAGGATTGTTCCGACTGCCATTTTGATCTCCATAAAAAAGAAGGAAAACCCAGGACCTCTTTAATGTTTGATTTAGAGCAGGTTTTTTATTTTCTAGTACACTCTGAAACATTTTGTATTCATGCTGTTAATGTTTTTCTCTGGATGACATCCAAAGTTCTACCACTGCCCTCCTAAGAGCTATGTTGCCTGAATTTAACAACTATTTAATCTACTTCACTTGAATAAATACTTTCCTTTACTAAGCTCTTAAGAGGTGCATAGGTAATAAGTAGTTTAGTAATATGAACCATGATATCTTCCCATTTCATTTAAGTTTGATTTTTAAAACTTAATTAGCCATTTCTAAAACATACGATAGAAAAGCCAATGTTCTAAGAAAAGAAAAACCAAAGCAATGGTGAAAGAAACTCCGACAAACAAAGTTGCTCTTATGTTCCTGAAAATCTTTTGGTTTCAGATTCAGTCAACATGTAATAAGAGCCTATGTACCACAACCGGCACCACACCAGGCCCATTCAATCACTTCTCACTCAAATTCCCCCAAACTCCATGTTGTAGAATTAGTGCCTGTATTCCTCACAAGGACACGCTGAGGCACAGAGAAGTTCAGTTATCAGAAAAAGCCCCAAAGCTGGTGAGAGGCTAGATCCGAACTCTAACCTTCTGATTTTAGAGTTGGGGCTCTCTCTGCTACAGCTTAGTCTGAGTTCATCTTTTTAATCTAATGTTGTTTCTTTTTAAAAATTAAAGTAATAATCCACAAAAGGATCATTTCTTAAAACAAACATATATAGTAAGAAATATAAGAAAGGAAAAGTAATAAAAGTAGAAGGTAAGACCAGTAAATGAGGTAGTTAAGATGATGATGTACTCACTCACAAAGGACTCTAATAAAATGATCTAATTTTTTAAAAAGATTTTATTATTTTCAGAGAGAAGGGAAGGGAGAGAGGGAGAGAGAAATCATTGTATGGTGGTTGGCTTTCTCCTGCCTTCAGCTAAGGACCTGACAGGAGACCTGGCTGGAGACCTGGCTTGCAACCTGGTTATATGTCCTGCCTGGGAATTGAACCAGCAACCTTTGGATTCACAGGCTGGTGCCTTATCCACTGTGCCACCAGCCAGAGCACGATCTGATTCTTAAGTCAAGGTATGCTGGTGAGAGTGTAATATCACCTTACCCACAGGTTGAGGATTAGTTTCTACCTGGCCAACATAAGCCTTAAGCATGACCTCTTTGCTCTGCCAGTTATTGAATGATTCTAGGCTGACAGATTGAAACCAGGATCCCCTGTCTAATTGGGGAAAGTGGTAATGTCCAAGGAGGTGAGACAAGTGAAGTAGCTTTTTGCTTGATGGTGACCTCTTGGAGTCTTGGGGACTAAGGCTCTTAGCTCAGTGACCTACCACTCGGTATGGGTACAAGAACAGAAAAAGGACTCAAGGAACCAGACCAATTCAATAAAAACAGGAACTATCAATGATACATCAGCAGGACTTATTTTCCTTAGCAGAAATAGTTTGGAATGGTGGAATAAAAAAATGCCTCAGAGGACCAGTAGGCAGGACCCCCAGATTTTAGTCCTAGACCTTTCTCTAAGGAGTCTGGGCAAACTACATCATCATGTTGGGTTTTCATTTTTCATATGGAAAATGAGATTGAATTCCATGGTCCAATCTTTCACCCAACTCCTCTGTCTCTCCTTAAGGTGTATTTTGCCAGGAGTTTTTAATTTGCCTGCAGATCCTAATATTCAGAATTGAGATAAAGCTAAAACCTTTGATCACTGAGTCATTTGAAGGCTCTGGGGAAAAGAAAAGTATGTCTCCTTCAAATATTGATATATAATTTTTCTTCATCCTTTTTTTAAAAAGATTTTTACCTGCCTCCAGCTACAGACCTGGTTGGAGACCTGGCTTGCAACCTGGTTATGTGCCCTGGCTGGGAATTGAACCAGCGACCCTGGGTTTGCAGGCCGATGCCTTATCCACTGTGCCACCAGCCAGGGCCTTTTTCATCCATAATCCTGGTTTGACTGAATCTTCAGTAACATTTTTGAAAGAATTGAGAATTTTATGAAATTTCCCTTAAGATGAGTTCAAGAAATGCTTAAAATAAAGAAATAAATACCACAGAGCTAGGGAAATAAAAGACAACTTGTGAAAAGGGAACCTCTCTATATAAGACTCAACTGAAGTCGAGCAGAAGTCCTTGGAAGAAGATGTAGGAGTAAAACTGGGAGAGATTCATTTATTTACTCAACTAGATACCTATTGAATTTAAGACTTCATGCTGTTTAGTTAAGACATAATATTCAATTGCAGATACTATCTTCAATGGCTTTTAAGTTCAGAAGTGACATTAAATTATACATAAATGAAAATAATACAAGGTAGTAAACTGCTTCATTAGAAATAGAGGTAGAGATGAAAGTGATACCATGATAGATATTATGATGAAGGCAATAACAGCCAATGATTAAAAATGTCAGGAAATGTCATTGGAACCAATCATGTAACACGAGGTCACTGAAAAAAGCCAAGTGAAGGCGCTGAAGAACAGACCCAAACCAGAGAATAAGTGTACAAATTCTGGCCCACTTAGAAATATTCAGGATCAACTCAGCGTAAAACCAGAATTTCAGGACCCTCTTTGCTCTCCCTGCACATCTCAGATACTGAATTGCACTGTGAGTAGAAGCAGGGCTTCTGTTTTGAAATCATCTAGCTATATTGATCATGTGGTTATATAATGGTTTTATGAAAGAAAGTTAAATAATGTTGGCAATGATATATGGAAATGATTAAAAGTTTAGAGTTGTCAGTGAGATTCTAATACACCTGAGGATTAGGTTTGAAGGAAGGTGCTTTTTTTATGTTTGTTTATTTTGTTCTGTCCAGTTGTCTAAAAATGGAGCCAGCTACAGTTACGTACTTAAGAGCCCAGGACGCTGAGTCAAGTTCCAGCTCAGACCTCACTCATGTTAAAGCTTGAGCACAGTACTTGGAGCCTTAGCTTCCTTATCTGTAAAATGGCATTTATAGAACCTACTCTGTCTACCCTACTAGATTCTTACGAGAGCCCAATTAAATGAGGTCACACTTAAGTTAGTACTTTCTTCTTCCTTCACAGCAGGAATGCATCTTGTGCCTCTTTATCTCTTTAACCCTTAACCCATAATATTGCCTATCCCAGGCAGTTGATAAATTATGTTTCATTGTGCTGCCCTTTAAATAAGCTGCACTGAGCACTTTGCTATGCCCTTGTTTTTGTGAGTGTGGATTTGACTCCCCCGGTGGCTATTTATCCCTGTGGTCCATCATGCCCAATCAAGGTGAGTTTCTCTGATGAAGTACAGTGTAGTCTTCTTCCGCTGTAACCATCGATGTTTTCCTTCTATCATGCCATTTTTCCTGTGGTCACCATTTATCAACACATGCACACACATTTGTCATAAAAGGATTTGCTACTCAGGAGCCTCGGGTCTGTTCTGTGTTAGCTAACAACTAACTATCCACCATGGGACAGCTTAGAACACGGCTCAGCAGGGAATCGTGTACATGATTTGTTTTATTTGAGTCATGCCATCCTGTGTAGCTCTGCACTTCTTTATCTGGCCCACGGAAATCATTTTGAGTGTGAATGGTCAGAATCAAACAGTGTTCTCACACTTCATCGAATCTGGCACATTTTCTCTCTGGGCAAATCCAATGGACATTTTGCAGACCTGCTAATCTCAGGAAGATTGAAGTTTTTAGAGGCTGCTCTTCATAGTTAGGGGTAAATGGCAAGGGAAGAAAATGTTTGCTACTGTTTGGGTTGTGTTTTCTTAGCTTGGCAAAGAATTACAACTTAATGGGATTGATTAATGACTCACTCACGGGACACACAGTTCAGTAGTTTGGGTTGAATGAGGCTGAAAGCTTTTCACTCCTCAAGATGTTCAGCAATTGTAAAGCAACTAGTTCACTCTCAGGAGTCGATCATACAGAGAAGAAAAGTTTTCTGAGGAGAACCCAGTGTACTTTCTCTGCCACTCTCTAGGGAATGTCACTTCCAAGAAAATGACATGTCTGACTTCATACAGTAAAAACGAGCATTTAAACTCTCTTGACATGGCTTTCTCAAAGTCTATCATTTCGTTTTATAAGATTTGCGTCTAAAACATTTCATTAGGGAAGGTTAGACTGCCAGACTGACGTGCTGGAGAAGTTGGCACGTTAGCGAGAAGATAAGACTCAGGGTGTGAGTGCCCAGAGATCTGGCACCACACATTCAACTCTGGGACATTTTTCCATGGTGGTTAGGTGTGTTTCTATTGACCTTCCAGTTCAAATGCAAGTCCTGTAAGAATAGGAACTAGATCTTATCCGTATTTTGACTCCTCTGTTGATAGTGGTTCAATATGTTAGTTGCTACTAATAAGTTTGTTCCTCATTAATTCATACACTTATGCCTCAAACAATTGAATGTGTTCTAGGCAACAAGGCTGTGAATGTTAGTCCAATCAAGCTCTTACCTCCCTGGAGCTTGCTTTCTAATGGTGGAGAAAGCAATCCATGAATCATCAAATAAATATTCAATATCTTGTCAGGTTGCTATGAGCACTATGAAAATAAAGGGATGCAGATTGAAGACAGAGTTACAAGGAGGACTGTTTCAGATCAGCAGCCAGGAAAGGTCATTCAGAGGAAGTGGCGTTTGAGCAGGGGCCTGAATGGAGAGGGGAAGGGAGCTGGAACAATGGGCATCTAGAGAAAGTGCTCTCCAGATGGACAGGCAGAGAAAATACAGAGGCAGTGGTTCAGAAATTGGCCTTTGGAGTTTGCTTGGCTAGGTTTAAATCCTGGCTCTTCCACTCATATCTCTGTGAGAAACAATTATGATGATAGTTGGTGCTTATTAAGCACTCATCATGAGTCAGTTAGAACGCTAAACCTCTCACATGGCCTGTCGGTGAATTCTCATGCCAATCCTATAAAATCAGTTCTATTACCAATCCCATTCTACCAAAAGGGAAATGAGGCAAAAAGAGGTTAGTGATGTTGGAGCCAGGATTCAATCCCTGAAGTTTGACTGGAGAGCCAGTAGTTTTAACACAAAATAAAATACGGATTCAGCATAGCCAGATGTGGGGAAATTGGGAAATTTGTCCTTTGGAACTTCTCCCTCTCCTGCCAATGACCTCTTTTCTTCCAACACTGCCCAGGGCCTTCTGAGGTGGTTTGGGAAGGGTACCCATATGCTAATACACCTCTTTTTCTGAATTTCCTCCACCCACATCATTCCTGATTCCCAGATCTTGGGGAAAAGCCATTTGGTCAAAGTAAAGTATCAACCTTAGCTCAGAAAAAGTACCACTGGGAATTGTGATTTAGTAGAAAGAGTAGGAAGTGACAAGCTCTGGCTGTGCAAGTAACTAGCTCTGTGACCTAGGTCAAGGTATTGGCTCTCTGAGCCTCAGTTTCCTTGTGGGTAAAATAAATTGATACTATTTCCACTGCCTGCCTCATCTAATATTAAATATTATTTCCCTTATGCAAATTAAATAAGACCATACATGGTGAAGTAAAATAGAAAATAAAATGTAGGCTGTATTTGAAGATAGTATATTATTATACATTTGCAAAAATATCCTATGATATTTCATGTCTTTTTTTATTATTATTATTGCTCAATTACAGTTGTCTGAATTTCCCTCTGTTGCTCTCCCCGCTGCATCCCCCCAATCCTGTTACTCCCACAGTCAATCCCCACCCTATTATCCATGTCCATGGGTCATTTATATGTGTTCCTTGACTAGAACCTTCCCCTTCGATTCTCCTCCCCCTTAACTTCTTCTCTCTCCCTTCTGGTCACTGTCAGTCTGTTCCTTATTTCCATGCCTCCGGTTCTATTTTGCTCATTTGTTTATTTTGTTCATTAGGTTCCTCTTATAGGTGAAATCATGTGGCATTTGTCTTTCCCTGTCTGGCTAATTTCACTTAGCATAATACTCTGCAGTTCTGTCCTTCTTTCTTTCTGCAGTGTAGTGTTCCATTGTGTAAATGTACCATGGTTTTTTATCCATTCATTTAATGATAGGCACTAGGCTGTATCCAGCACTTGGCTATTGTAAATAACACTGCTATGAGTGTAGGGGTGCACAGGTTCTTTTGATTTGGTGTTTCAGGGTTCTTAAGGTATAATGCCAGCAGTGGATTTGCTGAGTCAAAAAGCAGTTTCATTTTTAGTTTTTTGAAGAAATTCCATACTGTTCCACAGTGGCTGTACTGGTCTGCATTCCCACCAAGAGTGCACTAGAGTGCACTTTTCTCCACATCCTTGCCAGCACTTGTTAATTTGTTAATGATGGCCATTCTGACCAGTGTGAGGTAGTATCTCATTGTGGTTTTAACTGCATCTCTCTGGTGGCTAGTGATGTTCAGTATCCTTTCATATGCCTGTGGGCCCTCTATTTGTTCTCCTTGGAGAAATGTCTGTTCAGATCCTTTGTCCATTTTTAAGTTGGATTGTTTGTCTTCCTGGTGTTATGTTGTATAAGTTCTTTAAATATTTTAGAGATCAAACCCTTGCATGAGATATTATTGGTAAATATTTTCCCATACAGTTGGCTCCCTTTTCATTTTGATAATGTTTTGATTAGCCTTGCAGAAGCTTTTACGTTTGATATAGTCCCATTTGCTTATTTTTTCCTTTATTTTCCTTGCCCTAGAGGATATATTGGCAAAGATATTGCTGTAGGATATATAAAATTTTACTGCCTATGTTTTCCTTCAGGACTTTTATGGTGTCATGGGTTATGCTTAATTCTTTTATCCATTTTGAGTTTATTCCGGTGTATGGAGTAAGCTGGTCATCTAATTTTATTTTTTTGCATGCACCATACAGTTCTCCCAACATCATTTGTAGAAGAGGCTATTTTCACTCCACTGTATGCTTCTGCCCCCTTTGTCAAATATTAATTGACCATAGAGACATGGGTTTATTTCTGGGCTCTCTATTTCATTCCATTGATCTATGTGTCTGTTCTGATGTCAGTACCAGACTATTTTGATTACAGTGGCCTTATAATATAGTTCGATATCAGGTATTGTGATCCCTTCTACTATGTTCTTTTTTCTCAAGATTGCTGAAGCTATTTGGGGTTATTTTTGATTCCATATAAATTTTGAAATATCTGTAAAATATGTAAAATATGTCATTGGTATTTTAATAGGGATTGTGTCGAATCTATAGATTGTTTTGAGTAGTATGGACATTTTAATGATGTTAATTCTTCCAGTCCATGAACATGGTATATGCTCCTATGCTGGGTACATATAGTATGCTTACTAGGGTTATATCTTCTTGATGAATTATTTCCTTAAGAATTATGTAATGTCCTTCTTTGTCTCTTATTTATGGCCTTTGTTTTGAAATCTATTTTATTTGATATAATATTGCTATCCCAGTAATTTTTTTCATGTCAGTTTGCTTGGAATATTTTTTCCATTCATTCATTTTTAGTCTGTGTAGATCTTTGTTCTGAGGTAAGTTTTCTGTAGACAGTATATAGGCAGGTCATGTTTTCTTATCCATTCTGCTGCTCTATGCCTTTTGATTGGAGCATTTCATCCATTTACATTTAAGGTTATTATTGATAGGTAGTTATTCACTGCCACTTTTTCCTTTGTACTTGTGTTCCCCTCTCTCTCTTTTTTCTTCATCTTTTTCAGGTAGTCCTTTGGCATCTTTTGCAATGCTGGTTTGGTGGAAATGTATTCTTTTAGCCTTTTCTTTCATCTGGGAACTCCTTATTTCACCTTTCATTTTAAATGAGAGCCTTCCTGAGTAGAGTACTATTGGTTGCAGGCCTTTTCATTATTTGGAATATTCCTTGCCATTCCTTTCTGGCTTATAGTATTTTTGTTGAGTAATCAGTTGATAGCCTTATCAGAGCTCTCTTGTATGTTACTAGCTATTTTTCCCTTGCTGCTTTTAAAATTCTCTCTTTGTTTTTAAATTTTGCCATTTTAATTATGATGTGTCTTGGAATGGGTCTCTTGGAGTTCATTTGGATTGGGACCCTCTGTGCTATCTGGACTAGTAAAACTTTTTCCCTCATTTTTTTGTAACTACCTTTTCAAAAAGCTTTTCTATCCCTTGTTACTCTTCTCCTTCTAGTACCTCTACAATATGAATATTATTACACTTCATGTTGTCCTGCAGCTTCCTTAAACCCTTGTCATTCTTTTTGAGTTAGTCTTTTTTCATTTTCTTGCTCTGTCTAGGAATTTTTTCTACCTCATCCTCCAGCTCACTGATTCAACCCTCTGCTTCATCTAGCCTGCTTTTAATTCCTTCTACTGTGTTCTTCATTTCAGGTATTGTAGTCTTAATTTCCTCCTGGCTCTTACTGATAGTTTCTAGTCCTCTTTCATGCTGCTGCAGTTCATAGTAAGTTCATTGTAGCTTTCCTGGAGTTTTTTTGTAGTTCCCACTGAGTTCATTGGGCATTCTTATAACCATTATTTTGAACTCAATGTCTGATAGTTTTCTTGCCTCTATTTCATTTAGCACTCTTTTGGGGGATTCCTCCTTCCTTTTTGATTGAGGCTTTTTTCTCTGTCTACCAATTTTAGATGACTGTTGTTGTTTGTTTTTGTACCTTAGATTGATCTGCTTTGACTCTCTGTCTTTGTGGTGTGACCTTCTGTGGAAAAAACCTGTGGGATTCAGTGGTAATGGTGCAGTTTCCTGGTCTCCTGAACTTGATGCTCTTGGGATATACTTTATGACATTTATGTGGGTTCTCTGGCTGTAATTGGGTTTTGGTCATTGTTGGGTAATGACCAAACAAAGTATGTTAATTCATACTTTCGTAGGTCCTTCCCTCTGGCTGGCTGAGAGTCACTCCGCCCACCATCTGTTGTATACTATTGTACAGGTGCTGCCAGAACAAAACCCAACAGCCTAGGAAACAAACCCACACCCTCAAAAATAACTCTCACTCACAATCACACTATCAATAGTAAATGAGTCAATATTAATAAAGGTGTAGAGAGATTAAGATTATTATAAGAGATGAAAACAAGTATGAGATGACTTACTGAAAGAAAAATGATTTTGAGAGGATAGAAGGAAGAGTGATAATAAGAGTAGGCAATAAGCCCTGGCTGGTAGCACAGTGGATAAGGTGCCAGCCTGTGAACCCAAAGGTCACAGGTTCAATTCCCCAGCCAGGGCACATAACAAGGTTGCAAACCAGGTCTCCAGACAGGTCTGTGGCTGGAGGCAGGTGAAAGGCAACCATACATTGATCTCGCTCTCCCTCTCCACCCCTCTCCCTTCCCCTCATTCTAAAAATAATGAAATAAAATCTTAAAAAAAAAAAGAGTAGGCAATAGAATCAAGGCAAAGAGGAAAAAAATAAAATTTACATCGTAAGTTAAAAGGGGAGGGAAGAAGAGAGGATGGAATAAATGAAGGGAAGCTCATAGTATTAGCTTAAACACAAATTTAAAAAATATATAGTGAGAGAAGGAATAAAATAGGAACAAGACTGGAGAAAAAGACCCATCACAGCATTATCAACAACAAATGAATGAAGGTTAATATAGGTGGGATGAGAATAAGAGGTAAAAAAGAAAAGAAAGAAAAGCTTAAGAGATGTCTATAGGAAAGATAAGTGATTTTGAGAGGATAGAAGGAGGAGGAAGGCTAAGAGTGAGGAATAAAAACCAGGTTAAGACAGGGAAAAGTTAAGATTTAAAATAAACAAATAAACAGAAAGGGCAGGAGGAAGGCAAAATGGAGTAGAAATGTGGTATGGTAAAATTTGAGATTTGAAATAGGGAAGATCTAGAAATAAAATCAAAGAAATACAACAACAACTACCATATCCACAAGCAACAAGCAAAGATTGATAAAGGTGGATAGAGAATAAAGATATTTTAAGAATGGGAAAAAGAATGTGAGATGACTGATGACAAGAAAAATGGATTGGGCCCTGGCTGGTAGCACAGTGGATAAGACGCCGGCCTGCGAACCCAAAGGTCGCTGGTTCGTTTCCCAGCCAGGGCAACATAATCAGGTTGCAAGCCAGGTCTCCAGCCAGCTCTGTAGCTGGAGGCAGGTGAAAAGCAACCGTACATTGCTATCTCTATCTCTATCACTGTCTCTGCCTCTCTCCCTTCCCCTCTCTCTAAAAAATAAATAAAATCTTAAAAAAAAAAAAAAAGAAAAAGAAAAATGGATTGGAGAGGCTGGAGGGGGTAGAAATAGTAAGAGTGAAAATAGAAACAAGTTGTACCAAGAGAGAAAATAAAAGTTAAAACAAAAATAAGAATAAGAAAGAAGGTTAAATGGAGTAAGAGAAGGCAGGAGCCAAATATGAGATTTGATATAAACTATAATATAAAAACTAGTGACCTAATAGACACCAACTTGAAGGATAAGAAATGAATGTTAGAAAGCTCTACAGGAGAGAAAGTAATGCAAATCATGAAAGAGAGCATGGTGGAATTTGCCTTAGTAGCATCTAATGTTTGCTACTGTGTTCTCTTTCTGAATCTGCCCATGGTAATGTCAGATGGTGTTCCAGTCTGGTCGTAGACAGCTTGTTGGAGATGACCAATTATCTATAGTCTGTGGCTGTCTCTTTCAATTGTTAATCTAGTCAATCTATAATCAGCAATCAGTCTTAAGCACCACAGGATAAGGCAGAGCAGGTCCTGTGGGAAAGGCTATTGCTTCCTGTCAGGCTGATGCCACTTGGAGGGGAGTGGTCTGCCTGAGCAAGCTAGCTCCTGCAGTATGGGAAATTACTCAGCATGGGGATCCTATCGGCTACTCCCTCAATTCTCTCCCTAAAGCCACCATCCCCACTTTCTTGAAGTGTCTCTAGTCCACTCTGCTCCCCCTTCACCGGAACCCAGGGAAAGTTACTGCAAATGAAATTTTTTGTGTTGGCCCTTTAAGAGGCTCTCTGCATCTCTACCCATCTCTCCCTGGCAGAAAGAAACCCCGCTGCTTTTCACAATGGGGTGTTATCTGGGTTTCTTTCCAGTTCTGGTGCTTTAGGCTGGAGAACCCAGCTTAGGGTTTAAATCACACGCAATTCTCAAGGGGAATTTTCCTCCAGTACTTCCTGTGGGAGCCCATTCAGCCCTTTCACACCTCTTCCACACTCCCTACCAGTCATATTGTGGTGAAGTGTTGTCTTCTATCTTTCCATGGTTATAAGACTTTTCTCTATTATTCCAGACGATTGCTCCACAATTTAGTTGTAATTCCAGATTGGTCCTGGGAGGAGGTCAATGTAACTTCCACTTATTCCTCCACCATCTTGAAGGATCCCTTCAAATCCTGCACTCTTAACCAATAAACTAGGCATGTCAATTCTCACACCTCTGCTAAATATAGTGGTGGTTTTATAATATAAGGCAAACAAGTTAGCTTTTGAGCCAGTAAAGCCTGATTTTGAATCTTGGCTTTTCTGCTTATCAGAGGTGAGGCTTTGGATAAGTTATTGAATCTCTCTGCTCAGTTTACCTGACTGCATAATGAAAACAATGAATCCCTACTTCCCAGGTTTACTTTGAGGATTAAGTGAATTTAATTTCTTGATTGTTAGAATATATTACTATGGCAAATTTCTGTCCCTGTTTTATATTTCTCTTTCTGATATCATACCACTCTATTATTCAAATTTCATTTCTCAGGAAAATGAAAATGTTACTTAGACTTTCATCAACAATTTACCTAAAACATTTACTTCTTTAGAAACTAGGTAAATTAGAGCATTTTTACCTTTTGAGATTAAAGCTATTTGACTGTAATTTCAACTATGTGTATTTATTTTATGACACTAAAAATATCAGTTAACCAGGATGTTAAGAGGAACAAAAGATTTTAGTCAACAAATTCTTGCTTAACTAAAAAGTAAAAATTCATTAAAAGCCCCTTTCTCTTTTTTTATAGATTGTCATTTGAACATCTCTGCTCAGTGTATAAGACTGCATTTGCAGTTATAAGCAACATAGATTGATTTAAAGATGAAATAAGCTTAGGACACCACCCAGAATGATGAAGACTCATTGTACCTTTGATAGGGTTCAGGCTCAATGCTAGTTCACTTGAATTAGAATCCTGGATTATTTAGTAGCTCTGTGGCTTTGGATAAGTCACTTAACTTCTCTGAGTCCCAAATTTCTCATTTGTAAAGTGAGAACAATAATAATAATACCTACTTCATCAAGTTATTTAAGTAAAGGCAGTATTTGATGCAAAGCAAGTACCTTATAAAGGTTAGAATTATTGCCATGTTAGTGGTAATGAGCACTTAACTGTGTCTTTCCTATATTAATCCGCAAAATTCTGTGAAACAGATACTCTTATCATCCTTATTTTACAGGTGAGAAAATTGAAGCATAGACATAGTGAGTAACTTGCCTGAGTCTACTCAGCTAATACCAGTGTGGCTGAGAACCCATCCCACATCTGCCTAGCTCCAAATCCCTGGTTCTAATCACCATCCTTACCTGCTTTGGTCACTATTTCCTGACCTCAATCCTTATGCCCTACCTTACTTTTTATTATTTATCGCCCCCCTCCCAGGGTTAGAATAAACAACAAGCATATATGGAACAAAATGGTACTGAACAGTCAAAATTGATATCTCACTGCTTGAATCCATTTAATTCAGGTTTTTGAGTATTCTTTGTTAGTGACTATGGTGCTTTAAGTAAGTCCCATATTGGGAGTGATCTTGATTACATTATTTTAAAATTAATATTTCTTTTGCAGCAAACCTACCAAAGTCATCACAAGATTTGCCTAAAGGGATTTGATTCTATTTGGCTTTGGAAGCATTGGGAAAAAATTCTTTTTGGTTAATAATCTGTCTCTGAATCTATTCTTCCAGTGGCCAGAGTAAACTTCCAGTGGTGCCTAGAATAGTCCACACCTACCTGGGTGCATGTTGACATTATTTGATGTGGGTGACAGATGTAGCCCATGAAGATGGGAGGATGGGGTGGAGAAAGGTATGTAAGATCAAGTCTGTCTTTTTCAGTAACAGTAACAGATCATGGCTGTATTTTAAAGGGAAGGGGAAAATTACTTTTCCAACCCAAAGTATAAAACTATGACTCATGCTGGAATTGGTCCAGAATGTTGGTAAAATTACCCAAATTGACATGAAAGCTAAAAGATCTTGGGAAGATAATGAAGAGAGCTAAAATGCAAGGACAGATATATGGGAAGCTAAAATTCATTAGAAAAATATGAACTGGTTAGAAAAAAGAATAAGAAAAGCAGAGTGTATGACATTTTTTTAAAATCAAAGAAATAACTTCTCTGTTCTCCTTAGATAATCCTAAGAACTCCAAACTCCCTACCCAGCAAGTTAATGGGACATCCAAAGAAAACCATTCCCTTCTAGTAAACAAAGTGGAAATTTCCTTCTTTCCAAAACGGCCCCAGTCCCAGCCATAGAGGAAGCGTGGAGACGAAAACACATTTCTGCCTGAAATGACCTCCTATTTTAAGAAAAAACAACAGCCTCAAAAAGAAGGAAAGGAAAAACAAAGTTCCACCCAGAAGGAAATCGTATGTAAACAGCCCAAAGGAAGACCAAGACCAAAAGGGTTGGAACACTGAAATAAGCCACAAGCAAAGGAAAGGGCCTCTGACAATGTCATTAGCCTCTGACAGTATCAGAACCTGAGCTTTGAGACAACTGCTTTGTCATTGACAAAAAGGGGCTGAGGTAGGAGAGGATTGAGACAAAAGCAAGCTGGTTGAAAGGTCCACTCTGCAGTGTAGAAACTTCCTCGTTTGCCTATTTTTTCAGGACTCTGCCAGGGGCGACCCATGATCAGCAGCCACCAAGTGCTGGCTTTAATTTTCTGCAATTTGTCACATGCCCTCTTTAAGCCCTGGTGAGATGGATTTCTTTTGTTTTTAAGCGGTAGATGGTAGCAAGGTGGTCCAGGCAAGATAAGGGCAAACTGGACTCTTTCTTTAATTCTTCTAAGCCTGGAGGCTGCATTAGTTCACAGGTATATTTTCACATTTTTATTTTTCTGCATACATATTTGGTTTGGCCCACTTGGCATTAATTTTCCCTCTTTTTTTGGAGCCAGTTTAAAAAATCCAGAGATTCCAAGTCATAACTGGATTTCTATTTACTCTTACAAAATCTGCTAACAGAGGTCCCAGATTCCTGTGGGGTAACATCTGAAAGTGAGTCCTTACAACCTTGTTCAAATGGGGTATGCACTTGACATTTTGCCAGTCCCCATCCTGCAGCTCCACTCAATTCTGTCACCTGTTGGTGATTCATGGGAATTTGTGTTAGGTTCTAAGCTGACCCATATACTTCTTTAGGGATACCCCCTGTCTAATCCAGGATTGCAGCAGCAGCCTGCTGAGTAGGATGCTAAGGCAGATTCTGAGTCTGACGTAGGAGTTAGGATTAGTTGCTGATATTCTCTTTGGGAACAGAGGGAGTGGGTGGCAGGTGCCATATATTTGCCTTCTCTGACTAGTTAGAGCTCTTGTATAAACCTACATCTTGCTTTTAAACAGGACCCCAATTGCTTCTTAATGCACTTTCCTCTTTAAACAGTTTTGAAACCCGGTAGTGATCATTTCATCTAAAACCCCCTAAACAATACCTTCTATAGAGAATCTCATTGACTCTTGAGAAACCTTATGTCAGCCTTCTTTTCATTGACCATCAACCACTATATAAACAGCTCCTAATATAGCTCAAACGGAGCCCCATATAATTGAAAAGAAAGGCACTAATGCCCTTAACGCAAGTTTTAAGATGACATGAGAAGGGGAACTTACTGCTGTGGCCTCCATTTAACTTTCTTCCCTCTCTCTCTCTCTCTCTCTCTCTCTCTCTCTCTCTCTCATTTATCATCCATTTGTCTATCTATCCATCCATCTATCTATCATCTACCTACCTACCTACCTACCTATTGGTTCAGACCCCTAGCTCCCTGCTGTAAGAATTAGGGCTTCAGGTACTCTCCTTCCCCTCTAAGCAGCTCTCACACCCTCACCACGGTTCTCCACCTCCTGACCTTGGCCAACCCCCACAATGAATGGGGGCCATTACGGAACCAACCCTTTCACACAAAATGGCCTGCCAGAAGTCCAGGGGTGGGAACATCAGCAAGCTGGTTTTCAAAGATCTCTCACCCTTAAATGAAACCTCTTTGGTTCTTTTATGGCTTCTGTTGTTGGAGCCACAAGGACCCTTCAGAAAAATGCCCAGAGTCAGCTGGTCCCTGCCATCCCTGAAACCCAAAGGGCGGAGCTCCACGGGCGAGAAACTGCTCTCGAGATATCTCCAAGCAGCTTGTATTTCAAAAGAATTCAGCTTACCACTACTGTGGCTTTTAGCCTCTCTAATAAAGCAGTTTTTAAAAAGCTAAAAATGTAATCTGCCTTTTAAATCTGCTCTTCCTGCTGAGTCTAAATGGGGCTGCTGCAAAATGGCTGGCTGGCATTAGAGTTCCCCGAAGTCAATCCGCTGAAATGGGGTTGCTTGGGGGTTTGAAATATATTTGAAAACACACCAGGGGTGGCACAAAATAACAAAGGCAAGTTACATGAACGAGAGAAGCAGGTGGGGGTTTATAAAGCTAGAAAGAGTCACTTGTGTGTTTTGGAGACGTCAGATACTGAGATGGGGATGCTGACCTTAGACGCTCATCTATCTGATCATAAACATGTTCTTCATTTGGCATCAGAGAAAGAGTTGGGCTAATTAACAATGTGGCTTCAAATACACATCCCGGCACAGCCAACGCTGTATAAAGCCCCTGAAGAAACACCCTAGTACCCAAAGGGAGCTGAGGCTAAAGCAGGTCACAGGCAATGAGGGACGTTTCTATGATGTTTTCTCAGCAGCTTGGAGGACGGCCACATCATATATTTTTTCACCCTATTGAAAAGATGGAAGGCTCTCTGAGAGTTGCCTTTTTAGTAACACAAACTTTATTTTACTGTTGTATCACATGGAGGAAAAATCTAGATAAGAATTACTGTGGCAGAAACCTGCTGTAGGTAAACTGCATTTCTTTTATGAGGAGAAGACTAAGATTGTGACACATAACACATTATATGCTTAATAATTTCCTGAAAGGTATTGTATCTATGGATCAAAGTGATTTAAAATAAGGCTGACCGACTTTAGGGCAATAAATGTAAATTGTGGGTTACCCAGTAACAATTCAAATTTTCTGATAGGGCAAATTTGTATGAGTACCACCTTCCCCCCCTCAAA
Source organism: Noctilio leporinus (assembly GCA_004026585.1). Lineage (NCBI taxonomy): Eukaryota > Metazoa > Chordata > Mammalia > Chiroptera > Noctilionidae > Noctilio > Noctilio leporinus. The sequence continues at coordinate 472,142 of PVIW01000298.1, forward strand.
GGACACCTATCTCTCTACAGCCTTAAGAAAAGAAGGAAAAGTGAGGGAAAAGGGAAAAGGTCCAGTCAAGGAACTGTATGAATGACCCACGCAATGGACATGTGGGGATTGAGTGGGGTGGGGGAGTGGAGAGCAACTGATGAAAAACTGGGACAAATGAAGTACTGATACATACCGCAACTGTAATAGAACAATAAAAAAATTTTTTTTTTAAAGAATGAGACCAATTTTCCAGAAAATTTGCTGATTGAATGACATGAGCTGCCTTAAAATTTTCCTTGGCCAAAATGATACTTAAGAGGGAAGGTTATTTAGTAGCGTGTTTCAAAGAGCTGAAAAATCCTTAGCAAAATAGTAAATCTTTATGCAAGAAGGTCTTTGATGTTGCCTTTCCCATAGCTTTTCTCTATATGGAATACGTAGAGAGCAGACAACACTGCCAGAAGTTCTTGTTCTCTTTGTTGGATGAGGGTCCGGAGGTATAAACTTGAAAATACAGCTTCTGCCAACAAAAAATTGCTTGTTACCCTTTCAAGGCCAACGTGTGCACTGAAAGAAATGCCTCAGAACACTTGAGAAGGTGGATGCATATGAGTAAATTGCAAGGGATTGAAGCCTTGGTTTGGATAAGAATGGAAATATTCAGTCGCTTAGCCAAGGCCGTTCCAAAGCTCTTTGATCTGGATATCTCAGGAGAATGAACTTGGGCCATTCCAGCAGTCTCTGGTTTTGGCTAGGCAAAGCAAATAGTAAAGAAAGAAATATAAAATAAAACCCAGTTTTTAATTGGTTTTTTAGAACTTTCACTTCTGGCTACAAACAGGAGACAACAGGCAAATAGATATTGTTTTAAAAATGCTAAGCCAGGCCTTTTCCAACCTCAAGAAAACATTGGGGTTTGATTAGGTTCAGATTTGGGGCAAGTTTCAGGCTGGTGTTTGTTCTAGCGACTTCCTCCCCGTTCCTGTGGAAAGTGTTGGTCTGTTGTGGTTCTGGAAGCCACGTTCTGAGGGCTCTAAGCTGGGGCATCATGAGACAGGCTCCAATCTGTCATTTGCGCCTCTGCCCACGCATCCTTCAGTGTGTTCCTTGGACCCGGGCCTCCCCCGGCTTCATGAGCCTTTACATGAGTAAGCAGAACCCAGTTCACCTTTTTTCTCAACCCTCTACAGTCGAGCCTGTGTTTACCAGTCATTTCTGCCATCTCTTGTGTACACCAGTCCCTGGCTCCTTCAGATGAGCCTTTGTTTCATTTCTATCTTCAGCTGAGTTTCATTCCACTCCTCTAAGCTGCACCTTGCACCTGGGCATATTTCCTATGTTCAATCAGTAGGTTCTTTTGGCTGCACCAACTTATTCAACTCCAGAAATCTCTTTTATTTTTTAGGAGGAAAGATAATGCCTCCTGCAAAATAAAAGGAGGACAGAGAGGATATTAATATTTGGTCCAAGCTAATAGGCTCCAGATACTGTCCTAGATACTGTACTATCATTATGTAAATGATATCAATATAATAGGATATAACATATTGTCATAAGGATCAAAGGAGATAATTCATGTCAGATACTTAGCATGAGACATAGCACATAGTCAGAACTTAGTAAGTGTGAGTTATTATTATTTCCTAAATTCTTTCTTAGGAAAGAATAACCCAATCTGTTCCTTTTCGCAAGGGTCTCCTATAATATTCCTGGTTATTTATAATACTCCATAAATGTTTGTTGAATGATTGAGAAAATGAACTCTTGCCAGAAGTTATCTTATTACTATTGCTGATTTTTTTGGTTAACAAGATATAATTTGACAGATTAATTTATGTCCCTTTATGAAACCATAGTTTTGAAGAATCTGACATCAAAAAATGGCCCAGATAAGGCAAAAAAAATTCCCTTATTTCATCTTTGTTTCTTTTTCTTCATATTAGGTTATTAGCCACAAATTCTAATGAGCTATATCCTTCTTATGCTTGGATGAAATATAAATACATTACTTAGATATCACTGATTGATAGACCCAACCAGATAAAGCAATGTTTTGCAAACACAGAAACTAGGTTGAACTCAAGCCATGGGAATAAAAAAAGTAAGAGTGTGAGAAAATAGAATGTTGCCTGAAAAAAATTATAATTGAGGAAGCCAGTATAGGCAAAGACTTCGGGAATGGCAAGGATTTGGAATACTATTTCTAGCAGTAATATGGAATAATAGAAAAACTTGAATCTCTAGCATTTCATCTTTGGAGCTCATCCAGTTTTCTCATCTGCGAAATGAAAATGTCACATAGGTGAACTCCAGAACCTTCTAGGCCCAACATTGTGTGATTTTACTTAAAAATAATAACTTACATTTATATATCTTTCACCCATTAAAAAACTCTTTCGTATTCTCCTATTAAATATAAAGCTACTCTACTAGTAGGTGCACATAAAATATTTGAGAAAGAAGAAATATAACAGCTCAAATCTACATATTATAAAAAATGTGATGCACCAAAATTTGTTGCATAACTTGTCAATCACCAATGCCAGAAATAAATTTAGCATAAGTTAAAGTTAGCCTACCAGAATGTTGGAATGGAAGACCCTCAGAAAGCCTGGCGTTGCTGTGTTCATGGATGACGAAGGGTGCAAGGACAGGCCCAAGGTATCTCAGCTTCATGTTGAGATCTCTGGGCTCCTGATAGGCTCCTCCTCACATGACCTCAGCGCCACCGAATTAAATGCTTGCTTGATTATACTGACAGCCCCGTGCAACCCAGGCAACCTGAGCCAAACAGAGGGATATAAGTAATGAAAGGTATTAAAAATCAGAGAAAGAGTCCTGGCTGGTAGCACAGTGGATAAGGCGCCAGCCCATGAACCCAAAGGTCGCAGGTTCGATTCCCCAGTCAGGACACATAACCAGGTTGCAAGCCAGGTCTCCAGCCTGCTCTGTGGCTGGAGGCAGGTGAAAGGCAACCATACATTAATGTCTCTCTCCCTCTCTGCCTCTCTCCCTTCCCCTCTCTCTGGAAATAATAAAATAAAAAATGGGAAAAAATTTTTTAAAAAAATCAGAGAAAGAAGAAATTTTGATAGTTAAAATGTCTGGGAAACTTAAGTGATTTCTGCTTAGTGCCATTTTTATCTTATGAAGACTCTGGCTCATTTGTCATCTATAATCAAGGGAAAAAATATATTCTCTATGCCCCTTCCTTCCCCAATCTACTCTGGGAATGTTTAGTGTTTACATCTTTACCTATATTCTCCTGAACATAGGTGGGATCTAATTTTGTAAAACCAAATATCAACTTCTATTAGTTTCAATAAATTAAATATTAACTACAGATGTTTGAAAAATTAATGTTATGCCAGTTGTAAATTTATCCTCAAGAGAGGCAATGCCAAGAATCAGAACTTTTGTGCCGGCCTGCGAACCCAAAGGTCGCTGGTTCGATTCCCAGCCAGGGCAACATAACCAGGTTGCAAGCCAGGTCTCCAGCCAGGTCTGTAGCTGGAGGCAGGTGAAAGGCAACCATACATTGATGTCTCTCTCCCTCTCTGTCTCTCTCCCTTCCCTCTCTCTCTGGAAATGATAGATAAAATCTTAAAAAAAAAAAAAAAAAAAAAAAAGAACTTTTTAATCCTTAAATTATTTTCATGCTAGAAAACTAACATAATTCCATGTACTGTCAGTTAAAGTTTGAATTTTACATTAGGGTAGTTTTTAAGATTTCAACATGAACACTTATGTTATGTATATATTTTTAAAAGACTACAAAATTACTTCTTTTTTGGGGTATGATAAATTCTTATTGCAGCATGGAGTTTCTGTTAAAAATCTTTTATTAGAATTCATATGCTAAATATCAAACTAAGTAAGTGTCAAACTTTGAAGAAATATAAAGAAATGAGTACTTTCCATTTTATTAGCATGTGCAAGCAGGAATCCTTTGGCACACATTTGAATACTAAAGAGTTTACAGTGGTTTTAAAGCAAGAAACATTTATCAAAAACTAGAATGTACAAATCATTAGGCCAGGAGCTTGAGATTCCTTTCTCTTAGAAGCTTATAATCTAGCAGATCAGGTCAATAACATTTCCTGTAAAGAAGCAGATGATAAATAATTTTGGCTTTGTGAACCATAGTCTCTGTTGGAACCATTCAACTCTGCTATTGTAGAAAGAAAGAAGGAAGCAGTCATACATAGACAATATACAAATGTATGAGAGTGACCATGTTCTAGTAAAATGTTATGGATAGACACTGGCATTTGAAATTCACATTATTTTCATGTGTTATAAAATACTACTACTGGTTTGATTTTTTTAACCATTAAAAAATGTAAAAACCATTTTTAGCTATAGGCCACACAATAACAAGTAATGGGCCAAATTTGGCCTGTGGGCTGTAGTTTACTGACCCCTGTAGTACATGTGTACGTATGAGGTCTGTCCTGAAGGTATAGAGCGCACAAACAGTTTTGATTATATTAATATTGGCTCAATACTTTTGGAACAGACCTTGTAAAACAAAATGGAACACATGGAATAACATGCTATTTTGGAGGAAACATATGCTGTGGGAGTGCAAATTGGGGAGATTAATTAGGAAAGCCTGTAAGACTGATATCTTTATGAAAATAATCATTTTGTAGTCATGTTTTTTGAAATGAGATTTACATAGCTTAAAATTACCTACTTTAAAATTAGCAACCAAGTGGTGTTGAGAACAGTCACGATGTTGTGCAATTGCCACCTTTATCTAGTTCTAAAACATTTAAAAAGTTTTAAGTATATAAATGACATGGCTTGATCTACATTTCATAAAGCTCATAATTGTTATTGTGTGGAGAATGAATTACAATGGAGCAGGAATGGAAGTAGCTAATTCCAGTTTTGAGGCTCTTGCAGTGTTAGGCATGAAATGGTTGTAGCCTGGACCAGAGGGTAGGCAGTAGCAATGAAAAGAAGCAGAGAGACTGAAACTACTCATAGAACTGGCAGGACTGGCTGGTAGATTGGCAGGAGGGAAAAGGGGCACTGGAAGATGACTCCTAGGGTACTGGCCAAGCAAGTAAATGGATGGAAGTATGTTTTACTAAGATGGCAAAGACCAAGAAAGGGACAATCTGAGTAAATGTCTCAATGGATCTATTTTAGGAATATGGAGTCTCAGTATGAGCTGTATAACAAGGTCTATGTTGGACAGAGTAGCTTACCTCTGCTCCGAGATACATCCAGTTCGCCCAGGTCATCTTTCAGGGTCCCAGCCAACTAGGTCACTCATCCTCTAACTTTGGGTCTGATTCCCTTTGCATTAAATGCTTCCACTTTTCAAATCAGCTGAGACATGAATGAATGTAAGCTCATGCAATCTAGTTCAGAGACTCAATAAACATGTTCATATACAGGGATAATGACAGCTGCCTATCCTACTTTGCAGGATTATTGCGGGGGTGAGATGGGTATTCCGTAGGTAAAATAAAGCCCTTCATAAACTCTAAAGTGGTCACAAATGTGATGGGTTTAAAAGACTTTCAAAGCAGTTTAACTTACCAAACCTACATATTTACACCAATTTCACTAATCAGTTGAAAATTTATAATAAACTTTTATTTAACCAGACTGGTTGTTGCCAGATGGCCACAAAAATGCGGCAAAAACTCACATACTTTTGTGCTGAATGGAGCATAATTTAGCACATAGGCTAAATTGGGTACATAAAACCCTGACATACAATTTTAAAAGAATTACTTTGTATTAATTAAGGACAAGTCATTCTAATGCTCCTGCCAGCAACAGCTTTCAACTGGGTGTTCTGTTTGTACAGGTCCTTTTTTTTTACTCTTGGTACTCTCACCTCCTGGCAAAATTGAGAGCAATTGCCTAGAACAAGAATAAGGGGTTGTTACATTACCTGTTCTCTTTCAGTCCATTATCCTGGAAGTCAGCCTTTCCTGCTGCTCCACTGTAGCCTCAATTCCCTTAGCTCTAACCCTCTGTCCAGGGCTGGCTTTACGGGCACATGACTTGTGCTCAACAGTGCTTCACACTTGGTTTATTTCTCTGTCTCTGTAGAAATTCTTAGAAATTTTATCTTTGAACTTAAGCTTCATACATGAAGTCCGATGGGACAACAAAGCATGCATTTGAGCAGAGGAGGTATGACTAATTCCCACTCTTCCTAACTCCCACTCTTCCCAACTGCCTCATTTGCAGGTAGTATTTTCAGTGCCTGTCAGCATGAAAGCACTATGGGTGGGACTTCAGCAAAATTCAAAGCAAATAGAAAGCAAGTATGTTACGTCTAGCACTAAGTAGCAGAGTTGGAGGAGGAGGTACTCTAATAGTCTCCAAAGACCACACTTTCTGCTCAAATCAGAATTTGTTTCAAATGCAGGAGGAAAGCAATCATGTTAAGAAGCCCAAATAACAAGCCAACCCTATTGTATCTCCATTACTTCTCTGTATAGTCACTCAGTTATGCTGAAAATGATGGTGTAGAGTGAAAGGGAAGGACAGGGAAATTCACAGTTCCTTTTCCTTTCAGCCCTTTTTTTTTTTTTTTTTTTTTTGCTCATCAGTAAACCAAAGGGAGGGAATGTGAGTAGCATATGTGCGTATCTAGAAGTAAAATAAAAATAATTGACTTGGTTTTGTTCAGCATTTCTACTATTCTGGGAGAAACAAAATACATATGCTCATATGAGCTACTTCAACACATAACATTTTGTAATTAGCATGGCCCTTTTTTAAAAAATTTGAGTGAGTCCTTTGAAATGACTTAAAATGATTATATTCTCTTAAAGAATCAAAACAGTCCCTCCAAAATGGACATTTAATGTGTTTTATAGATTCTTTGCTTATTGACAATGCTAAAGTTGTTAATCGCCTTAATTTTTAAGTTATTGAGATTTAATTAAAATTTTACTGTACTCTAAATTTCTTAATGAATCAGCAAAATGTAACCATAGGGAAAACATGTCTGTCACATCTGTTGGAAGGAGTAGACAGATCCTGCTTCAATGGAGGCACTGCTTGATAGGAAACACGCTTGCATTATTACCCCTTCCTTACTGCCTCTGGGAGAAGGCATGGCTTCATCTGATTACTGAGTTTGGAAAGGGAAGCTGCAGATGGAAAGCCAACATTTTTCCTCTCTAGTATGCAGCCACTGGCAGGAGCTCAGCTCCTGGGTTCATACAGGAAGTTTTCCCACATAGGATGGTTCTGGTGGTCCAGACACTGGGTGGGTAAGTCTTTCTAACTCTGAGGTCCAGTCCTATTAGGAATCTTGCATGTCTGTGAAGGCATAATTTGAAAACAACAACATTCTCTAATATGACATTTAAAACAACATTACCTGTTGCTGATTTCTTTGAAATATTGATACAATTTCCCTTGAAAAGGTAGCAAAATCTGGATTGAGCTCTATCAATTTAAAATAAAGGTGATATGGACCCTTATTCACCTTATACTTTGTCTTAGTTCTTCTTTAGTCCAGAACTCAGGAGGGGAAAGGGAGACTATTTATTTGGCCCCTTGAACTTCAACAAGGTCAACACCGTTACTCTAATATTGGTAACAACTTTAAGAAAAGTACATGATGCAATGGGATCAGTGGCCTCCATTTTCATTTCCACCTTCATGTTCCTTTTATATTCTTGGAGGTGGTATAATATAGCTGAAGCTTAGAAGAGTTTTTCACAATGCTCCCAAGGCAAGAAGTAACTGGTAAGTTAAGGTCTGAAATATGGGCATGGGGGAGACAGGCCATGGCCTGTGACTGGCCTTCCAAGAGGCAGGGCTTGCACTTTCATGTTCAGTGAAATAGCTCCCTGAGTTCAGTCTCAGTCAGACTCAGCCACAGGCTAGGTGTAGAGGTAATGTTCTACACAGAATTTACACTGAAAATAGGAGGCCCGATATTAGAACAATCATATTATCCTGGCCTAAATTATAACTCTGTGGTCAAGTCAAGCTTGTCAGGTTGTCCTAAAATATATCCTAAGATCCATTATTAGTAACCCCCATCCTAGCCTCACTCACCCTCCCCCAATAAAAGTCTCCAATGAATGATCTAATTCCACTTTCTTTCAGTAAACATGGAAACAAGAGTATATCTTTCAGAATATACTTTTCACCCTCCCTTATCCCATTAAATCAAATTCTAAACAAAACTGGTTTGGTTTATAAAAGTCCTTTAACTTAAAAAGCTCACAACCAACTTTTCTTTGGCAGAGAAAGCTCTGTGGAGACTAATGAGCTCCAGATAGCTTTGGGGGTGGTCAGCAGGGCTCAATGGATTCTGTAAAGTCCCACCTTGGGTTTCCTCTTTTAATGATGCCCAAAATAGACCCATTCATCTATATTTAAACTTTCTAAAATTAGCAAGAGAAAAACAGAATAGCAAGCTGGAGCCATAGGCTACTCCATTACCTCAGTTATTAGCCTGACAAAATAAGTGACTTTCCATTAAACAGCAGTGACAGAAAAGGAGGAAGGTTTAGAGGTCAATAGCTCCTGTGATATGTATCCCTAAATGTAGTATTTCTCTAGGGACTGTTGGAATTAACTGCTGACAAGCTAATTGCTCTTATTTCCTAATTAACCAAGTCTTGCTTCATTAGTAGTTTGTCGAAATTGGACAACATTTTCAAGGATCTAAAGATCTACCCAACATAATTAGTAAACAATTGAAATGAAACCAGCCTCCACTTGTTGACAAGATTAATTGAATAATTATTGTTTCATTGAGAAAGAAAAGGGTAAGGAAATGTATTGAATAGCAAGAGAATCTGTGCCAGGCTTTCCTTGGGTGAAATCTCCTAAGAAACACACGAAAGGCTTCTATTAAGAACAGCTATTGAATCCAATCTATGGAAAGAATCCTAACATGGAAGGCAGTAATGAGTTTGCTATGATTTATTGGGTCTTAATGATTTTCAATAAACTATACTTTTTCATATACACTTAACATCTGTATATTTTATCTAAAACTAACCATGTGGGTAAATTTTAAACAGGCATTTAAAAAATGCTCTACACAAATATAACTTTGAAAAACATGAGGTGATTCAGCAAAGCAAATTGTACACTGGAACTTTTGGCAAATATGTCAGAACAATGTGTTTAGTTTAGTTTGACTTAATAGCTGTGATTTTTGAAATTATTCAACTGCTTTTGAGTACTGAGTGCAAAAGACAAAACTTTACATCGAACTTCCATGGAAATTTGTGCGTGTGTGTGGCATAATTAAGCTCTAGTGCTGATTTTGAAGTTTGAAAATTGGTCACTGTGGACAGTCTGTGATTTCATTGTACTTGAGCCTGTTTTTTTCTTGTCAAAAATGATTTCAACCACACAGCTCAAACTGTCGGTAAAAAAGGATCCTGGCTGTCTCAGACATGATCGTTGCCTCTGGAGACTTGAGAGACTGTTAAGTAAAAACCTATTTTAAAAGGTCTGGAAATTTGCCAACCCCTCTATCAATAGAAAATAAAATTTCCCGGATGACTACAGGTATGTCTACAAGGGGAAGAGGGAGTCCACCACTCTCTTCCCAGGTGCACTGACATTTTTGGGCCAGAGAGCCAAAGGGAACCTGTGCAGAATTAGAGTCCTCAGCTGTCTCCAAGTGACAATGTTATCAAGTTTACCTTACCGGAATTTACTGTATTTAAACAAATTATACCAAGGTGCAGAAGTGGTACTGATGACCATCTTAAAAGTGGCAGCAACGATTTAATAAGCAACTGGTAGGCGCATTCCTGCATTAAATCTCTCCAAGGATCCTGCCAGGGAAGTTTTCTCCCTGTTTATAAATGAGGAAACTGAGGCTCACAACAGCCACATGCTTTTGAGACAGTCACACAGCTGATGAACAAAGGATGCAGGAATCAACCCTGGTCTCTCTTGCTGAAGAGAGCAGCCAAGAAATGATGTACTTGGATCAAGTTTATATGGAATATATGTAGATGATCCACAATCAAATAGTATACTTAGGGGAGAAAAAATCAGTTCATCAGTTCGTTGGGGCGAGTGAATTGAAAATGACATCCTATTGAGAAGCTATATTGGGCTTGGGACCAAGAGTTCAATTATGGTCATATAGACTGAGAGAGTGCCAGGATATCTTTTCTCTATCTGCACTAATCTCCAACCTTAGATGGAAGAGCCTGCTCGGCTTTCCTATTAGAAGCAGCAATGGTGGTGGTACAATATGGCAGCCTCACCGGCTGAATTGCAGTAACAGGGGACTGACTGTTAGGGCACAGCTTGGTGGGCAAGTCTACACGCAGGAATGAGGAAGCCTGGGTTCACCCTGGCCCTGCCCTGTGATGGACCCCTGGGCAAACCACTGCAGGGCCAAGTGATTCTCAGCCCCAGGGAAACCAGCCCACTCTCTCAGGAGCTGACTTCAATCAACGCAAGTCTGGGAAGACACTACAGACCCTTAGTGGGGGAAGCTAAGTGACTACCATGCAGCAGCCAGTCAATCATACACAATAAAGACTGCCCCTGGCCCCAAATGCTAATAATGCCTCCACTAAGAAACACTGAGTCCAACCTCAAGTTTCTTTATTTTTGCATGGAGGGTCTTGCCTGTCTGTCTTGAAGCCTTTCCTCAGGGGGGCAGATCAGTGCCACAGGTGGGCAGCTGGACTGCCTCCCCTCCATGACCAGAGCACATCCAGGTGGCTCTGTTTTACATCTTGGGATGCTGGGTGAGCCTTATTTGAGGAAAGGATTCCTTGATTAAAAAAATAAAATAAAACAAGTTTGAAAATCAGTGGATTACAAGACTTTAAGCTCCTCTCTATTCTGGGTATTTGTGAGTTGGGGAAAATTGAAGCTGAAATGAGAAAGGAGAGTTCTAACAGGAAGAGGAGTTAAGCCTGGTAAGATCTGGGGGGACAAGTGAGCAGGCTCAGCTGCACCCTGGCCTCTGGCCCACAACCTTGTGGGTCACAGCTGAGGAGGGGTCAGACTTCACCCTTTCCAACGCAGGCACAATCTACTGGATTAGTGGCCAGGGTTGGAAGATTCTCCCTCCGGCTCCTACTCATTATAATTCGCAGACAATGTTCTGTTCCTCTGTAGGTTTGGTATTTCATATTGCTATTCATATAGGTTTTACAGTACAGGATGGGCATTCCCAAAAGCCTTGAAATGCACACCTCTGCTGCCAGTCAAGGAGTCAGCGTGGCCCACCTCCAACCACTGGTATAGGAGAAATTCTTATAATAGGTGTACCTCTGTCACAAAAAGTTTTATGCAAATAAAAATGTAAAAGCTGGAATTCATGTTCAGTGAAACCTGGGAGCTTATAATAATACCCCCTGGAAAGTGGAAAATCTTTCTTTAATGTGTGTAATTAACTGCTAACTGCTTTATCTATTTATATTGTGTTTCCTTAAAGTGATGGATGGCCATGCTACTTTGAAAGCCCACACATTGCTGCATTTCCCTTTGAATAATTCATTCCACACGGACTACCTCAAGGGGAGTATGTCTTTCATGGGTCCTCAGAAACAAGAACTAAATAAATGGAACGTGGTCTTGAAAATGGATACATACAAGGAAGGAGAGAAAATTTATATTTATCTGCTGGACAGTGTTTCTAGTTTTTTTGTTGTTGTAATTTTCAGTAACAGGATATAATTTATCAAAATATCATATAAAATTGATCATCTGTTCTGTCTGTTGTAGCTTTCCAACAGGACTAAGGAAGATTAATTCCACTAAGGGGCTGTCATGTGATACTAGCAGTCATTATTTGCTGGTGAAACTTTAATAGGCCACACTATATTAAATAATGTAAATGAAGAAATAAAAAAATAGAAAATGCTTATCTATTTGTGAGCATAAGCAAGTTTCAAGGATTCGATCTTTCTACAGAACACTCTGTGTATGGTGTTCTGTGAAAAACCAGAAGGCGGTGAAGTGTCATATGTTGTCCTTGTTTATGATCCCAATGTGGAAACATGACACAGTCACCTTGGAGGAATAAGATATACATAAGGTGGAGTATCATCATTCAGTACATTTACTGAATACACACAAGGGGTAGCATGACATGCTAAGAAGTAGTACTAAAGCAATATACCAGTGTGACTTAGAGGCACCCATGGTAAAATTTGAGTTGGGTCATGCTGCAATGGGGAGGAGGCAGACAGACCTCAGGTGACAGGAAGGTGACAGGAAGGTGACAGGACACCCAGTTGCATGGATGTGGGGCTCTGCTCCAGGGCTTCTATCTGGAAGGCACCTTCTAACATCCAGCTCTTTCCTCAATCCTGCATTCTTTGATGCACATGGGACAAGAAGTGCACATGGGAGAGAAACCCAGTTCAAAGTGTCTGTAATGACTACCAGGGTTCTTTATTCTTTGTTACAGGGAAAATAGTTGTTATCTACTTTTTGTGTAATAGTTGAGTAAAAGGTGCTTGATTGTAACTCTAAGAAAGGCTAAAAAGCAAGTATTTTCGAGTTGGAAAATTACACAGGAATAATTAAACAATAGTAATAAAACAAAGATAATAAAGTATAACAGAAATATACATACATGAAGTAAAACAAAAGAACTAAAATAAAATCTAGGTTATGAGCTTAATGTAAATAGACTGAATTATTCATTTACATGAAGACTAATAGACTGGACATGCCATTTACAAAAAGCACATAAAAAAAGTGATAGATTTCTCGTGCTAGTAAAGATGATATATAAGACTACCACAGCCTCTCTCTTCCCCTGATTCCAAATGAAAACCTGGATAGATTACAAAAAGCAATGCAGCAACTATCTGAAGAATCTGAGAGGTAAACAATAGCAGACTTCTGGGGAGGAAAGTGAAGAATGACCAGTAAGAATATTTACTATTGTTTCATTTTTTCCTCTAAAAAAATGTTAACAAATAGAACCCAGCAATATATAAAAGGGGATTCTATATCACAATCAAGTGACATTTATCTTAGGAATGAGAGGCTCATTCAAATTTCACAATCAATCAATATAATTCACCATATTAACAGATGAAAGAAGAAAAACTGCATCATCATCTCTGTAGATGTAGAAAAAAACATTTGACAAAATTGAACATATGTGTGTATTAATGGTAAAAAACTCAGCAAAATGGGAACAGAAGAAAATGTTCTTAACCTCAAAAAGTGCAAGATATATGTTTATTTAATTCATTCAAAAAGAAATGGGAAATTTTAATTAAATAATTACCAGAGAAGAAATTGAGAAGGTGACCAGTGCCCATTGACAAGATAATGGTTAAATTGTACTTAATCTTGTGAAGTTATTTAAAGGACTCTAGACCAGTATATTTCATTCCTAGAAATTCATCAGAATTACTTTGTGGAACTTAGAAAAGTTAATTTAATTAAAAATAGGCCCTGGCTGGTAGCTCACTAGATAGGTGCCAGCCTGCAAACCCAAAGGTCGCTGGTTCAATTCCCAGCCAGGGCACATAACCAGGTTGCAAGCCAGGTCCATAGCTGGAGGCAGGTGAAAGGCAATCATACATTGATGTTTCTCTCCCTCTCTGCCTCCTTCCTCCCTTCCCCTTTCTCTAAAAATAATTTTTAAAAATAATCTTAGAAAGAAAATAAAATAATAAAAATTTTTTTAAAAAGAAAAAACAAAAATACCTGTTTATTGGTGAGTCTGAGAATACTTGAATTGGAACTTCTAGGAGCCAGGCCTAAACATTAATATTTCTTTAAATTCCCCAGGTAATTCTAATGTGCAAACTAGGTTTGCCTGTTCCAGTCTAAAGAAGTGATGAGGATAATCTCCAAATTATTTTTATAAAACCACCTACAATTTAATACCCCAAAACAATGAAAAAGACTAGAGATCAATTGCTTATAGATATAGAAGAAAAAATAAAATAAAATGTTAGGAAATAAAAGCCAGTAGCATATACAAAGATACATTTACTTTATCAGTGTAATAAATTAAACCATTTATTGATGTAATTGATTATATTAAATTAATCAAATTAAAGTAGAAAGACTATACTATCATATATAAAGAAATGGCATAACATTAAGAAGCCACTCTAAATCAAAAAAATCTTAAGAGAGAAAGGGAAGAAAATTATTTTTGTGAAATACTCAACCCACTTTGATTAGAATCAGGAACCTGACAATGCTACCTACAAAAGACCTGTAAAGAAATATAGAAAATCATTTTGGAGGACAAAAAAGTTAAATATGTAGGGGTCAGGCTTAGGAGAGGAAGAAAATAGTAAGATTTACGCATATTGGGTATGTATGTGGTGCTGATAAAATATCCAATTAGGATTACAAGTAGGCAGTTTGATAGTTGAGTCTTTCTTAGTAGAAGAAATATTTTTTTGACCCAAGTCTCATTTCTTTGATATTTCCTATAAAACTTTGCAGAAGGGTTACCTAAAATGGTTCTCCACATTCCTCAGGTTCACGTCTATTTGCAGTCTACTCGAATCATGTTTCAGCCCCCTTATCCCAGGCATCAGATCCACTGAGCTCTCTCAGTGCTCCGGAAATCCCCTCCCGTTTCATTTCAGCTGCATTTGACTCATTGACTACTCCATCCTTCTCATATTTTCTTCTTGTAGCTGCCAGAATGCCACACTTTTCTGCCTCATTTTTTGCCTGCCTCATTTGCTGCTAGATTTTCCTCCTCTGCATTTCTTCTAAATTTGGGGACATTCCATAGCCCAGTGCTGGCCATCTTTTTCTCCCTCTGTAACCTCCCTATGTGACCATTGAGCTCCGGAGGCTTTACCTACCATCCATTTGCTGATGACCCTCACTCACATTCACAACTCGAACTCAAATCTCTTTCCTGAACTCCAGGTCATATATACAATTTCCATTGGGATGCCTGCCCCCCCTCCCCCGCCCCACACACATATTCACTTTCCCCCCCTCCCTGTCACCTCAACTATACTAATATCCTTTTAACTGATGTCTTACTATAACTATAGCCACTTCTCCATCCTACATCTCATTCATTTTCCACACAATAGCCAAAATGATTTTCTTTTTAAAAGACAATTCAGGAAAATATCTCTTACCTGCTTAAAATCCTCCAATACCTTCCTAGAGCTCTTGAGATAAAGTCTAAACTCTAGCACAGCTTACAAGGCTGTCCTTGCTTGCTAGGCCAACACCTTTCTCTCATGACTCACCTAGGACCACTCCTCTGCCTCCCGCTCCTGCCATGATGGTCTTCTCTTGTCCTCAAACAGGCCCAGCTTAGGTCCACTGCATTTTCCTTTCTCTTTTTTCTGGAATGTTCTTCCAATGGCTGGCTTCATGCCATTTCATTCACTCAGCCTCCAGCTCAAATTACTTTTTCCGTGGGACTTTTAAAAAGGACCTCCACCCACTGTCTATCACTTTGGTCTGCTTTGTATTTTTCACAGCACATATTACTTTCTAGAATCACCTTATCATCTCCCTTTCTCGTCAGACCATAAACAATCTTAAAACTGAAATCATGTCATTCTTATTCATCAGTCAGTCTATTTCTTTCGTCTAGAATAATGCTTGGTACCTTAGTATGTACTCAGAAGTTCTATTGGATGAATAAAGGATTGAATTAGTAATAGTAGTTTTTTGGTTTGTTTAAAGATTTTATTTATTATTTTCAGAGAGAGGGGCAGAGAGGGAGGCAGAGAGGGCAAGAGACATCAAGCCTCCAAGCCAGCTGGAAACCTGGCTTACAACCTGGTTATGTGCCCTGGGTGGGAATCGAACCATCAACCTTTGGGTTCACAGGCCAGCACCTTTTTAATAATAGTTTTTAACCGACACTAAAAAGCATTTGATCTTTTGCAGTGCCCTGTGACTTTCCTTACCTGGTGTCATTCCTGTGATAACCTGTAAGGTAGGTAGCATTGTTGTGTTCATCACAGGTGAACTGAGTGATTTTGTGCCCCTTTTCCTCCACATCTACAAGAGAGGAAAATTACATTTTTTAAGCTTCTAAAAAAGAAGAGAGTCCAGGATGTTTAGTAAAATTATTTAATAGGCCAAGCTAACCATCTGTGAACTTTTGCTTTTTGTTCTTAACCAAATGGTAGAAATAGAACTACATGTGTTTCTATCCTGAACATGACAAACCATTGAAAGAAAATGCTCTCTATTATTCCTGGGTCCAGATGCAAGAGGTCCATGGTAGTCCATGCTCTGTAATTAAATGAGATTTCAGGCTCAGCTTCTAATCCCCTGAGACACAGAATGTGCAGCTGTACTAATAACTCAGCCTATTATACGGAAAGCCAGCCGGACCCTTATTTCTTTATGGACATACACACTTGCACACACACTCACACATATACATTCACATTTATATTTTTAAAGCCAACAACAATCTAAACACAAGGTTCTCATTCTGTCCTTAAATATGGGAAATAATATTAGATTAAGTTAATGTAATCACTAACATCATGTTCCGTAAATTGAAAACTAATGCAGCTTTGTTCGCCAACCCCCAGACTGCCCAAGAAATCAGAATTTCCAGAATGCCCAGACCCACACTTTTCTATGATAAAATATAGGTACCCCACTTGGACGAAGGTGCATAATTTAATATTTTATTGTGTTTGATTTATAGGCTTCCTCCGTCCTTATTAGATGTAAGTTTTCACAATTGAGGAAAGGCCTTAAAGAAAACACATTTTGTGGTTAAAGATGTATCCCACATGTGCTGGGCTGGCAATTGGAAAGGCTGAGCCCTTGTCCTGGAGCCCTCGCAGTGCTGCTGCTGCTGCAAGTTCTGAGTTCTGACTGCAGAGCTGGGGTTCTCAGGGCTGAAGGAAACAGGTCCAATGTTCAGGTTCCCAGCTGAGAGCCTCCCTTATTTCTCTGAGGCCTGATGTTATATCCAAACTCAGGATGAAATCTGGTATGCAAAACCTTGAAACATTATATCAAAATTTGCTTTTGTCTTGTTTTCTTCTTTTTTTTAAAAAAAGAAATTTTTAAAGGGTTGGGAGAGTGATTTGTTTCTGACAACCTTGGCAAGGCTTTTGCTAAGTACACTTTCAGAGCAGAAATTCCCTAGCTGATAAAGACCTGTGCATGACCTCAAATATCTACAGCTTGAGAAATGTTCTGTGGAGCCAGAGATGTTTTCAGGCAAGAATTCCAGGGCCTGATGAACAAATCGAGGTACCTCTGGACTTTTGACTATCAGGGCTTTTTTCCTAAAGCCAGGCCTGCCCTGGAGACTCTGGCCACGGAAAAGCGTCCAAGCTACAGGACTGACATCACTGGAGAATGGAAATATCCTTTCAGCTTTTCCCAACTCACAGTCCCTGCTTATCTAAACCCAACTCCAGGGCCTCCTGACCTTGACGATGTTTCCACGCCCCTTGTCCCTAAGGAATTATTCGCTCATGCTTCTCTTGGATCTTCGCATTTCTATTATGTCAGCGATCACATTCTGTCTTACCTCCTAACCCATGACACAGGGAACAGGGGGCTATGCTCTCTACTTCGCGTCCCCTAGTTCATCTCAAAGTCATTTTTCATTTCTCCCTCCACACCCACTATATCTCATTCATCATTAACTCTCACTGAATCTCTCTCCTCCGTAGCTCCTGAAGCATTTACAATTTATATTTTCACTGCCTTAACAGAGTCCAGGCCACCTTCAGGTCTTGCTTTTATCATCACAACAATCAAATGGGTTTTTCTGGCTCAACTCTTGCCCTCTGTCTCCCTCTCCTTGTCCATGTATTAGGTCTGCCTGGAAAAAGTTCAGCCATTGTTAATACAGAAAGGTTTGCACAACATGATGTGCCCTGGCAGTCAAGGAGAGTGGATTGGAATAGGCACATGTGTGAACAATGACAACCTCACTGTACCTAGTCGGTAGATTCTGTTGAGTGAGCATGTGTACTGTGTGGTCATCACATTCAAAATGACTAAGTACAGAAACAAATCTGCATCAAATTTTGCGTTAAGCTTAAACATTCCTATGTGGAAACCATTTGGATAATTCAGAAGGCTGGAGCTAGGGGCAACTGGTGATTGGCAGCTTTATCATGACAATGTGCCTACTCATCACATCTTATGCAGAGTTTTTTGGCAAAACATCAAATCACCCAGGTGACCCAGCCCTTCTACATCCCAGATATGGTGCCTTGGAACTTCTGCATTTTCCCAAAACTAAAATCACCTTTGAAAGGGAAGAGATTTCAGCCCATTGATGAGATTCAGAAAAATACAACAGAGCAGCTGATGGTGATTAGGAGAACTATGTGAGATCCCAAGGTATCTACTTTGAAGAGGACTGAGGCATTATTGTCCTATGTACAATGTATCTTCTTTAATAAATGCCTTTATTCTGCATATTACATGGCTAGACACTTTCTGTACAGACGTTGAATTCCTTACTCTGAAGCCAGACTGCTTTTTCTAAAATACCTATTTATCTCATTCCCCTACTTAAAACCCTTAGCATTTTCCCATTGTCCATGAAATAGAATACAGATCACTTACCATGACTTATAAGGGTCTGTTCATTTCTTCCATCTAACTCTTGTACTATACACTCCAGAGATACTTAACACCTATTAGTTTCTCCAGTAAAGCCTGTCGGGCCCTTCCTTGCCTCTGAGCCTTTGCCTATGCTGTTCCCTAGTACTTTTCCTATCTTTTCTTGGGGCTGTCCTGTTCATGCTTTTGTTCACAACTTAGAAGCCACTTCCACCTGGATACCATCCTTGACCTCTCTCTCATCTTGCTCTTCTTTCACATAGCATTTTGTCCTCCCCTAGTACAACATGTAGGTTTTGTTATACTTGTAGTTTTTCTTTTCCTGTCTAAACTAGAAGCTTCCCAAGGACAGAAATGGTATGTGCGTTACTCTCTTTTTTTTTTATCTTCATCACCTAGTTCAGTGGCTGGCACATAGAAAGGCATTTAATATCCATTAAATATTAGTCTTTGTATCCTTCCATACATCTTGACTCAATGCCTTGCACAAAGTGGATGCTCAATACCAATCTGATAAACCAAATCAAATTGACACATTGGTTGAATTGTGTGATAGAAAATGCAGGTCTGTCGAGAAACAGGGTCACATATTTATCTGGTTTAGAAACTATTAAGAGGCAATCTGCTGAAAAATGGACTTGACTCTGCTGATCAATGACGTATGACCAGACTGACCAGACCATAATATGGTTGCTCATAATCATCTGGCAGATGTTAGTGTTTGATCTCTACTCTCTGTGTGGTAACTCCATCTGTTGCCTGGAAATTGACTGCTACCGGGGTTGGTTGGAATTAAAAATGACCATAATTCTGATTATAATAATGATAACCAGTAATAGGCATTTATCATGTTCTTTACATGCACCAACTCATTTAATCCTCACAACAGTCCTATGATGTAGACACCATTAGTATTCTACTTTACTGTTGAGATAACTGAGACTGAGAAAGGTTCAATCATTTGCTTAAAGGCACACCACTGGAAAGTGGTAGAGATGAAATGCAAACCCCTGCGTCTTACCTTGGATTTCATGCTTTTAATGGTTATTTAATGAGTAGTGGCTGCATTATTGCCACTACTCCTTGCTAACTAGGGGCATGAATGTGGGGGTGTATGAATTCGTGGCCTATGCAAAAGTCTTAGGAGTCTTTTGTGTGGGCAGCATACATAATGCGTAGGAAACAAGGTCAGCCTCTTGTCATACCTGCTGGACTTGATTTTAATAAAGCTTTGCAAGCAAAGCATAAGAGAAATGGGAGCAATTTGGAAATAAATTACTTCCATTATGCTGCAGGATCCCCTCTATACTGCGACATTTAGGAATCATTCACAGATGTATGTTTACAGTTAAAAAATCAACTATACTGTGCTCAATTATATGGGGGGAAAACTCTAGTAAACAGTTTTTAATTGGATTGAAATTAAGATAAATTTTGGATAATGAAGGAAAATGTCTTAACAGCAAGATTTATAGACTGTGTGCAAAACTGCCATTGGAAGTGAAGGAAGCCCAGTATTTTGAAATGCAAAATTTACATGCACATGAGGAAAAGGGATTATGTGTACAATTTATTTTTGTATAGTCATGAAATTCTTTTGAAATAACTTAGGATATATGTGGGTTATTCAATAGACAGATAGGAGGGAGCATTCACTGTACAAATTCCTATGCTAAGTACTACGGAAGATACAAACTTCTCTGAAATCTAGTTACAGATTTCAAGTGATTTATAGTTTACTTCGTTTTAAGACTTCTATTTTAAAGGGACTATAGGATGTAGGCATAAAATGTTCGTGTATTTAGAGTATGAAGTTATCAAATGATCTTTTGGAAGAAATGCCACATTTGATAAAAGAGGAAATGAGATCCAGAGGCACAACATTCTGAAAGAAGAGAAAGACAAGGATTCTTTTTCTCTTTCTCTAACTCTAGGATTGAACTGCAATAAAATGTGTATAGAACATTTTTTTAAATTAATTATCTCCAGAGAGAAGGGCAGGGAAGGAGGAAGAAAGGGAGAGAAATGGAGAGAAACACCAATGTGTAGTTGCCTTTCACCTGCCTCCAGTTATGTACCCGGCTGGAGACCTGGCTTGCAACCTGGTTATATGCCCTGGTTGGGAATCGAACCAGTGACCTTTGGGTTTGCAGACCGGTGCCTTATCCACTGAGCCACCAGTCAGAGCCCTTGTGTGGAGCATCTTTTATAAAGCTTTAGAAAAAAAGGCTCTTTAAAATAATAGCAATATGGTGTGGGTTTTGAAGGATAGCACTGGAGTCCCCTTTAAAATCATATAAATGACTTAGGACAAACCATAGTATACTTGTATGCTAAACACTTGCTGTTCAAAGTGTAGCCTGCAGAGTGGCAGCATCATCCCTTGTGAGCTTAATAGAGATACAGAATCTTAGGCCCACCCAGCCCTGCTGAATTAGAATCTATAGTCACCCAAGCTGAATTTGTATGCACATTAACATTGGGAAGCATTGGTCTAAATAACACATCTGTGGCACAGGAGATTTTGCATATTTCTCTTTTTGTAACAATCAAGTTGTACGACATTTCCATCTATCTTTCTAAATTCGTTCATCTGTCCTTCCATCCCCAACTCATCTTCAGATAAACTGATTTTTCTCACTATCTCTTCAACCTAACTGAAGCTTTTCTGTTTCTACTTCTTTCCACAAGAACTGCTCTTTACCAGAACATCTTCCATTCTTCTTTCTGCCTAGACCATATAGAACTATTTGTATTTCCAGAAGGTGCTGTGTTCTTTCATACTTTGTCCCCAGATTTCCCTCCCTATTCCCATATCAACTCACTTGGCCTTCAGGAGACTTTTGTGTCCCCTTCTCACTCCACTCTAGTTTCGTGTCCATTTAACTCCATTCTCACAGTACTAGATACACTTCCCTATTATAGCTTGAATCATATGTAATTGTTAAAATGTTCTGTGACAGTACGCTGTGAGCATCTAAAGGGAAACGGTGTTTTAGCCATCTTTGTAACCTGAGTGCTTACAAAATGTTTGCTGAAGGAAAGCTTTATTTGCAGATTTAAAATTATGCATGCTTGTCCAGTCAAACACTGGTCAGTAAACTGAGTGCTAAGCAGAAATGGATCCAAGTCTCGGATCTCTAAAATGTTGCCAACAATGCTTACACACACACACACACACACACACGTATACATGCGCACACATCGCTTATCCCTACTTTATTGATTTGTAATAAGTGAACAGCTTCTGTGTAAGCCACAATTAAAAAGTTAGCAGAAACAATGAATCTAAGGGCTTCACAATAGTGTGATTACTCACATTCCTGTGTCTTGAGCCCCTGGCACGACTCTAAAATCAGTATTTGTTAAGTAAGTGTAGGAATGAATAATTGTAACAATCACATTACAAGGACCCAGATATTTTATAACTCCACATATATGGCACATCAGGGTGGAGTCCGGAGGGCTTTCTCAAGTGTGATTGATTCTTCCTGAGGTATGAGCAGTGTTTGGTCCTTAGCCCCAGACTCCTGTCCTCAGCCTCCAGGAGCAAATGCTGTCCCCGCACTTGACACCAGAGTCCTCTCAGGTGGCACTCACTTCACATACTGTCTGTAATCCTGGCAAGTCCAGAACATCCATCATTTCTCTCAAGGAGACATTTCCCTGCAGCATGGTCCCAGAATAAGGTGCCAACCCACGTGCCCACTCTGGCTTCCGCTGTGAGCTTGCTGCCCAGCTAAACTCAAGCAGGGAGGGAGAAGCAAAAAGCCAGAGAAGCCCAGCTGGCACATGGGCCCCACTGGAACCACACAGCATCCCTCAAGCATAGCTTCTCCATGTGCGCCCCAGAGCTGCAGATTGCGGGGCCACTTGGGCCTTCGTGACTAGTCCAGGGAGCCCTCAGATCCCCGGCGCCTGGTGTTTGAGGGACAGCTGGGAGCTTTGTGCCCGCTGCTCCTGGCAGCCTTTATAGGTGGAGATTGCAGTGCAAAGCAAAGACAGCCATTTGACAGGGTTTGCACCTTATCATTTTCAAGGAATCTCTGTTCTTGAGACAATTGGTGCTCTTAGCTGTCTGTCAAGTTCAAGCACTTTTTATCTTAAACATATCTGATCAGGTGTTGGAGCAGAGGGAACAAAGGAAGCTCACCACAGGAGACGTTATTTGTGGGGCTCAAATTCCCCCAGACCCTTATCTTTCTGCTACTCTTTGGTATGGAGTCAGTCTGAGGACATAATTGGCCCTGTCCCTGTGGATCTGGCACCACTGGGTAGGGTCTGTTTTGGTGAACCTGCTGTTTAAAGGTGAAGCAGTCACTTTCTCCAGGCTGCCTACTTCTTGTTCTGACAGGTCAGGGATACTCCTATTTGGAGACCATCCTCAGTGGCTTCCATCTGTATTTGTCTGGCATGGGAGAGTGGATGGGCTCTCATGAACAAATAGACCCAAAGGGACAGTTGCAACTGGTACTGCAGAGGGGATTTTAGTTCTTTATTACAAACTGGTGAATAAAATATATACTGTCCTCTTTCCTTGACAATATACCTTCATAAAGAAAAAACAACAACAAAGGATATGTGTAAAGCTATAGTTTTTATGTGTCTGAGTTCTGACAAAAATACCAGTCTATAAATTTAATTATTGCACAAGTCTGGCTCACCTGTCAATCAGCTGAATGTGTGATACTTATATAACGTATGGATCATATATTTGTTTCATAAAATCACTAATCTTGTTATCATCAGGATGTTTGCACAACTTGTTCTCAGCTCATACTAATGATCTGAAGAGTTTAAAAAACTGTAGTTGAGCCCTGACTGGTAGCACAGTGGATAAGGTGCTGGCCTGCAAACCCAAAGGTCACAGGTTCGATTCCCCAGCCAGGGCACATCACCAGGTTGCAAACCAGGTCTCCAGTCAGGTCTGTGTCTGGAGGCAGGTGAAAAGCAACCATACATTGATGTCTCTCTCCCTCTCTGCCTCTCTCTCTTCCCCTCTTTCTAAAAATAAATAAAGTCTTTAAAAAAAAACCACAAAACAAAAAACTGTAATTGCATTAAAAGTATATAAAAATTAAACATGTTGTCCTGAGAACATATAAATTAAACAAAAATGAAATATAAGTTATGTTTCTAAAAGTTTTCTTATAAAATATTCACAAGTTACAAATTATAATTATAAATTACAATTAAGAGATGCCAAAAGGTATGTAGTATGTTAACATTTTAGTTTAATCTGTTATTTTAGTAAAGTAAAAATCATTCATATTTTAAATATCCTATACCCATTTTGTTGCCAATAATAAGAATTCTTATTTTGTACATTTATCTGAAAATATATAAAAACAATGATTCAAAAAGATATATGCATTCCTATGTTCATCTCAGCATTATTTATAGTAGCCATGATTCAGAAACAACCTAAGCGTCCATTGTCAGATGAATGGATAGAGAAGATATGGTTCAAATATACAATGAAATACTACTCAGTCATAGAAAAGGTTAGACGTTGCCAGTTGTGACAACATAGATGAACCTTGAGGGTATTATGCTAAGTGAAATTAAGTCAGACAGAGGAAGACAAATACCATATGATTTCACTTACATGTGGAATCTAAACAAAACAGAAACAGACTCAGATACAGACAACAGGTTGGTGGTTACCGCAGGGGCAGGGAGGTGTGGTAGAGGCCTCTGACTTTCACCTTGATTCATCTCCTATCATCAGATTTTCAGCTACCGCCTTGAGTGAGGGGAAACCAGCAGCCACATGAAGAGGGGGGCTTCTTTTTGTTCAGTAGGTCACAGAACCCTCTCCATTACCTTTCAGGCCCCTTATTTATCACTCTAGGCCCTGGTCACCAGCTATCCAGGCCAGGTGTCACTTATTCTTGCATCTAACATAGCCCTTAGTACGTGTATATACTAACAGCCTCTACAAAAGAAAACTACAGGTGAGGCAACTTGCAAATCCAAACTCCCTTAGAGGGGGTATGTAGGAGCTAGAGGAGTTCTTCCTAAAACAAGGGCAGATTTTTCAGTCACTCAAGTTAGACTGGCTCACACACCTTGCATCCCATCTAGCAGTCTTTTTCCATGCCCCTGGGGACGGAGGCCCCTGCAAGACGCCTGCTCTCTGCTTTTTGCGACCCCGTTCTCACCATTCAACAGCTAGAATTTAGCCAAAGTGCCAACAGACTGGCATCTTTTGACATGTGCATGCAAGAATCTGAGAGTCAAAGCCAGAGAAAAATGATAACCTGCGTTTGCACAGCCCATTCCAGCTTAGCAGGCCTGGGCAGAAGTGGGTGAGGCCTTCAAGTACTTGCTTCTGGCGCAAAATGTAAACTGGCTCCATGCAGTGATCAAGTAGTCGAGAAAAATAATATCTTAATGGAGTATTTTTAAAAATTTTATTGTTGTTGTATTACATCCATCCTCTTTTTGCTCCCCTCTGTCCCCCTCCCCATCCACCCATTCCCCCCAAAGTCAATCCCACCTGTTGTCCATGTCCATGGTTCCTTTATACTAGGTTCTTGTCTAAGCTGCTCCCCTTCCCTGCCTCTGCCTTCCCCCTCCCCCCAACCCCTTTCCCCCTGACCACTGAAGGCCTATTCACTGTATTCATATATCTGGTTCTGTTTTGCTTGTTGTTAGTTTTGTTCATTATTGTCCCGTAATGGGTGAGAACATATGATATTTGTCCTTCACTGACTGGTTTTTCACTAAGCATAATACTCTCCAGTTCCATCCATGTTGTTGCAAAGGGTACGAGTTCCTTCTTTCTTTCTGCTACATAGAATTCCATTGTGTAAATGTACCAAAGTTTTTTGATCCAATCATCCACTGATGGGCACTTAGGCTGTTTCTAGCACTTGGCTATTGTAAATAGTGCTGCTAAGAACATAGGTGTGCATAGGTTCTTATGAATTGGTGTTTCAGGATTCTTTGGGTATAGTCCAAGTAGTGGAATTGCTGGATCAAAAGGCAGTTCCATTTTTAGTTTTTTAAGGAAACCCCATACTGTTTTCCACAGTGGCTGCACCAGCCTACATTGCCACCAACAGTGTATGAGGGTTCCCTTAATGGAGTATTTTTTACAGATCAAAATTAATACAGGATGGACAAAACAGCAATATTTTCAATAAAAATGGGATCAGCCACAATATTGTTTCTATACCACCTTAGTACTGGAGGCCAAAGGAGTATTTGGTCATACCAATCCCATCTTTATTGAAAAGTCTGATGTTTTGTTTATTGTGGATTTTTGTATCAATTCTTGGTTTTTAAAGAATTATTGCATAAAAGTATTTTTTCATTTCCAAGTTCTTCTGTGTCCCTTTTAGTTTTGTGTCCTGTGGCAAGTGCTTCTCTCTTCTCACCCTAGTCCCAGCCCTGCAGTAAAGACAGAAGTTTTGGGGCTTGAACTCATTTGAGCCCTAGGAGATTACCCTGTAAAGTGGGCATGCCAAGTATTATTATCTGCATTTGATAGAGAGGGAATGAAGTCACAAAACAAGTAACATCGACTACTTAGGACTGAATGTACATGTTGGACAAGAGATTAAAATTCGGGCCTGCTGACTCTAAATCTAAGGCTTTCTATGATACCAGATTCTCCATCTCCAAAGTACCAAAAAAAATTTAGGAAAATTGCTGAAATCCAGATTCCCAAGTTTCTAGCCACAGAGACTGAGATTCTGAAGGTCTGGGGTAAGATACAGAATCGGGTCCTTTCAATACTCAAACAAGGTGATTTGGATTTCAGTGAGCTGTGGACCACTATTTGCGCAGCCGCCATCAGAAGCCCAGGCAGATGCCCCAGACTAGACCCTGCACAGGCACTGCAGCAAATAAAAAGATACTGTACTGCCCAGGCTGGTAGTACAGTGGATAAGGTGCCGGCCTGCGAACCCAAAGGTCGCAGGTTCGATTCCCCAGCCAGGGCACATAACAGGGTTGCAAACCAGGTCTCCAGTCAGGTCTGTGGCTGGAGGCAGGTGAAATGCAACCATACATTGATGTCTCTCTCCCTCTCCGCCTCTCCCACTTCCCCTCTTTCTAAAAATAATGAAATAAAATCTTTAAAAAAAAAAAAAAGATACTGTACTTAATTTCTGTTAAAATTTTACTTTATCTAGTAAGGGTAACCTCAGCTAATTAACAAATAACAATCAGTAATCACTCATTAACTACGGGAAAGCAGGGCATGATCCCCAGAACTGATGCACTTGGAAGCATGGGAGCAGGAGGCGACTCAGAAGGACGGTGACCACTCCTTTTGGATGTGGTCCCTGAGCCATCACAGGTCTCCTGTCCATCACTGGACACCTGGCACGAGTACCCAAAAAGGAGAGGGAACATGACCTCAATGACAATTTTGGTACTCGTTAAATTTGCCTGTGCTGGTTGGGGCTGGGGAAAACGTTAACTCTTTTTGTCAGAACAGTTTCTAAATTGGAAGCAAGTGAGAGAAAGCTGTAAGAAAAAACTTGTGTTTTCTACCTTTGTACGAGTGGAAATGGTAACTTACGCTGTAAATGTGTTATCAGGTCATAAAAACTTAGAAAAAGTTGAGCTGAATATGTGGGCCACAGTGAAAGCAACTTGAGAAAGAATCTTGCCAGTGTTGTCAGAGAAGGATTTTTGCCTGAGGTCAGGAGCATGAAAATCAAGGAAACAAAAATATTTAAATTGGATTCTTAAACTATTCATCTCTTGGCTGGGAAACAGTTGATACCTTCTTTCCTATCAAGTGCTAGCTATGTGGATTTTACCAAACCTTTTCATCTAGGTTTTCCAGTTACCCTGACCTGAGCGGTTTACTACAGCCTCACAAAATGTCTTGATTATGGCAAGAAGTAGAATTTCATGCCTAAATAAAATGTATTGGCTTGTCTTATGTTTTTTTGGGCGGGGAGTCTGGGGTAAAAGAAATGGCAAAGGGAGATGATTACCTGATAACTGAAGTTAAAAGAAGTTGATTTGATGGAAGTTTTCGATTTAACTCTTCCAATCCATGAGCACAAGATATTCGTTCACTTATTTGTGTCTTTTTCAATATCTTTCATCAATGTCTTATAGTTTTTGGTGTATAGATTTTTCACTTCCTCAGTTAAATTTATTCATAAGTATTTAATTATTTTTGATGCTCTTGTAAGTGGGATTGTTTTCTTTCTTTTTCAAGAGTTCGTTGTTAATGTATAGAAATGTAACTGATTTCCGTGTGTTGATTTTGTATCTACAACTTTACTAAATTCGTTCATTAGTTCCAACATTTTTTTGGTAGCGTATTTAGAATTTTCTACATACAAAATAATGTCATCAGCAAAGAGAGAGAATTTTACTTCTTCCTTTCTGATCTGGATGCCTTTTATTTCTTTTTTCCCCACTTATTGCTCTGGTAGGACTTCCAGAGCAATAGGAGTTTTGGGAATGTTGAATAGGAGTAGTGGGAATAGACACCCTTGTCTTGCTCCTGATTTTAGAGGAAAGTTTTCAGTTTCTCACTGTTGAGTATGATGTTTGCTGTGGGCTTGTCATATATGGCATTATTAGGTTGAAGTATGTCCCTTGTATACCCAACTTGTTGAGTTTTTATCATGAAAAATGTTGAATTTTGTCAAAGGTATCTATTGAGATGATCAGATGATTTTCATCTTTCATTCTATTAATGTGGTATATCACATTTATTTATTTGTTTATTTATTCTGAACCATCGTTGCATCCAAGGATAAATCTCACTTGATCATGGTGCTTGATTTTTTAAATATATTGTTGAATTCAGTTTGTAGTATTTTGTTGAGAATTTTTGCATCTATATTGATCAGGACTTTTGGCATATAGTTTTCTTGTAGCATTGTCATCTGGCTTTGGTATCAAGGTAATGCTGACCTTGTAAAATAAGTTTGAAGTATTCCCTCCTTACCTGTTTTTTGGAAGAGTTTGATATGAATTGGTATTAATTCTTCTTGAAATATTTCCTATGATTTAACAAATTCTAAAGTCATTTAGTCCTGGACTTTTCTGCATTGGGAAGTTTTTAATTACTGACCAAATCTCCTTAGTTGTTATTGGTCTATTCAGATTTTCTCTTTCTTCATGGTTTAGGTTTGGTAGTTTGTATGTTTCTAGGAGTTTATCTGTTTCTTTCAGGTTGCACAATTTGTAGGCACATAATTGTTCAGAGTAATTCTTATAATCTTTTGTATATTTTTTAAAAAAGATTTTATTTATTATTTTCAGAGAAAGAGGCAGAGAGGGAGAAAGACATCAATGTGTGGCCGCCTCCAGCTATGGATCTGGCTGGAATCTTTCATATTTCTGTGATATCAGTTGTAATACCTTCTCCCTCATTTCTAATTTTATTTGAATGCTCTCTCTCTCTTTTTTTTAAACATTTTATTTATTATTTCCAGAGAGAGGGGGAAGGGAGGGAGGCAGAGAGGGAGAGAGACATCAATGTATGGTTGCCTTTCACCTGCCTCCAGCTACAGGCCTGGCTGGAGACCTGGCTTGCAACCTGGTTATGTTGCCCTGGTTGGGAATCGAACCAGGGACCTTTGGGTTCACAGGCCGGCACCTTATCCACTGAGCCACCAGCCAGGGCTTGTGTGTTTTTTTGTTTGTTTGTTTGTTTGTTTGTTTGTAAGTCTAGATAAAGGTTAGCCAATTTTGTTTACCTTTTAAAAAATCTGATATTAAATTTACTGATTTTTTTTTTTTTCTATTGCTTTCCTGGCCACTATTTAATTTACTTCTGCCAGGACTTTGTGTTATTTTTTTCCTTCTGTTAACTTTGGGTTTAATTTGTTTTTTGTTTAGTTTCTTGAGGTATAAAGTTAAGGTTTTTTTTAATGTTTTATAATGTAACCATTTATTATAAACTTTCCTGCTAGACCTCTTTTGCTGCATCCCATAAGTTTTTGTATGTTGTGGTTCCATTTTCATTTGTTTCAAGATATTTTTTGATTCACCTTTTGATTTCATCTTTGACCCTTTAGTTGCTCAGGGGTATGTTATTTAATTTTCACATATTTGCAAAATTTCCAGTTCCTCCTGTTATTGATTTCTAGTTTCATACAGTTGTGCCTGGAAAAGATATTTGGTATTGTTTTGAGCTAAAATTTTCTAAGACTTGTTTTGTGACCTATCATATGATCTTAATTGGAGAATGTTCTGTGTGGACTTGAGAAGAATGTGTACACTGCTGATATTGATATATCTGTTAGATCAAGTTAGTCTGCACAACTGTTCAATGCCAATGTTTCCTTATTGATTTTTCTGCCTGGAGTACCATCCATTGTTGAAAGTGGGATTGAAACACTCTACCATTTTTGTAGAATCTATTGTCACTTTTAAAATCCTCTTTTTGTCTTTGGTTTTAGATGGTTTTATTAAAATGTACCTCTGGGAAGATTGCTTTGGTTGAAATTTGGGATAACTTATTGCTTCATGAACTTGGATGTCCAACTCTCTCCCCAAGTTTGGGAAGTTCTCAACCATTAATCAAGTCAGTTTGTTTCTTTTAATAATGTTTTATAAGTCCCATAAGCTTTCTTTATTCCTTTTCATTCTTTGGTTTTGCTGCTTTGAATGGCTGCTTTAAAATGATCCACTTCAAGGTCAATAATTTTTTATTCTGCTTCACCCAGTCTTCTGCTGAAGTTCTCACTTTAATTCTCCAGTTCAGTCACTATATTCCTCAGCTCCAAAATTTCTGTTTGGCTCTTTTTAATGTTTTTTCTTCTTTGTGTTAACTTCTCATGTTGTTCTTATATTGTCTGATTTTCTAAAATTGTTTACCTATGTTCTCTCTGTGCAGCTTTAGAAATATTATTTTGAATTCATTATCAGGCAAGTCATGTATCTCCATGTCTTTGGATTTAGTTACTGGAGGTTTATTGTCTGTTCCTTCTTCGATTGAGATTGTATTTCTCTGATTCTCATGGTCAGGGAAATAGTCTTACAGAAGTATATGTGCATTTGAAGAAGCAATCACCTCTTCTACACATTATGAACAGCTTTGATAAGGAAAGACCTTCACTTGCTGCTGGGAGCACCCTGTCGCATGCTGGGATTGTGGGTCGGCTGGGCAGAGTGCCAACTGTGGGGCTTGTGGTGGCTCTAGGTCTACAGGGGAGTGACGTCTTGTTATCTCAGGCCACTGGAGCCCAGAGCATCAACAACTGCATGGTCCTTGGTTCCATGGAAGCTGCAAAGGCTGTTGGGATCCTTAGTAGCACCTCCAGGGACCAGGTCAGGCCGTGGCAGTAGCTGGAGCAGATGGTAACACACATTCAGCTGCGGAGGCCAGCTACAGTTGCTTGTGTACTGGCAGAAGCTGGTTGCAGACACACACACACACACACACACACACACACGGTGCTGTGGGCCAGGGCCAGGGCCAGGGCCGTGGCCAGCAACATGGGCCGCAGCTAACGGGGGACACTGGCATGCATTCTCATGGCTGGAGGGTCTCACCATGGACGCATGCACAGCAGCAGAGGCCATGCGACTGGAGTCAGGTCCACAGGGTGCAGGTGCCCAGCTGGAGGGTATAGTTGCAAACAAGCCCAGCACTGCTGGCCAGTGACAGGAGACAGGGCCAAATCCGGACCCACACACAGCTGCGGGGGCCCTGCTGTCGGCATGCGTTACTGCGGCAACATACATCACCACAGGCATGCACATGGCAGTGGAGGCTCATGAGGGGTGTCAGGCCAGAGGCACGCAGGTACGCGGCTGGAGGGGCGAACCCTGAATGTGCACCACAGCAGCAGGGGGCAGCCATGGGCATCTAGGAGCGGTTACACTCACGCAGCATCGGAGGTCTGGGCTGGCTGCCGCAGCAGGACTTGGGCAACGTTAGGAGCAGGGTTGGGGAGGGTAGGGGAAGGGAGTGGAGACTGACTCAGGTGGCAGTTGTTGGTGAATGTGGGTAAAAACCTGAAATATGCAGGGGTCCATGCAACTGTGCTGGCCATTGGTTTCTTGGCAAAAGCTGCTGGGATCCTCTGCTGGGAACCCAGATTATGCTTGCTATATGGTTCATATTGGTAGCCTCCGCCCTGCTGTGTTTTTCAAGTTTTCTGATACCTGGGTGTGCTGAAACCCTTATCGACCAGATGAGTGGCTCTCACACATTAGTGGCATCACTGGGAAAGCTGAATAAGTCACTAATTGCTGGGCCCCACCCCCAGAATTTCCAACTCTGAAGGGCTTTGTAAGGCCTGAAAATGGGTATTTCTGTTAAATTCCCAGTTGATGCCATTGCTACTGTTGCTGCTGCTCTGGAGACTGGATACCCGCCACACTAGAGGGAAGATTCTCAAACACAGAATCACCTGGGGAGTCTTTATTATAATGCTATTGCCCAAGTCCACCCCAGACCAAGTCTCTTTGAAGATGGGAGCCTGTATTAGTTTCCTAGAGTTGCTGTTATGTTGCTACAAACCATGCAGCTTCTTACAACAGCAGTTAGTTCTCTCATTATTCTGGAAGCTAGAAGTTCCAAATATGGACACGGCAAAGCCACAAACTCTCAAAGGATCCAGGGAGGGAGCATCCCCTAACTTCTGGTTGTTGCCAGCAATCCTTGACATTCTTTGACTTGTAGAAATATCACCCCAACCTCGGCTTTTACCATCACACGGTCTTTTCTCTTGTGCGTCCCTGTGTATCTATCTATGTTTGTGTGTCTTTCCTCTTCTTAAAAGGACACCAGTGATTAGACTTAGGGTCCACCCTAACCCAGCGTGACCTCATCTTAACTCGTATCTTAATTTTGTCTGCAGAGACCCTACTTCGATGAGGTCACAAAATGAGTTTCTGGGTGGACACTATTCTGTACAGGACTCTCATTTAATTGGAAGATCTCTCAGGGCAGAATTCATAAGGAGTCTAGTATAGAATATGATGCCAGAACAAAAATTGTGAATGGATGAGCCCATGTATTCTGTCCTTCTAATTCACTGTTGTCACAACATATCAGAAGCGACACACTCCTGATTTACCTCAAAAGCTTATTAAAAACTAACTGCATGTTCCAAGAACTCTAAAGTGTTTATCTCTGTAACCAATTTAGCTCTAAATTAAGGCATTTTCCTAAGCAACTGAAGAAGGTATTGAAAGTATTTCTTTGTAGAAAGACCAGTGTGCTGCTTCTCGGGACATTTTACAGGGAACATACCTATAAAGAGTCCAGATTACACACTTCTGAAAGCTTTTAATGATAAGAAACAATGTTTTTTAACTTCCCATTATAAACTAGAAATAATACTTTTACATGAAACAAAAATGCTAACTTACATAAGTGCCTCCCTAGGGTTTTAAATTCTGTACAGTAGAAATTATTATTTTCCATGACTTAAGACCACAGGTTTGTTTCTTTAAAATGCCCTTGATAAAAGCAGATACCTATTGCCTGAACTTCAGCCCTGGAGAGGCAAGCAGAATGGGGTCACATGTTGGGAGGTGTGATGTGTATTCTAAGTGCGGTTGGAAATTAGAGAATGACTAAGGTTTGTTGTGGATGAGGTGGCATCTGAGGATCACAGTCCAAGTTGTTCAAATGGCTGTGAGCTGACGTTAGCCCTATTGTGCCTATATCAGGTATGGGATTCTATGAACCCTGCTCTGTGACTCCTAAGAGCAGCAATGTACAGAGAGGAACATGTACTGAACTGAGCGTTGGAACTCTGGGTTCCCATCATGGCTCTACCACAAACGATCTTTGAGGTTCTTTGCATTTTTTAAGCATGTTGATGTCAGGAGTGCAATGTAATTACTAACATATCTGAGTTAGGGTATCCTGCTTTGCATTGCTGTGTCTACATTACAGAGATACCTTTAAAAAAAAAAAATACAAGCTGAGAGATTTGGTCACTTATTTAGAATTTTGGAAGTGTTAATGTTTTCCATTAGAGTATTCTGGTTTTGACACTGTTTATGATAGAAAATTCCTTCTTACATGATCCAGAAACAAGGCAAAGTTTAGAAGTTATGAGAGCATATAAGTTCTTGTATAACATTTATGATGTTTTTATAAATCTATATAGCCACACATTCAATAGTTAAAATTCCTAATTTTTAATAAGAATATTTATCAAGACTTTATCAGATCCTGTGCTAAGCACTTTTTTTTTGCATTATTACTATTTCCCACTTTTAAAAAATTATTTATTTTTCAATCACAATTTACATTCTGCATTATTTTGTATTGGCTTAAGGTACACAGCATAGTGGTAAGACATTTATGTATTTTACACAGTGATCCCCAGATACTTCAAGTACCTACCTGGCACCACACATAGTTATTTTACTATTATTGCCTATATTTCCTAGGCTGGACTTTACATCTCCATCACTGTTTTGTAACTACCAATTAGAACTTCTTAATTTCTTCACCTTTTTACCTGCCCCCCACCAACCTCCTCCCCCTGGCAACTATCAGTCTGCTCTCTGTATCTGAGACTGTGTCTACTTTCTTTGTTCATATATTTTGTTCTTTAGATTCTACCAACAGCACACAGTCTTACTTCTCCCTTGAAGCATTTTCTCTGCCAATGAACTCTGTTGAGAGAGACTGAATCATCTCCCATTTCTGAGCAGACTCTTAGCTTTCTGAGAACTTGGAAGTTCTAGGACTTGGGGGCAGATTAAGTGCTTGCTGGGTTATGAAAAAAGACAAAGTAATAGGATGAAATCTCTCATAGAAATTGTCAAATACCAGAAAAACAAGAGGGAAGCTATTTAACTAGCTCCTTGTGCAACTTTCACATTGAGGCACATGGCCAGTAAGTGACAGAATCTAAATTTGAACCCAGGATCTAAATTTGGTTTCTGGAAAGATTTCTTTCATTCATGCTCAGTGTTCACACATACTTTCTTTTCTTTTTTTAAAAAGATTTTATTTATGATTTCCAGGGAGAGAGGCAAAGAGGGAGCGAAACATCCATGTATGGTTACCTTTCACCTGCCTCCAGCTACAGATCTGGCTGGAGACCTGGCTTGCAACCTGGTCATGTGTTCTGGCTGGGGAATCGTACCAGTGACCTTTGGTTTCTCAGGTCGGCGACTTATCCACTGTGCTACCAGCCAGGGCTGAACATTCTTTCTTTAACATACTGATTTTTTTTAAAGTGTATAGTTCAGTGGTGTTAATTACATTCATATGGTTGCGCAACCCTCACATTATCCATGGCCAAACATTTGCATTTCAATTCTCCAAACTGGAATTCCATAATCATTAAACAATAACTCTCCATTCCCCTCTTCCCCTAGCTCTTAGCAACAACACTTAATTTTTGTACCTATTAATTTGACTATTCTAGGGACCTTATATAAGTGGGATCATAGAATTCTTTTGTGTCTGGCTATTTCATTTAGTATAATATCTTCAAGTTTCATACATAGTGTAATATGCATCAAAATTTCTTTCCTTTTAAAGC
Source organism: Noctilio leporinus (assembly GCA_004026585.1). NCBI lineage: Eukaryota > Metazoa > Chordata > Mammalia > Chiroptera > Noctilionidae > Noctilio > Noctilio leporinus. Next base: position 507,085 of record PVIW01000298.1, read on the forward strand.
AGAATAGAACTTCATTGTATGTGTGAACTACATTTTGTTTATACATTATCTGTCAAAGGACATTTGGTTTGTTTCCACCTTTTGGCTATTGTAAACAGTGCTGCTATAAACATGGGTGTACAAACATTTGTTCAAGTTCCTACTTTCAGTTCTTCTAGGTATATACTCAGAAATGGAATTGCTGGATCATTACAGTTTTTTCTTTGAAATACCTAAGTGTTAAGGAAAGCTACTACACCCTCAAGTACTTTTTACAATTAAAAAAAATTCCCGACCAAGTTTCCAATTCTCTCATTTCACCCTTCTAGTTTCCCAACCTTGAGAACTTGATGTCATCTTGGGCTCTTTGATGCTTATACCATTGTCTATCTCTTCAAAGGGCCCACAGATGATGTCCATTCTTTAACTCTGCCATGACCTTCACCCAGGTCTGATCACCTGGGTGGATGACTTCAACAGCTCCATGCTTCCAGATCATTTCCCTACCAACCCTTCAACATCATTGTCACAGGGATATTCCTAAAGACCAATTTCATCATGTCACTTCCTGCTCAAGATTCTACAGTGGCATGAAGTTCAGCATGCTTTGACTTTCTTTACAGGCAGTAAATTACCTGATTTCCTCTCATCTGTGCAACATTGTTTTATGCTTCTTCCCTGCATTCTACTCTGCTCCAAGGGCGTTTTCCAATGTCAGATTTACAAAGCAAGCCCTTTCTCTGCTCTACAAGTATACCATTGTTTTCCATTCACCTAACCCCCTTGCTAAACTATTTCCTATTGTTCTTTAAAACATACGTGGTTTCCATTTATTTTCTGTTTATTAGTTTTTGCCTCCCCCAACTACACGATAAGTTTCTTGAGCACAGGATCTTTGTCATGTAATTTTGTGAGAATCCTTAGGCTTGAGGAATATGTGTGCTTGCTGGTTTATGAAATAAGACAGAGTAACAGGAAGAAATGTCTCACAGAAGTTACCAAATACCAGAATAACAAGAGGGAAACTATTTAACTAACTCCTTATGCAACTTTTGCATTGTGGTGCACAAACTTGGACCAGCAAATTTTCAAGGAAAAATGCTATCTAGGTGAGTCTGTTTCTCATTTTAAAAATTTCTCAAAATATGTGAAATATTCCATAAGCATTCCATCATTTCTCCTAAGGGTTCAGGCAATACCCAACCCTAGATACACAACAGTCTAGGATATATGAAATGCCCTTACTGCTATCAAGCTTGGGAGCTAGTTTTAAAGTGGGCTTTTAGGTCCAGTTACTAAAGAGAACTTTTTTCCCCTTGAGAAGGGCTTAGGAGGGACAGTTTTACACCTTGTAATAGTTCCATAAATGGGAAATTTAACACTATGTTGGGAATGCAAATCATATTGCCGTAAGTAGAGGTGGCATCCAGAAGGTTAACCCATGCATCTGGTATACCTCATCTTGTATTAGGACATGGGTGTTGCAAATGCAACATTGACCAATGCATGTGTAAGAACAGAATGTGTCAAAGGAGGTCAGATAAATAAGAACTAGAGAAACTGAGATATAGACATAGACTGAGAGAGACAGAGAAAGAGAATATGAAACTGGGAAAAAAATGCAATGATATCTCTGGCTATAGAAATATTGAGAAATTTTACAGATACGAATATCAATTAAAGGCAGTCAGGATTTGTTGGCTATGAATAATGAATAAAATCATACTATCAAATTAGTTCATTTCCTATTGATAGACATTGTATTTAAATAGGTTTGTTTATTTTATTTGTTTTACAAATAAATAATAAATTTGGACATAACATGGCCAAATACATCTCTACTTTTTGTCTACTTCCCTTTCGTTATTCTTGACTGAATTAAGTAGGCACACAGGACCTTTACTTTAAACTGACATTATAATTCTTGCTAGAGCAATTCATAAGACAAGCACATTAATAAAGGGTTTGGAAGATCCCTAATAGTAAAGTGCTCTTCTATTCACTATTACAGTTATGGAAGTTAAAATTTAAAAATATTCACAATTGCACTACCATTTAATTAGCAATGTGATATCACTGTTGGCACCAGAAAGTTCCGAATAAATTATTGTTGTGGCTTTGCTGATAGACAGCTTGTCAGGAAATGATCAGTATTGGCCATGATTTGGGGGCTAATTTCATAGATGTTTTCCAGTTTCCATGATCTTCCTTTCCCCTTTTCCAAACAAAAGTGCTTCTGAAAATTTCTGTTTAACATCTTTCACTTTGAATAAAGAAAACACAAAACATTCCCCCTGCAGCTGGTATTGGTGAAATTACTTCTCTAGAGGGACCGGCAGATGAGGGGTCTTGTTTGAGAAGCATTAGGCAGAAGGTTCATTCTGTATCAGAGCCCACACTCAGACCTGCAACTTGAGATCTGTCCCTCACCCCACTTCCTGCCTACCTACACACACACACACACACGCACACACACACCATCTAAATGAACACAGATGCTGGCACCCCAAGTAGGCATCTAGGAAAAGAGCCTCAGGCCCTTCTTGATGCTGTCCTTTCATTTGACAAATACAGAACCTCCAAGATGCCTGTGTTGTTTCTTAATCTGAGATCATTCTTGTTTGGGTGTTCAGCCATTTCCGGTTAGGAAATGTTCCAGAAGCATCAGAAAGATACCCAGAGATTGAGTTGACTAAAATAAAACATTCCTTTAAACTTACTGGTTGTACAGTATTATATTTAATGAAAGCCATATTATGATAAAATCCATATTGGTTCCTAACAGGCAATATATATTTTTTCTCTCCAGAGCTGCATAGCATTACCTGATCTATTTGTTTCTCTATGAGAAATAAATTAATTTTCAAATGTCATATAAATGAGGATAAAGACAAACTTCACAAATGCTAAAAAATAATCTAAATCTTTATTGCCCCCCCAAATCAAATGAAACACATGTTTCCCCCCATTTATTTCTGTGTAAAGCATGCAAACAATTACCTGAATTTGGAAGGCATAATTATGAAGGGGTTGATATCTAAAAGGTTATTATTGATTTATAGAGTTCTCTAGTTTAATCGAAGACAGATTTAGGAAAAAGAAAAAAAAACCATACTGCTTTCTTCAGGAACAATAAATGTCTCAAAGGGGAAATGTAAGATTTAAGAGTAATTTTTATAAGGCATATATACTACAGTTTGTGGATCTGGGAGGTGTTTCTCATTTGAACAACTTCTGTGTAATGAACAATTTGTAGTCATTTAATTTCTGGTAGTACATTTTATATGCCTCAAAATGTGGTGATTAAATTCCTAGGGTAATTTTTGTTAAGTTCGCATTTCTCGTTTTTCATTATGGATTTATAATCCTCAATGTGCAGATTAAATATGTCTTAACAAGTATAAAATGTTTATTTAAACAAGAAATCCATTATGTGTGCATGTTCTTTGTGTCTCTTACCCACACATATTCAGCTAATGTAGAACAATGTGATATTGCTTAATATTAGCATGTTATTGTATAATAAATATTAAACCTTGCATGGGGAGGGCTATATTTTAGCTTCATATGTATGCCTAATTGTTACTGTAATGTATTTAAGTAAGAGCAACCTAACTTTCAATATTCAGAGGACTTCATTGTGTCAGTATATTCACAGTAAAACTAAAACTTTAAAAACTCAAATTTTCTTCTTTTAGGAAACATTTTGATTTAATTTTTTGTCACTCATAAAAGCCTTACCCATACCCCAAGCAGGATTTTACATTATATAAAAAGCTTCCTAATTTGTAGCATTTACATGAAGATGGGGGCTTTACCAATAATCCAAAAATCAAACATTATACAAAGTAAGAAACAAAAAGAAAAATAAGATATTTCAGACCTAGATGTGTGCATGTTTTTAGTAGCATCCTGTAACCATATACACAGCTTGTACAGTCTGTGATGTATCACATTTGGTGTGCATTTGTAACCTGACTTGTACCTGAGGACTGTTTCATTCCTAAAACTGTTCTATTCATTCACAGAGATAATAACAGCCAACACTCCCACTTCTGGCTAAGATGAAGTGACTAGGATTGGATTTACCTCAACCTGGAATAAATTGAAAACTGGACAAAACAGGGGAAGTAATGATTTTCACATAGCGGCCAACAGACAGCACAGGTCAGTTATCCCTGAGAGGAGGAAGCAAACCAGGTGAGTCCTATGCTAGTTCCACATAAGTGACTGAAGTCCCTTTCCCGGCTGCAGCAGAGGGAGGACAAACTCAGGGTCTGGGAGTCAGTGGTAAAGGAAGAGAGCACTGGAGATTTGCAGAGGGGTCCCCTTGGATCTTTGGCTGAGAATCGGTTTGTATATGCGTGAGAGTAAACCACCAACGGGAGAAACCACTGGAAAAGAGTAGGGAGACCAGTAAGGGTAGGAATTGTGGTCCTACCTGCTGGAGTGAAAAGAACTCTTTAGAAAGATATTGCCTTCAGTAGGGAGCTCAATTATCTGTAGACCAAATTCTCATTGCTCCCACCCTAACAAAGTTTAAAAGCAAACTTTGAAAAGGCTCAACCTATTCCAAGTAACTTAAGTTGCATGCCAGTCTGAAATCCAGCAGTAATTAAGGAATACAACAGCATCCAGCAATCAAAGACAAAATTTACAATGCCTGGCATGCAATAAAAATTTACCAGGTGTGCAGTAAAGCAGGAAAGTATGAACCATGACTAGGGGAAAATCAATTAGTAGAAACAGACTTAGAAATGACAAAGATGATGAACTAGCAGACAAGGCACGAGGTGGTGAATTAAGCGAAAAAGACATGGTCAAAGTGTGGTGGTTGCCAGAGGGAAGGTGAGGCGGGGAGGTGGAGCAGGGTAAAGGGGAGATAAATGGTGATGGACCGAGACTTGACTTGGGGTGGTGAACACACAACCCAGTGTGCAGATGATGTGGAATTGTGCACCTGAAACCTATATAATTTTGTTAACTAGTGTTGCCCCAACAAGTTCAATTAAAAGTTAAAATAAACAGAAAAAATTAGAGAAAAACATAAACACGAGGAGGAAGTAGATGATATGTTTTTAAAAGACCCAAATAGGGCTGCTAGACATAAAAAAAAAGATACATTGATCATGAAAAGTAATACTTGCTGAAACTTAATGAGCATTTCCTAGGTGCCAGACACTGGGCTATTTTACATGCAATATCTCATTTAACATTAGCCTCACCTCAGAAAGCAGGGGTTAAAGTGAGGAAATTGAGGATTAGAAAGGATAAATAATTGTACATGATCACAGAGTTGAAACTTGAAACCAGGTCGTCCACCTTCAAGGCTCATGTTTTTATGCAACGTTCCATATTATTTATAGCACTGTTTGTAATAAAATGTCAGTGTAAGGAATGAGCCTCATCTGAGAGAGCTGGCTGACATTCTTAAAAGGATCTCATTAAAAATGGCCATTTGTGTGTGTGTGGTGTTTGTGGCCACTGGCCTGAGTGACCTGGGTATAGATTTGTTGTCAGAGGTCAGATACATCTTTCAGAGAGTGTTGTATTTGAGCTAGAAAATAATTGAACTTATTTATATCCAACCATTTTTCCAGAAATATGTGATAGAGATGAGCTAAAGGGAACTTGCAATTTAATAATAGAACAAAACAATGTAAGATTTTTCACAGATCTTTTTCTTGTTGTTAAGTATTCTACAACTGACATGTCAATTATAATGTGGTAATAATAAGAAGAATATAATAATATTGGGTAAATTTTATTAAATAATTTTCATGTGTCATACTAAAATACATGTATATTTATTACCACATTTAATATTTATAATACCTTTTGAGGTAGATTCTATACTTATTTATAGAGTTGAGGAGCAGGGAGGGTTACATAACATGCCAGCTTTACATGGTTGCATGACAATGGCATGCAAAGTAATTCTTGTATAGAATCATCTTTGTAAAGAAGTTCCATAATAGCTTCTGTTCCATTACAAATTTTTTGTAGAAGATATTTACTTTAATATTTTCCTTAGAGCACGATTTTATAGATTAAAGACTAGTTAATAAGCTAGTCTCAACTATAATCAACACCCTATCCAACTGAAAAAGAATGAAGCCCTGGCTGGTGACACAGTGGATACGGCTCCAGCCTGCGAACCCAAAGGTCACTGGTTCAATTCCCAGCCAGGGCAACAAACATAGCCAGGTTACAAGCCAGGTCTCCAGCCAGGTCTGTAGCTGGAGGCAGGTGAAAGACAACCATACGTTGATGTCTCTCTCCCTCTCTGCCTTGCTCCCTTCCCCTCTCTCTAAAAATAATAAATAAAACATCTTTTAAAAAAAGAATGAAAGCATGTAGATTTTAAAAACTAAAATGTCTTAATATACTGATATAAATGCATCAATAAGTAATCATATTTGTTATCAAAAGTATGTTAATTTAAAGACATGCCTCTATCATAACATGTTTAGGCTTCATGGTTCCTTGAGTTTATTATTAAGGTAAGGAATTATTATAATTTTTCCGAATAATGCCACATACTAATTAACTCCATTTTCTCATAGCAAGACTGTTAGGCAACAGACGCAATTTCACACTTTTTCACTCTTTGCAAGTAGGTTGGAAAGTCTACTTGAATGACTATGACAGGTCACAAAATAAGTAAGTTAATAATAAAATCAAAACAAAGATTCTCATAAGTTCTTGTTCTAATGCCTTGCCCTGTACAAAGGCCACTTTTGACTCACAGGAAGTGACCAGCCCTCTGCTGGGTGACAGTCATCTGGGCATAACTCACAGTGGTTGCGAGGGAACTGAGAGTAGGCTCCTTCTATCCTCACACAATTCGATTTAATTCCATTTCAGCAAACATTTATTGAGCATCTACAAAGTTTCAGATGCTATTCTAGTTATCTAATCCAAACATTCATTTAACAAATAAGTACACCAAACTCTCCTGCCTATGTTAATTTCAGTTGTATTCTGGAAAAGCAGTTAAATCAGGAGTCATGATTCATGGAGTAAGATCAACAACCACTTGATATGATTGCAGCACTGACTTACAGGCTAGATGCATTACTGTTGAGTCAATCGGGAACCAGTGCTCATGATTTTGATTTAATGGGCTAGAAAATGTATAGAAAATTGAGGGTCAATATAGATCAAACAGAATAGAAGCCAAAGAGCAAACCGCCATCAACTATCACCATCAATAAGCACACACAAGAAATGAATTTGCTTAACACCAAATAAATAGTAAATACATAATCTATTGTTCCTATCAGAATAATCAGGTTGTTATTTAGACAGAATTAACTTAGCTTTGTGAAAGAAAACTCAATATATTTTCCCTGGTGCCCTCATTTCAATATGGACCAGAAGACCTTGTCAGACTGGCACCCCTTTGCAAATAGGAGTTTCAGAACTGCTTCTGTGGATGCATTTTAGTATCAGTTCTAGAAACACTAGACTAAGAAAAGAGAGGTGCTGTCACACATCAGGAGGTAGTCTTGAAGGTTCCCTGGGGTTGCCACTCTGGTTGTGTCATTGAAGACAAATAGTTATCACTGCCAGGGTCCTCTTTGGAAATTAAGATTAGCAATGCACAGAAATGCTGTGATTTCATTATTCACTACCTGGATTATTTGTGAGGTTAAAGGCAGTAAATATGGGGTGTAATCTCTGCCTCATTAGTGTAACTACCAAATAAATTCTACACAGACTTCAGTGGTTATAAATGTTTTTCTTGCATCACAAACTACTTTGAAAATCAAATGAAAGCTATGGGATTTCCTTCCATAAACTGCACATATGTTTACACACAGAGATTTTGCACATATTCCAGGGACACCCTGAAACCCAGTTTAGAGATCTCAGCTTTAGTGTGTGAAAGGATTTGAATTATTCACCACTTTTATTCCAAGTTATCTGTGTGTCCCCATGCTGCTTTAGTTTCCATGTGATACTCAGGAAGCCCTTTAGCACTATTTTAGCTGCAGCTTTCCCTCATATCTCTCAAAACATGTTCCTGGACTGGAGGTTAGGTTTTTCATCTGGGCTATTGATTTTCACTCCTTCCAGCTTCTTTCCAGACCTGGGTTGCATTTGGCTGGAGCCCTGGCAATCCATCTAGCTCTTAAGAGCTTTTCCTCAAGGTCTGGATCTTGTTCCTGTTCCTCTTACCATAGGTTTATATCCAGTTCCTACTGGATGGTGTTTAAGAACAGTCTCCAAGATGCTGTCAGCTGACCTTTTTATGTTAACAGCTACCTAAATTCTACTGCCATATTGCTCCTATCTGAGATGAGGCTTTTTTGAGTATTGTAAGGTGGAATCAGACCTGGGGTCACCATTATTCCTGGTCACATCTCAAGTTTGAGTACTGCCCAAGCTCCTCAGTTGCTCAGTAGAGCTACTTTGTCCTCTCTAGTCTTGATTTGTATCTTTCTCCATCCTGCCTTGCCATACAGGTCCAGCATACTTGAGAGTCATGACAATATCAGGTTGATGTAAGTCCACTCCTCTTCACAGAAAGAAATGGCTAAGGCTGGTCTTGAGATGTTTCCTCAGTGGTCACTTAGTAACATTAACTCTTTATCAACAGGGAGTGTGTATAAGCAAATCTTAATGTGCTTAACTCTCTGATTAGGGCATCTTAATATTACATAGACCTTTCATCACTTCAGATCAACTGTTAGTGTAAAGTTAATAAGGACTGCCCCATGAAGACCTTAAATTCACTGATGACAAGTGCACCCTGTTAGAAAAGATTAAAAACCATCCAAACATGGTGGATATGTAGCGTGTTGAACTATTTAAGTAATAAAATTTATTAGACATTTAGTAAGTACATAGTAAATACTAATAAGTGTATTATTATTACTATTATTGTTTTATGTGTACCAAATATTGTAGTAAATGTCTTGCATGGATTACTTCATTTATGCCTCAGAAATGTTCTCTGAGACAAGTACGAGTACCTCCAGTTTAAAGCGAGCTTAGAGAGCCTTGGTGACCTACAGGGTCACTGGTAGAGAGTCACGATTCAAACCCCTGTTTCCAACACCACTGGACTATATGGCATCTCTATCATAAAGAAAATTGTCTTTGAAATGGCCTCACAAAGTAAATGTAGATTTTTACCAAGGTTTTTGTTCAGTTGCTACTTTTGTTTTTTGATCTGTTTTGACAACCTTTGTGTTTTGATTGGCGCATTTAGACCATTGATATTCAAAGTGATTACTGATGTAGTGTGACTAATAGTCACCATATTTATTACTGTGTTCTCTTGGTTGCTCTTTTCCTTTGTTATTTTGGTTTCCACTCTTTTTCTAGCCTTTGTGGTTTTAATTGAGTATTCCATATGATTCCATTTTCTCTCCTTTCTTAGCATATCAGTTATACTTCTTTTTTACTGTTTTATTGGTTGGCCGAAGGTTTTCAATATACATTTACAACTACTGTAAGTCCATTTTTAAGTGGCACTGTACCACTTCATAGGTGCTGTGACTACTTTATAATAACAAAATAATCATAATTTATCCCTTGTATCATTTTTGTCTTTCATTTCATTTATACATCAACACATGTAAGTGTATATATAAACATAATAATCAAATACATAGTTAATATTTTGAACAAACTGCTGCTAGATAAACTAATTTCTTAAGATTGACCCGTCTTGCTTACATTGTCCATCTGTTTTTGCCTGTTGTCTACTTTATCTATTAGAACCCTTAACATATCAATCATAATTGTTTTAAATTCCAGATCTTATAATTTTAGCATTCTTGTCATGTATGAGTCTGGTTTTGATACTTCCTCTGTCTCTTTAAAGTCTGTTTTTTGTCATTTTTGTGTGTCTTTTTGTGTGTGTGTGTGTGTGTGTGTGTGTTTTGTGTTTGTTTGTTCGTTTGTTTTGATAGCCAGACGTGTCATGCTGGGCAAGATAGAACGCATTAGGAGGTAGGGACATGATCCATAGCCCTGTGATTAGGTCTCAGTCTTTAGTGAGCCTGTGCCTGTGGACAATAAACTCTATACATGATTGTCAGTTCTCTAGCTCCACCCTGGGATTTATTTCCCTGCTATACATGAAAGGCTTGATCCAGCAGGAGTTGGGTATTTTTCTTTCCCTAGGTTGGTCAGTCTCTGGTAAAACCCTAGCAGGTTAGGTTCTGGTTAAATAGTTTCTCCTATGGGCAGACCTTGTTAGGAATAATAGAATGCTCTGGCTATATTTTACAGATTGGTTCCTTTTCTACTCATCCTGTTGGAAACATGATGGGATTTTTCCCCAAAATTTCCTGTGTGGTCCTGGGAGAGCTCCTGGGGGTAAAATTCACAAATTTTTAGTAAGAGGGCTCACCTATGACTGAACCCTCCTGAAATTTAAATCTCAAGAGTTATTGAAATGGAGCCTCCATCAATTCATCAATTATAGGTTTCCCTACCTTGTCCCTGGTTCACATAAAATTGCTACTTGTGGAATCCTGCTCAAGTAAGTTGGGATTTTCTGTATTTGCTTGTTTGTCTCTCTAATTTGGGGTCAGCAATTTGCTCCATGTTCTCACTTCTCTGATGGATTTAAGAAGAGTTGCTCATTTTTCAGTTAGTCCCATTTTTGACTTATTGGTAGGATAGAACGACAACTTCTAAACTTCTCACATGCTGGACCAGACAGGAGGTGTGCCATGGTGTATATTAGAAGACCATTTTATGGTGGCATATGGGACTCAAGCTGGTGTACATATGAAAAAGGGGTGGGCTAGAAACAGGACAAGTCTACAATCACAAAATGGACAAAAGAAAAGAAATGTGATTAGAAATAAGAGATGGAGAATCAATATCATCTGTAAATTTTATAAAAATAATAAAACACAGTTATGGATTACTTATATAATACAAAGTCACCTTAGTAAGAAATGGGGAAAAGAGGAAAGAAGGAGGAGGAAAAGGAAGAGAAGCAGTGGTATTACAACTAAACATAGTAAAACACTCTTGGTGGCAGGAGCAGGGCAGGAAACAGTTTGCAGTCAGCAAGAACAATGCAATTACAAAATACTCCACTCATGTATACATGACCTAAGTGATGAAGCCAGGAATAAAACCCAGATTTCCTAATTCCTGGCCCTGGGCCTTATGTATTAAATCATGTTGCCTCTGTTGTCAGATAATCATCTTGCATCTGGAACATAAATACAGCCAATTCAAATATGCATCTTGAGCTTATCATGTGGTTAACAATCCATGATGTTATTGTCAACAGGACTGCATCCCATTAATACCACATCCACTTTTTGAACAAATCTAGTGGCATAAGGTGGATAAATATGATATAAAATGTGGTCAAAGAAAATTACCCTCATTCCAAATACCACAAAACATGAGAAGACACTCCCAGGTAGCACTACTGCAATGCTGTGAAGAATCTTTAGGAAGTCAAAAGGCAAAATGAGAAAAGTTATTTTAAATAAAGATTTGTTCAGTTTTGGTAACTTTAAATCGTGTAAGGTTGTTTTAAGTGGAATGATTTGATTAGAAATCTATTTTTTATTTTTAAATTATATTCTATTGGTTATGCTATTACAGTTGTCCCAAGTTTCTTACCTTTGCCCCCTTAGGCAATCTCCACACCATTGTTCATGTTCACGGGTCATTATAAATTCTTTGGCTACTCCATTTTCTATATTGTACTTTACATCCCCATGGCTACTCTTTAACTACCAATTTGTATTTCTTAATCCCCTGGCCTCTTTACTCATTCCCTTAAACCCTCCTCCCATCTGGCAACTTTTTCCTAAAATAAGTCCCTTTAACATTTTATATAATGATGGTTTGGTGATGATGAACTCTTTTAGTTTTTTTCTTGTCTGGGAAGTTCTTGATATGCCATTTAATCTAAATGATAGCTTTGCTGGGTAGAACAATCTTGGCTATAGGTCCCTGCTTTTCATGACTTTGAATATTTCTTGCCAGTTCCTTCTAGCCTACAAAATTTCTTTTAAGAAATCAGCTGATAGTCTTAGGGGAACTCCTCTGTAGGTAACTAACTGCTTTTCTCTTGCTACATTTAAGATTCTATCTTTATCTTTAACCTTTGGCATTTTAATTATGATATGACTTTCTAGCTACTACCCCCATATGGGAGCTCAGAGAGATTGAGTCTGAGTAAGTCCATGTGTGGGTTCTTTAAGAGGAACTGCTTGGGACTCCCAAAGTTTCTTCCACTGACTCAATCCTTCCTAGTTTTTATAGCCAGAAGATATGGGGACTTACCTTCCTGGCACTGGAACCCTGGGCTAGGGTGCCTGGTGTTGGGCTAGGACTCCTTGCTCTTGAGATATCCCTCCCAAATTTTTGTCCACTACACACGAATGTGGGACCAGGACATTCCACATCTCTACCACTCCTACCTGTCTGGATAGATGTAGTTCCTTTAATTCAGTAGTTGTTAGACTTCCATTCAAAATGATTTCTGACAGTTCTGAGTAAAAGTTGTTCTATAGCTTAGTTGTAATTTTGATATGGTTGTGCAAGGAGGTGAATCATGTTTACCTATACCTCCATCTGGACTGGAAGTCTAGAAACCTATTTTTAAATTTAATGCCAATCTTTACTAGAAGAGATAATGTTTATTATCTTCAGTGCACAACAGACATCCACACAATCTCCATTTATGTTACTTAGATTTCCTTTTCATATTAATATATGAAATATATTAATAATATATGCCATATAGATTAGAGAAGTGATAATTAGAATTATTTGTACATGATGGGTGATCAGCATTGCTGTAACTTTTAATATTGAATCAATGGAATTATAAACTCTATAACTTGTGTTTGCCCTCCAAACACATTGACTCCATGTTCAAAATGCTATTTGTCTTAAAAACCACCATTGTACACCCATGTTCATAGCAGCATTATTTACAGTAGTCTAAAGGTGGAAGCAACCCATGTCCTTTGTTGGGTGAATGAATAAACAAAATGTGGCATATATGTACAACGGAACATTATTCATCCTTAAAAAGCAAGAAAATAGCCCTGGCTGGTGGCATAGTGAGTGGATAAGGTGCCGGTCTGCAGACCCAAAGGTCACTGGTTTGATTCCCAGCCAGGGCAACATAACCAGGTTGCAAGCCAGGTCTCCAGCCAGGTCTGTAGCTGGAGGCAGGTGAAAGGCAACCATACATTGATGTGTGTGTGTGTCTCTCTCTCTGCTTCTCTCCCTTCCCCTCTCTCTAGAAATAATAAATAAAATCTTTAAAAAAAAAAGAAATTAACATGCTAATGATAAGGTGATATGGTAAAATTGTAAAATAGTGATCATGTAAGATATAATAAAATTGTTTAAAAAAAAAGCAAGAAAATATTGATACATGCTGCAACATGGATGAACCTTGAAGTCAATGTATTAGTGACATAAGCCAGTCACTAAAGGATAAGTATTGTATGATTCCATTATGTGAGGTTCCTTGGGTAATAATGTTCATGGAGACAGAAAGTAAAATGGTATTTTCCAGTGGGTGGGAAAGAGGGGAACAGGAAGTTTGTGTTTAAAGGGTACAGAGTGCCAGCTGGGAAAGATGAAAAAATTCTACATATGAATGATGGTAATTGTCACACAACAATGTGAATGCACTTAATACCATTGAGTGTATACATAAAGATGGTTAAAATGGTAAATTTTATGTTATGTATGGGTTACCACAACATAAAAAATCCTAAATTACATTTTATCAACCACTTTTAATTTAAATATATAGACTCTTGAGCTGTCCACATAAAACTTGATTTAGTATTTATGATACTGATATTCACATTATAAATAGTTTCTTAATAGCTATAAAGCCTTTGAAGTCTTGCTTAAGTAAGGAAAGCAGATGATAATTCTTAAATGAGAAGCTAGGAGTTGGGTCAGAATTCAAATGGTATAATATGCACCACAACATAGCATGTCAATTTCAGGGAAGGCAAAATTATTGATAATGTGATGTAATTTTTATAAAGTAAGGTCTTTTTCTGAGGTTCATGTCTGTAAAAACTTTATTTACTTATTTATAATCCTTACTCTAGGATATGTTTTTATTGATTTTAACTGGAGAGGAAAGGAGAGTAGGGAGAGTGAGAGTGGGTGAGAAAAATATCAACGTGAGAGACATATTGATCCTCTTGTACCTGTCCTAAATGGGTGTTGAATCCACAACCTAGGAAAATAAACTGACCAGGGATTGAATCCACAATTTTCTGGTGTATGAAATAATTCTCCAACCAAGTGAGCCACCCAGTCAGGGCTGAAAAATTCTATTTTTAGAGTTCAAATGAAAAGTTCTGGAAGTGGTCATCACAAATAGTTCGGGGATTTCATCCTCTAGCTCTGTTGAAAATATCTTGTCCTCTTCCCATAGATGTTCCTTTGAAATTTGTTTTTTGAATTAAGAACAGTATTATGTGGGTAAGATTATGTCCTGAAAGCCGATTGGCCTGAAGCATCTAGGAGAGCTAGAAGGACTCTCAATACACAAACAATGCAAAGATTGCCTCTGCCTAGGAGCACCTGTAGTGTTGAAGCCACCACCAACCAACCTGGGCTTCACACAGGCTGAAAAAGACTGGCATTATCTTGTGTTTTTTATTCAAGCATGTGTCTTCCTTGGTAGAATCTAATCACTGTCTGAGAGTGTCATGTGACACGGAGCTGAATATTAACACCCCGGAACTGGAAAACAAATAGAATCATAGTTCTTAGAATAGACTTAGCTGGCCTTAAGGAATAGTCTGGTGAGTCCCTGAGTTCACAAATTCACTCATATAGTCAGTCAGTCATCTGATTATATAATTAATCATCTGCTCAGGATTGGGCCCTGTGCTGGTCCAATCTAGGGAAGGAATAATGCTTATAATAAAGACAACATAACCAGTTTAAGAAATGTATAAAATTTTATAAGGGTTCAAAGAGAGACCGTTTTTTGATTGGAAAATTTTGAAAAGGCTTTATGGAAAGGGACATGACCATTAGGAGAGGGTGTGAGAAGGCTATGCAGTAAATCCAATAGGGAGGATTACATGGTGTTTGTCCAAGGGGTCCAAGAAATACAGCTGTGTGCTGAGGTATACACTAAAAATTGGAAGAGGCAACACAGTGAAAAATTTGGGTTGGGGACATAATATAGAATGTCAGATTAAGATTTGGGGGGGAAATACACATAGTTTGTGAAAAGAGGGGTAGAGGCATAGTTAGATTTTACATCAGGAAGCAAACCTGGAAGAGAGGTTGTAAATGAATAGTGACATGGACAATAAAGGCATAAAATGGACATCACTCTTTTTGATTGCCTTCTCTCCAGGTCTCACAGCCAGGCCACTGACATGAGAATTGCACATAAACAGACAGATCCTTGCTTTCGCAAAACTTCCTCTTAAACAGGACATTTCAAAACATTTTAAAAGCTTTCAGATCACCCAGGGAGCCTGTTAAAATTCAGACTCTGATTCAATAGTCTTGGGGGAGGCCCAAAATTTTGCATTTCTAGAAAACAACCAGGTGCTGCTCTGCTTCTGAGAGGATGCTCTGCATAGCTAGGCTTTAAAGTCATACCCACAGAGTCTACAGTTCTCATTGATCATCTGATCTACACATACTCCCCTCTAAGTTGTTGAAAAGACACAACTTTTGGAGCTTATGTTCAGGGCCCACATGGTCATTCCTCCTGCGTCCACCAATACTCCCTCCCCTCACTCCCACCTCAGGATCACCCTTGATTAGTGTTCTGTATCAGGAAATCAAATTGGGCTTTGGTACAATAGAATGCACTAAAGTAGGAAAGGCCCGAGTGTAGAATCTACCGTCAAGGAGAGAGATGATGAGCACCCCTTTATGAGGGGTTGCAAAAAACCTGTATAGCAGGAAGTGTGATTCACCTGACTTATGGTATGATCCATTTGAGATTTATAACAATTTTAAAACTCAAATTAGCTAGATCATATGAACTACTAAGCTAATGAACCCTCACCACCTGCCTCGTTCCACCTCAGGCTGCAGGTAGCCTGGAGCAGGCTTGGACCAATTAGTCAATGTAATTGAAGCCAAATGTAATTAATTATATAATTTGGGGCTGTTTGAGTTTAATTTCACTAAATCACATTATGAAACTGGGGCATTATGAAGGATTAGCGAGAAAAGGGAAACAGGCTTGCGTAAAGCTTTCTAAGGAGCTAAAACACACATATTACGTTATTTCTTGACCTGATACCCTTAGGAGAAGTGCAGATGCTCTAAACTCCCCCATAATTATTGATAAAAATTCTCCTGTCCTGCACACTCATGGATTTATAACCAAGAAGTTGCTAGTGAAAAAGCATAAGTGGCCTCTTAGACCTGATGGGATGAGGAGCTGGTGGAGAGAAAGGGCAGGAGAAATAGGAAAGAAGGCACCAGATTTTGGTGTTGTCTCACAAAGGAGCCATTAACAGGAAAACAGAAGGCAAACAAAGAAGTTAATGGGGGAGTGAGGTGCATACATTGGGTTTTCTTAATTGTTTTCATTACATAATTTGTGTTTCTCACAAAAAGATGTTGCAGTCCTAACTCTCAGTACCTATGAATGTTACCTTATTTGGAAATGGGGGTCTTTGCAGATGATCAAATTAACATTCAGTCATTAGTGTGGGCCCTAATCCAATATGGCTGTGTTCTTATAAAAATGGGTAATTTATACATAGACACAGACACACATAGAGGGAAGATGATGTGAACACACAGGGAGAGAGCCTTCCACAAACCATGGAGTGCCTGAGGCTCTCAAAAGCCAGAAGGGAAGCATGGAACAGACCCTCCCTCACAGCTGCTGCAAGGGACCAACCATGTCAATACCTAGATTTTGGACTTCTGGCATCCAGAACTGTGAGACAATATATTGCTGTTGTTTGATCCACCCAGTTTGTGGAACTTTGTTTGGCAGCTCCAAGAAATTTATACAGGTAATGTAAGCTACTATACAAAAAAACCCCAACAAACACTAAAGAAGTATAAAGTACAGAAAGAAATAAAAGGGAAACCTCTTGTCCTTATCAAATAGTTTGATGTTGTTCCTTTTAGGCTTTTCTTTCTATGTACATGAATATATCTGTTATAAAAATGAGATTACACTATAGCTCTTACTCTTCACCTTGTTATTTTCATTCAATAAATATGATGTGGGCATTCTCCCACATCAGTTCAAATAGATGTGCTCTTTCATTTTAATGGCTGCATAGACTTCTTTTCTGGCTGTATTATGTGCTTTATGATATACATTTAGGGGAAGAGGAATTTGTTATTACTAACAATGCTGTGATGAATACATTTATTTGAATATCCCTATGCTCTCCTGAGTGTATTCTTCTAAGAAAGATAGATTATAGAAGTGGAAATGCCAATTCAAAGGTTCTTATGCTTAAGAGCTTGATAAGAATTGTCAAATTGCTCTTTAAAAACGTTGCAATTATATTCCAGCCGTGCTATGAGACAGCCTCTTTCTCTATCCACTTTTCAACATATTATCAATCTCTTTAAATTTTTGCCAACTCGAAAGATAAAAAACAGAATCTCATTATTTTTAGCACCATATGTCTATGGTCACTAGTAAGATTGAGATAGTTTTTGTATTTTTGGCCACTTGAAGTTCTTATTTTGAGAATTGTCTATGTCATTTGCTCTTCTCTGATATTTGTCTTATTTTCTGCTGATTAGCATAAGTTATTTTATATTTTAGGGAAAGTAACAAATAGTCATGATGAATATTTCCTCCCATAGCAATTAAGCTTAGTCTGTCAAATATGTTCTCCATCATATTATATTTTGTTAAGTTTTTAAAGAGATAAAGGTAACATTTATTTTTTTTATTTAAACTTTTTATTTTAAAATTACGGTTCACATACAACATGACTGTATATTAATTTTAGGTATACCGTATAGTTATTTAGACACTTACATAACTTACCAAGTGATCTCCAATAATTCTAGTACCCACCTGGCACCATTCTAGTTATTCTAGTATTAAATATACAAGTATAGCATATTCCCTGGGTTGTATTTTACACCCCTGGCTAGTTTGTAACTAGCAATCTGTACTTCTTAATCTCTTCATCTTTTTCACTCAGCCTGCCAACTCCCCTACCCCACTGACAACCATATTTGTTCTCTATGAGTTTGTTTTTGTTTTGTTTGTTCATTTATTTTGTTTCTTAGATCATATATATTAGTAAAATCATGTTGTATTTGTCTTTGTCTGACTTATTTTGCTTAGTCCAATGCCCTCTAGGTCCTCTGTGTTGTCACAAATTGTAAGATTTGATCCTTGTTATGGCCAAGTAATATCCCATTATATTTTTGTACCACATCTTCTTTATGTAATTGTCTATACATAGACATTTAGGATATTCATCTGAAGAAAAGCAAAATACTAATTGAAATAGATATATGCATCCCTATATTCATCATCAGATTATTTACATTAGCCAAGAACTGTTTTGCTAATTTTTATTATGTTATAGTGTCTCTTCTGTCTCTAGTATCTTTGACAGTAGCCACATCTGTCAACCTTTTCTTTTATGATATTTACATTTCATGTCTACTTAGGATTTAGACAGATACATATAGAGGCAAACGTGTACCTGTATATATCCTAAGTGTGTAAATATCTGTACTATTTTTAGGGAACTGAAGGCATTAGACCATGTGGTACACAGACAATCATTATGTAGGATGGTATTAGAATTTAGAAGAAATAATATATAGGATAGTGTCAGAATCACTGGGGCAAATTATAATTTACCTAATTAATCTGTATAATGTGCAGTAGTAATCTAATCTCTGATCTCATTGGATATATGTATTATAGATACGTGTTGAAAAAAAAATGTTGCCCCATATTCTCCTTCCTCAAATGGAGACCTGGGAAAGAAAGGGGCTGCCTATTGTCACTAGCTCGCAATAGGCATAAAGTATGCCAGCCTACATTGTAAACCAGGAGCTTGTAAACAGAAACCTATAAGCAAAGTACACATACATAATAAAATGGGAAAGGGTGATGGGTACAACAAAAGTGTGATCATTAAGTCAAGAACAAAGGAGTTAAAGCTGACAGACATTGCCACCGTGTCTGTGGCAGCTCTAGACACAACCACATGACCTCTGATGTGAACATCTGGTCCACTATTTCCCTAGTTACTAGAGTTGGGCTATCACTGCTGCCACTCAACCAAGTTCCTTTGCTCTGAATGTACATTTATCTTGCAACCTTCCATCCATTATGTGATTTCTCAAGTAGACTGCCCTACTAGTAAGGCTATGCTCAAATTGACCAGTCTCAATATTCTGATTTGCTTGGCAGATATGTGACTCTCTGTGAACTATTCAATCTTTTAGTAAAAGAGGTGCTGTTTTTGCATCATCTTATTTTTCCTTCCTTCCACAATTTGTTCCCATAAGGACTGGTCCATTTGGTTTAAAAAGTTTACAAGCCAATAGGCGGTATGGCCCATTATGTGCCTCCATCACCCACATGCTTCCATCACATAGTATTTTGTCCTTATGCAAACAAATGTTGAATAGCTTTTCTTTTTCTTACCTTTACCTCATGGTAGCTACAGGCCTGCAGGTGGCATTCCATGTAACACACATATGTTGGCAATTATTGTGAAAGAAAGTAGAAAAGAGGGAGAAGGGTCATGAAGGTTGGAGAAAGTGAAGCACTTCATAGTTTATGAAGATATAAAAACTGGCACCTAGTTTTTTATACACTGGAAAAAATAATTCTTGGTATCATGTGACTTGGGGCTCCAAGGGCAATTTTTCTAAGGCCTAAGCAAAAGTGGCTGAATAAAAAATTCCTATATCTGCAGAACTGAGATATATTCCTGTCATTTGATGCCCCTCATAAATGCCCTATTTCGCTCCAAGGGTACTGTCATTCATTGGCATGGTGGATAACCCATGCATGAATATTGGGGGTTACTTGGTGTAATGAAACTAGTGATTAATGAAGACTCTCATGTGAATAATCTTGAAAGTTAAAGAATGAAGGTAAGACGGATAGAGGAAAGAAATTTGTTTCAATAAAAAAATTTTTGAGCAACAATTATGTGCCAGGTACTGCTTTACACTTCTGGGATACAATAATGAGCAATAAAAACCTAACTTCCTTCCCCCTTAGAACTTAATTCTGGCAAGAAGGGAGAGACAATAAAGAGCAGATGCACTAAATATATTTTACATATTTAGAAGGTGATGAGTATATTTTAGAAGGTGTACATGCTATGGAAAAAGAAAGGGCATGGAGAGGTAAGTGGGATCAATGTAGAGTAGGGGTGGGTGGGTTGAGACTTTTCAATAGGCTGACGTTGGGATAAAGGGGCTCATTGGAGTGAAGACTTAAAGGAGGTGAAGGGGAGAGTGATTTGGGGTATGTGGAGGCAGAATATACAAGGCAAAGGAAGCCACCAACCAGTACAAGGCCCTTATTTATCTGTGATTATGAAAGTTTTCTGTGTTTAAAACAAATATACAGCCCTGGCTCAGTGGCTCAGTGGATAAGGCGCCAGCCTGCAAACCCAAAGGTCACTGGTTCAATTCCCAGCCAGGGCACATAAACCAGGTTGCAAGCCAGGTCTCCAGCCAGGTCTGTAGCTGGAGGCAGGTGAAAGGCAACCATACATTGATGTTTGTCTCTCTCTCTGACTCTCTCCCTTCCCCTCTCTCTGAAAATAGTAAATAAAATCTTTTTTAAAAAGCTGTAAAACAAATACATGAAGAGACAGACAAACTGCTTTCTAAAGATCCCCCAAGCCTCCCTAAGCTACCCCAGAAGGTAAAGGTGTACACTTATCCACCCCGGTGATGGATGGTTATTTTTAGCATTAGTTCACATGCACAGACTAAGAAAAACAAGGTTATTTGGTGGCTGGTAGTGAAAAGCCTCACCCGACAGTGTGTACTTGCTGAGAAGAGAGATACAGGTGGGGAAGAGGGACCTCTTGGAGCACTCCTAATTAGCATTTTGGCTTCTATCTCATGAAAAGCGAAATCCACTCTAATCCAATAGGGTTTGCCAGGAAGATCCCACTAGAAAGGATTTTTTAAAAAGATTTCATTTATTATTTTCAGAGAGAGGGAAAGGGAGAGAGGCAGAGAGGGAGAGAGACATCACTGTATGGTTGTCTTTCACCTGCTTCCAGCTACGGACCTGACTGGAGACCTGGCTTGCAACCTGGTTATGTGCCCTGGCTGGGAATCGAACCAGCAACCTTGGGTTCGCAGGCTGGCATCTTATCCACTGTGCCACCAGCCAGAGCTAGAAAGGATTTTGATGGCTTGCTGGGGGTGAGGCCTTAGCTAGTCAGAAGGAAGATGCTATTATTGCCCCAGTTGAGGGTTCCACAGGGAAAGCAGGGGTCACAGATGAATGCAGATGCCGGAGGATGCCATGAGTCACCCATCATCACTTACTATTTTGCAGACTGAGATAAGGCTCTGGCAGGAGAGCGGGTGGAATGACAAGATCTCCAGACTAGGCCTGCTCTGCCTC
This sequence comes from Noctilio leporinus, assembly GCA_004026585.1. NCBI lineage: Eukaryota > Metazoa > Chordata > Mammalia > Chiroptera > Noctilionidae > Noctilio > Noctilio leporinus. The sequence continues at coordinate 528,635 of PVIW01000298.1, forward strand.
GTACTTCCAGGATCCTGGGCTAGTTGCAGAAGCTGGGGGCTCAGCTTCTTTATCTGGAGATTTGGAAAATAACAACCCCCAGGGCCGATCCACTTTATCAGGCTTCCGAGAGAATCAAGTAAAGTAATAGTGGCCACTGTTCTGTGAGTAATCAAATGCTATGGAAACAGAAAACATTATTATTCCCCAGCCTTTAATTCTTATCCAATACCTGAAATAACATTTGAGTCCTCCGAGTTCACACCTGAAACTCATCTGCATTTTTCAGTCCTGCGGGTTGACTCTCCATTCTCCCCAACAAAGGCTGGAGTGGCCAAAGGGTAGGGGGAGGGTTCAGAAGAAAATCTAGCACCCATGCCTTGATTAGGAAGCAGTTGAGGAAGAAAATCCACGTTCTCCCTCTTTTTGCTGAAGAACAGGAATAGAAGGATGCTGTTTTCGGAGGGAATCTCTCGCACCTTCTCCCAGATTTTGATTTTTCTGCGGCTCTCGAGGAGACAGAAGCTGTTCGGCTGGGCCCACCTTTGCCCCTGCTCACCTCTTCCGGGTTTTTACCCGACAGGAGCTTGGCCAGGTGAGCTCAGCTGTAGGCTTGCTTTTCCCTCCATGGCTGATTTCCTGAGAGCCCCATAATTCTCAAGGTCAGACCTTCCCACCATGCAATGCTGAAGCTGACAAATCTAATCTCTCCAGCAAACAGGTTATTTTGCTGCAAAACCTCACAAAGAAAGGGGAGGGACATTTCCCTTGGCTTGAAATTTTAAGCCACTTGGAGTCCAAGCTCACAGCGTGTCTCTACGATTTTCCTCAAGGGGGCCTAAGGGCAAAAAAGGAGAGCTTTCTGTCTCTTATTGAATATCCCCATTTCCAGCCTCCCCCAGATCACTCAGAAAACACTCCCTCCAGCTTTTATCAGCTTAATCCTGGCACAGACATGTGGTGTGTGAAAGGGTGTAGGTTGTTATTCAGTGCCTCTGGCATATCAAGTTAAGATGAAAAACATAAGTTTGCTACTTAAAGGGGAACTGTCAGTCCAAGGTCATCATTCCCCAGCAGGCCATAGTACAAGCCACACCACAAATAAGGCTCTGGGTGTGGGACAAGGGTCTGGTTAGTGTCTCCATTTGGGAGAAGCAGAGAGAACAGTATTTCCTCCAAATACCAGATCAATCATTTAGGGGCAATTCGTCTTCAACTAAAATGATCTCAAGTTCACGACTAATAAGACCACAGCTGCCTTTTTATGGTTGAGTTACCCACACTCAATTCGGCACCGTATTCTAGGTCAGGTCACAACTGCGTAATAGGCCTCGAACTTGGCAGTTTCGTGTTGCTCTGTCTTTTCCTTGCCCAACCCACACTGAATTACATGCTGACCAAAGCTCCCCTGGAGTCACATGGAATGAGGATTTGGCTCCAAATATCTGAATTTGCCTCCCAAAATGGAGGCCTCTCTGGGCCAACTAAGTTTTTCCATTTCCCTTCCAGAGCACTGCCATGCTTTTTCCAGAGGCCCACAGACAGACAATTCAAGGAGCGGCTTCTCCCTGTTGATGGCCCTGATTACGTAAACTAGATAGGGGGATCCCAGCTGGCCCTAAAACTCTAAAGTTACCTGAAATTCAAGAGCAAAATAAGACCCAATTGTTTACAGAATGAACTTGAACTGCAAGGCGCACAGAGGGAAACAGATCTTAGGGAGAGAGAGAAGGACAAGAGTAAATAAAAATTTGTCTTTGTTTCCCCTCTTTTCAAACTCAATTTCACCAAATTGTTAATTATCCCTGGTAGGATGTGAGGTTCGGTAAGGAGGAAGTCAATGTTAGCAATTCAGATGTCCTGGCCTATGTCATGTGCAGTCTTTGGGACATCCAGCATGACATGGACTGACACGTTGCTCCCAGCACATGCTCTACATTACCATTATATTTGCGTAATTGATCCATTCCTGGCACGTAAAGCCCTGACCTTGGGGTACAGAGAATTTAAAATCAGTCACAAGGTTCCAGCCATTGTCCTTTGGGGGGATGTGAACCTCTGGCTCTCTGAGTTCTTGCATTTTGAGTTTGCTCTAACAACAGAACAATCAAGTCAACTAGCGGGCACTGGTCTGAGGACTAGCACATTGGGGTTCACTGCTCTTCTTTCTGCCTCCCCCTTTTTATCTCCTACTTCTACATTGCACCTTTGGCTACTACAGATGTGAGCACAGTAGCTCGTACAAAATGACGCTGAGTGAACAGGACACTGAAGACAGAGCTTTGTGATGTTTTACTATAGCTTCTACATTTTTTTACTTATATATATATTTATTTTATAGATCCAGCCTCTCTCTACTTTTTTTTATTTCTACGAAGCTCAACCAAATTGAATACAATGTGAATTTACTGATACCCTGAAACCAGAATAAAAGAGGAAAACACTGTTTCAACCTTCTAAGAACTTATCAGATAGAGAGTACATGTGAGAATCAGACAGAGGCAGGGATAAAGGATGAGGGAATTGAGAGGACAGGGGAAGGGGAGTGGTTCGATAGGTAGATAAATAGCCACAAAGCACATGGAACTTTTATCAAAGAAATGCTAAATACCTCAGGGTTCCAGAGAGGAAAAGATCAAACTTGATTATGAAGGTTCAGAATGGCCTTTTAAAAAAGCATATTTTTTTAATGACCATCATTCCTGTCCACCACAACTTTTCTTTCGGAGTTCTGACCATCACCTTTCCTCACCACAGCCACCTATCAACCCCGGACATTCTTCCACCTTTGACATCTAGGGGATCTTCTCTATCCATTACCAGTGTATCATCCTCAAAATCGCATGTCAACAATCATGTTAACATTCTTGTTGGCTGGCTCCACCATTCATTATCAACTCCAAACTCAGCTACCCACCTACAAAGTCAAACTTTACCCTTCATCACCACTTGACATTGTTCCACTCCAATAATGCTAACGTAGACATTTTTCTGCTGGATGATGTCCCTGACCTGTCTTCCATTTCACTTGGCATCTTATACTTTACAAACTTTTGTTCTTTGTCTACACTGTGATCTTCCTTTTTATCCCTTGATCCTTAACAATCATTTATGACCTCTACCCCAATTTTGGCCTTAGTTATTTTCTTCCTTAGCCTGGAGTTTCTGGCTAGTATATTAAATAATGCACTTGCTTCCCAGGTAGAATCCCTTGACATGCTGCCATTATATTTCTGTCAACCTTCAACTACCTTGCTTCACTGAGAGCTTAGTAGGTATACTTCCAAAAGACTCACATTCCAAGTTGCTCCATACTTAAGTGTTTTACATTCATTAGATCAAGCATCAGCCTTTTGCTTCCAATTCCAAATAAATACAATTAAAAATGTATTTCCTTAGTCACATTGGCCACATTTCAAATGCTCAATAGCCAAATGTGGCTGCCATACTGAATAATGCAAAATGGGTGGTTCTCTGTAGCCTCAAGTCTCTCAATATCTTGGGTCTTGCTCTTCCTTCACTAGGTTTTTTAAGGAAGACATACCTTCCTTAACCACCCTACCTCACCGCATCTCTAAACCCTCCCTACCAACCTCAGGATCTTGTTTAAGTTATTAGTCTCCCTACTCTTCCTTCTCATTCCCATCAGTGTTTTCTCCTTGTCCTGGTTCCTTCCCCCAGCCCCCCTCCTTTTTTTTTTTTTTTTTTTTTTTTTTTTGTATCAGTAGTTGTACAGGCCACAGAATCAGCATTACCTAAAATCTGTTAAAAGTATACTTCTCAGCCTCATCCCACACTTAGTGAATCAAAAGGCCCTAGGGGTGGGGCCCAGCTGCCTGTGTTTTCACAAGCCCTCCAGGTGACCCTGATGCACATTCAAGTTTGAAAACCACTGGTTTATAGCCAACTACTCTTGAAAGAGACACAAAAACTAATCTAAGTGGTTACCTCCGGATAGTGGGGGCAGGGGACAAGGTGGATGGCTAGAAGGCTGAAAGCAAGACTTTTTACATTATTATGATTTTAAAATCATTTCAATTAAATGTTCAACTCCAATTTTTTAAAAGGAGAATATTTAAATATACTGCTAGTCTTTTTCCTTTCTTTTCCTCCCTCATTTTGTTTCATTTGGTCTTGGGTGGGGTTTGGACCTTAATAAAGTTTAAAAGCTCTCTAGCTGATCCTATAAGGTACACAGTTAAACATGTTTTCGGTTTTTTTCCCACAAAATTGTGCAACCATCACCTCCATTAATTTTTATAACTCTTTCATCAATCACTCTAGATAGAAACCCCATACCTATTTCCACTGTCCCCAACCTTCCCCCAGACGTGCATTATGTTTTAGATGGACATTTTATCATTCACAAATTAAGAAACAATATCATTAACCATGATACACTTAGGTGAAATAAATTTTTCAGGCATTCATATTAATTTTGGCAATAATAAAATATCTCTCTGGGTCATAATTACTTCCTGAGGACTAAAACTTTTTTTTCACTTTTCAAAATACACTGAGTAGGCAAAGTTTCCACAAGCCCTCCAGGGACTTTCTGAAAACAATACTCAAAGCTGCTTTTGACCTGGAAGTGAACTGGGTCCTTGAGGTAAAGAGAAAAGGATCTCCTCTTATTCCCAACTACCAGCAAAGATCCACATTTATGCAGAGAAGAGGGAGATACCAAGCCAGCCAGGAATGCTGAATGAAGGCGTCCACCCAACCCAAACCAAACCAACCCAAAACGGGGGACAATGGGGCCCAGGGGCTTCCTTTGACTCAGACTAGGCTGAGAATCTTAGGGAAAAGCATGGGAAAGCCACTCGGACAAACAAAAGATCTGAATATTTTACTTAGCTTTGAAGGAAACTTTCCAAAGAGTGCCTTGACCTCCTAGGGCCTGCGGATGATAAAATGGTTTGGGGGTTCCGGCTGGTGCCACAGGGAGGAGAGGCTGTGCACGACCCCCACCCCTCCCCACTCTTCTCTGAGATGCCTTTGTTCTTCCTGGCCCTGGGGGCTTGTGTTCCGTGGGAGGCTCGGACAGTTTTTGTTATCGACTAGACATATCAGTTTCAATGACAATCATCCTTCTAAACACACGTGATTTCTCACGAGTTTCTCCCTCGCTCTGGAAATGTCAGTTTTAAAGGGAAAGGAAAAAGGATGTGGGTAAGAGAAGTAAAGGACTATATCAACAGGGATGTTATCCTCAAGAAATGATGACCCATAGAGTTATCTCTAAACCAGTTGTAGGGAGTTTGCTTCCAAAATCATGTGCACATGTAGAAATACAATTCTTCAGTGCATGCACCAGGAAAGTTAACATGGGCTGCCGGGTAAAGAATCTGGAGACAAAAGAGAGAATAGATACCTTGGCTGGGGAGGGAAATACCACATGCAATGCAGTGAAATGAGTAAGGAGGGTGGTGGAGAGCAAAGGGAAAAAAATCCCTAGCTAATAACATGTTCTTTCCTTCCTTCCTCACACAATGACCCACGTGACTTAATGAAGCCAGTGAGTTCTGAGACTGATGTAAAAGTTCCAAAAAAAATACTCCTCAGCAGAGGCCCCTGGGTAAATGGTGTCATTTCTAATTTCACCAGTTCCTATGATTTAGAGCAGATCCAGGATCTGAAATTCACACCAGCTCTTTGTGCGCCGGGCCAGGGCAGCAGGGCCCAGGCCGGAGGAGCAGGAACGCAGACTTCCTATGTAATTTCACCACCGCGGCCCTGCGTTGTCTCACGTTTAAAATAATTTGCCAGGTAAAAATAAACTTCTCAGAATCACAGAGTGAAAAATGTACTTAACAATTCAATCCCCGTAAGTTTGGGATTGACAGAGAAAGTGCAGCTGAGGCCAATTAAATTACCCAACTTGTATGAATGGTGGTTTCACTGGTGAGTTTATTAGTTCACATCGTTATCATTGTTATTATCACCACAACTCTGTAAATGATGCTTTTCATAAGATAGCAGAATGTGCAGGCTGTGCTCTCCCCGTTATACCCTGCTTAACTGGCTCCTGAGTACCGTTCTTAGAAAGCACACCTCACTTGTCCTAACTCCCACATTTCCCCATGGCATGTTGTGAGTTATTTTTGTTTATTACTCTTTGAAAGTCATTAAAATCTACAAAGAATATTTTTATTTCCTTCTTCTTTTGCTAGGAATTCTCACAATTCCTAGCAAAAGGAATTCATGATATCAGCTCCTTGCAGGGTGGTTTCCCTGCCCTTAACTGATTTGCCAAATTCAGATGCCCAGGTTTAAATCCAGGGGATTCACAACAGCTCTTTATTCCTCAGGGACAACTTCCAGTAGATATAGAGGAGGTTTGTGCAGTCAGATCGACCCCATGTTATGAAAAATCAACTGCCAATTGTATATGGGGTCTTTTGCCTGATCATTTTGGACAAATTTTAGAGCACAACTGAGCAGAATTTAACTGTTAAATACATTACACAAGCATGCCAAGACTTCCCGATTGTGGGAGAGTTTTCCAGATTTCTAGAAGATACTTCCTAGCTCTGGGGCAAAGCATTTTGACTTCCAGGCCTTGTGACCCAAAGTGTGGTCCCTGGACTAGCAGCACTGGCATCACCTGGAGCTTGTTAAAAATGCAGACTATCCAACCCATCCCAGGCCTACTTAATCAGGGTCTGCACTTCATCGCAGTCCCCGACCGTTTTGTTTGCACATTAGCGTGAGGAGCACCGCTGGGGGACTTTGGAGGAGAGGGATGTCTTCTCATGCACCACCCCCAGCAGCAGCCTGCCAGCGTGACTTTCTGCACCAAACCCCGAAAGTGTTGACTTAGAAATTATATTCTAATATATATTCCCATACTGAATACATTTGATGCAATTTATCTAATACCTATCTCAAAATAAATGGCACAAATGAAACATCTATTGCCAAGATGGTCTATTGTGGAACCCCTGCCAGTTTGGAGGAACCAAGGGAGTCCATTGGGTGATAATTAGCCGACCTCATCTGCTGTGATACGGTTGCCTTTACACTTCTGGACTACAGAAGTCCCCTTCCCCAAAATACTTTTCTAGGAAAAAGAAGGAATAAAATATTGCACAGACTAAACAATTTTTGAATTATAAATATTAATTTGTAAACAAATGTCAATTTCAAAACCACTTTCTTCCCTACCATGAAAGCCGCCTTGAATTTCACAGCATGCAAAAGTAGCCTATTTTAGCAGCTATTTCTACAGATAACACCATTGTACAATTGTTTGGTGGATCACAATTATGAAGTACTTTTGCATACTTGATTTTCATCTCAATAAGAAAAACAATAATCTTTTCCTCACTCATAAAATATTTATGCCAAATAAGTTGACATTTTAATAATCATAAAGAACCTACACTACTTTAGTTCTTAGGAAAAAGAGCAAGGAAATTTTAGCTTTTGAAAAAGGGTTTTCACTTAGAATTATTTTAAGCACAAAAGTAGCATTTCTAAACCAGACCATCACTTTACAGAAATAGTTTTCCTGGTGTTTCATACTAACTTTGACCATCTTGGGGAGATACAAATTAAATGTTTTTCATGTATAGTAATGTATAGTAACTGTAATCCTCTTCTCAAAACATACACACCTTTGGGTTGAAAAATTCGCTTGGTGATGTGTAGGGAAGGAGCTTTCACTGTGGTACTAACACATTCTGAATGACTGGGGATCCTCTCAGCTCCCTCCATTAAAAATCATGATTCCTTTTTTGCAGAAGACGTTACTAAAAAAAATCCCTTTTTGCAGAAGACATTACTAAAGCACAACTCTCGACTGCTACTCATGGATATCTATGGACATCAAGATTTGACTTGTGTTCTTGTTGGTTCTAGGGTGGCTGCTCTTCGGGCTCCAGCAGATGTTTACAAATGCAGCATGATGGGAAGGAAAGACTGAGATGTTGGTGGGGTTCGCCTCCTGCGTAGGGAAAGGGCAGGAATGCCAGGAAAGGCCCCTCCTCAGCCTGTGTGGACTAAGAGAAACAGTCTGGAGGGCTAGGAGGGGAGGAGAAGAGATAGGGTGGTAATGGGTGGATGTTGGTGGAAGGAAGGCAGCAGGTAGGACATGAGCAAGTACGTAAGAGAATATGGGGAATGAGTTGCCACTCTGGTTAGGGTTATGGTGGGCTACAGGATAAAACAATGCCCAGTAGTGGTAGAGAGTATCCATATCCATTACAGGTAAGGTACCAAGGAGGTCTTATCTAGGATACTTGGTTGGGGACTGCTGGATGGAGCGGAATGAGTGCCATGATTCCATGGAGTGCTTCTGTGAAGTCTGTTCAAGAATGTGGCAGGGAGAGAAAAGCATGTTCTTAGTTGGGGCCTGGTGGGAACAAAAAGGAGAACAAAGCCCAGCAGATGGCTTTGGAGTATTGGGATCCTAATGAGTGCAAAAAAAATGCAGCGATTCCTTCATTCCCAGGGATCCACTTTTTTCCAGTGGCTGAAGGCCAGGAAAAATTCCATGTAGCATTCATAAGCAGATGTCATCCTCTGGAATTCCACCCAAAATCCTTATGCAGCTGGAGAAATATAATATCAGTCTATTATAGAGCCAAAAGGACACCTAGGAGTAGATTCGAAAAAGCTGAGATGGAACAGTGAGCGGCCAAGAGCAGATGCAAAGAGGTGAAGCTGAATAAAATTAGAACAATTGATGGAGGGTGCAGTGAAGTAAAAAGATTCCTAGTCCTGCTAACTTGAACTGGGTCTTTAAAATACAACTGTCAGGCCCTGGCTGGTGGCTCAGTGGTTAGGTGCCAGCCTGCAAACCCAAAGGTCGCTGGTTCGATTCCTACCCAGGGCACATAACCAGGTTACAAGCCAGGTCTCTGGACCTGAAGCCAGGTCTCCAGTCAGGTCTGTAGCTGGGGGCAGGTGAAAGGCAACCATATATTGATGTTTCTCTCCTTCTCTGCCTCTCTCCCTTCCCCTCTCTCTGAAAATAATAAATAAAATCTTTTAAAAAATACAATTGTCACAGATTGTTTTCAGGCACCCTTCTAGATACCCATAGTAAGTAAAATGTTTGCCATAATCTGGATCAATAAAGTGTATCATAAAACTTAGCTTTTAGGGTAGAGAAAAATCCTATCTTCTGGAGATTTTAGTATCTTGGAGCTAAAAGACATATACAGATATTATTGTGGGTAAAATAATCATAAGGAATAAAAAGAGGACCTAGTAATACAACATGAAAGCACTTTTAAATTGTAAATATGGAATAATATATGAAAATTTATCTTCCATTAAGAAAAATAAAAATGAAGCTTCTTTGTGTGAGATCCAGTCTAATATCTTTGCTGGAAAATGCACAATAATTGTTCATGTGTCTATCAATCCTTGAAAGAAAACTTCCTGAGAGTTGAAATAAGAATACATGACAAGGATCAGAACATGAAGATTCTCAGTGTTAAAGAAAGTTTAAAATTTACCCTGTTATTACTGAGAGTTAATATGGCAAGAATACAGACCTTTCAGCATTTCTAAAAAATATTATGAATGGTAACCCTATACACCTTCTATGCCTATTAGAATCAAGGTACTATTTAATCCCCAATGTTTTTACCACCTTGGATTTTTACAGATCTCGTTGAAATGCCATCATCTGCTCTGTGAAGATTTCTTTCATTCTTTTGGGAAGTTAGTCTCTCCTTTCTCAGGAGCTCATGATCTCCACTTAACTCTCTTTTGTAACACTGTTAGTGGCTATTGGGTTTTCAGCTCCCTCATACAGGGACTGTGTTAATGCACCCTTAAAGGCTGGCAGTATGTAGCACTACCTATGTAATCAGTAAATATTTGTTAAATAAATGAAGAAAAAATACAAGCCGAGAATGTGACATGTATGTGCTGAGATCAACTGCGTGGCTCCAATACCTGAACCAAATGTAAAATGTCAACTACGATTAGAAGATTAGGGAAGCAACGTCATTGGCTAACTCCCTCCTCCTTCAAGTGTTGGTTTAAATGTTCTTATCTTGCTACCTTGAGCATCCCTGCTAAACGAGACACGCCCATCCTAGCCCCCACCCCCTGTCCCCTGCACTCTAATTCTTCACTTACCTTGATCTGTTTTTCTAGTGTTTTTCATTGTTTGTCCTCTTCAACAAAAAAATGAACACTGAGAGCAAATGATTTTTTTTCCGTTTTGTTCACTTTCATATTCTAAATATCTAAAACAGCCACATAGTGGAGGCTCAATGCATATTTGTTGAATTAATGTAATGAATAAGAAATTGGTCAAAAGCATTTGTGCATGTATGACTGGGTAAAGTTTATAGATTTGCGCATTAGTAGCTTATAAAAGAGGTGGACGTTACCACCTTCAAGATAGGCATCACATGTTCGAACATAAAACACATCCAACATTAGACATTACAAGTTTAAGACAGTGCATTTTGATATAGATATTTCATAGGCTAGAGCTAGTATACAGCTTTATAAAAAACAATAATAGTTATTTCTGATGAACTATTTTTAGGCTGACACCCTAGGGTGCCATATTTTCTTTTGTAGGGGTGTTTTCCTAAGGGTGTTTAGTTGAAAGCTTTTGCATAAAAATAACATAATTATTATTTGGTACTTGCTCTTTTATAGCCATTATTGAGGATAAACCCACAAGACAAAGACATATGACCTGCATTTATATTGTCTCTTCTGTTGTGAGATTTTGGTAAAGAAGTTCACTCTGTCAAAAATCATTTCCCACATCTATGAACCAGTCCTACAGATACACACCCCCTTCTCTTATCTCTTCACTATGTATGTGATCCCCTGTCGTAAACCATGCTGCTAGCCACTAAGGATGTCAAGAGAGATAAGTAATTGTTTCCTCTCCCTCCTGTTGGGGAGATGGAAGCTGCCCATAAATACCACAGGGGAGTGGGGTTGAGGACTATGGGCGTAGCAATTTCAGAGAAGGAAGCGAGGAGAATGAGAGTTGGTGGATGTTAAGCTAGAGGAATTAGAATTTGATCTAAAGTTCTGAGAGGACTTGGCAAAAGGAAGGCAATTTTTCTTTCTTTTAGGCCAACCATATCTTAACTGGTCCTCTGGTTTATGAACGGGGAAAGTCCTCAGTCTTTTAATATTTTTGATTTTTTGGTGTGTGTCTTATAAAATAGCTGTGAGTATACTCTGCCCTTTAATGTGCTGCCTCCTTAATTTGTTTTACCTAAATGAAGATGCAAGTGGTTACATTGAGAACTTGGAGTGCTGTCCCCCACCCCTGGCTCTTCTTGTGTACTCCCTTGGATGAACTATTTCTGGATGAGCTATTTCTTTACCTTCTTTACCGTGGAGCATTTCAAAATGGTGCATGTTCATTGTTGCCAACATTCCTGGCTGGTAAATGGATAAATGAATCATCCTGTTGTGTTCCTTGCACCTGCATGAGGCTGTCTTCTCTAACGTGCTTAGCCAGAGTGGAGTAGATGCATCTGCTTTACAAGTTAACCCACAGAATTTGTTTATAAACCCAGTGAAGAGCTAAATGAAGCAAACTGCATTACCGCGCTTGCTAATTACATTTCATTTCAGCTGAAAGCTTATTACAGATACAGCCTGAAAACCTGACTTTTTAATTTTGTTTGCACCCACTTCTGCTTTTACTTTAGGCCCCGGAAGATATTTTCCCCCCATAAAACTAAGAAGAAGGATGAAAGCAGTTGACTGCAGGAGGCTGTGGAATTGGTTAATATCCCCTCAACTGTGTATGTTAATGAGAAAGGCCTTTACTCTTGATATGGATTGGTAGCACTTTCTGGACTAATGAACTCTGCAGACATCCAGAATGCATGGGTGTCTTTCCCTGGCCTTTAACTCACTACTGCCTGAGTAGAGGTTACATTTTTTACAGATGCAGTTACATGACTGTAAGGGCCAAACAAGCTGATACCCAAAACCATAGGTATCTGAACGAGACATATTCTTAACACTGTCATGTCAACTCAGACACGCTCTCCTCTTTTCTCATTCAAGTGAAGTTGGGCCCAGTGTCTCATTAACTGCTGGCTTCATGTGTGTTCAGGAATGGCAGGAGCTGTACTGGCCTTGGCCCCATTGCTAGTTGACCCTTCCTACCCACCTCTCCCCTGCAAAGCAGTTTGCTCCTTCCACCGTCTACAATACGTCTACAATACACCGTCATCAATCTATAATAGTTAAAAATTAGCATTTCCTGTGACAACCTTCCAGAACAGTCACGTGCAAAATCGCCATACTGTAGAGTGACCCAAATCTCTAGGCTATTTAAATGACTATACTCATTTACAATTTCTCTCTGATAAAATTAGAATCCCCAAGTTCGTGTATTAGGGGTACTTCTTCCTTAGCTTCTTCACTCTGCTGCACCTAGAGGTGCCACCTCAGGAGGTTCTAACATCTGAGGCAGATGCAACAGGCCCCGAGTTATCCAACCATAGAGGACAAAGGCCTCTTTATGTTCATCACATATCACCCTACACAGCAATTTTCAATGTCTGTGGGGGTCCCCTTCAAGGGGTCTATGGCATCCAAACTAAATAAAAATAATAAAGCACTGTCTGCCTTTTTTTTTTTTTTTTTTTTTTACTATGCGGATAATGCAGAAGCAGCAGTGGATAAAAGTGACACCACCTTAGTCTGAATAAAGACAGTGACACCAAAATGCTAATAGTTGTATATTTTATCACCATGCGTGCAAAGGAAAAACAAAAAAGCTTAGGGTCACTTGAGAATGTCTGTGATGAAGCAGTACAAATTATTTTATTAGCTCTCAGCCCTTGAATATAATTCTTTCCAGTGTGTGTGACAAATGGGGAGAAGGTGCAAAGCACTGTGCTGAATGCTGAGATGTGGAGAGTATGTGCCTATGCGAACTGAACTGAGAGCTAAAGTAGCTGGGTTGTTTTTCCTTTCTTCTTCTTTTTTTTCCCATGGAATGCCATGTTTGCTTGAAAGACTGACTGGCAAACAGTGGTTTTTCAGACTTAGGTGTTTGGCAGACATTTTGTCAAAAACGAACAAAGTGAGCTTGTCACTTTAAGGAAGACAACTGACAGTATGTGTTGCTGACAATAAAAGTTGAGCTATCAAGCAAAAATTAGAATTTTGGAAAAATTCTATCTGCCACTGTGAGCTTGACAGCTTTCTGATACTTAAAATACTTACAGGCTTTTCTAATAAGACTGGTGTGATTTTAATGAAGGTGATTTGTTGATACTGTATTATGAAATGTGTCAACATTTAGAAACTCTGTATAACTTGTTAAAGCAACATTTTCCAAATGACCAGGGAGTAAAAGATCTATTCAAAGTGCAAAATAGGCCAACTCACTTTAATATACCCGTATAAAGAGCAAGAAAAGTTCATTCATATTGTTTCAGATTCTACTAGCAGATTCCATTCTGTATCCTTCAAGAAATGGACACTTGTTGAGTTTTGGAGTAGTATCAAAGAGTAACCACAGTTATCCAAAAAGACTATTAAAATGCTCCTCCCTTTTCCAATCACATATCCATATAAGGCTGGATTTTTAAATATACTTTACAATATACTATTGCAGATTGAATGCAGAAGCAGATATAATAATTTAGTTATAGTAAGATATTGAAGAGATTTGCAAAAATTAAAAATGTTACTCTTCTCACTAGATGTCTTTGGTTTTGAAAATAGTTACTTAGCATTAAAATATGTACCTAACACTAACATGTTGTGGGTTTATTATTGTTATTAAATAATGAATTAATAAACAATTATTTTTACTTTTTAATTGTATTATTTCCATTACCATTTATCCGCCTTGATCCTTTTTATGGTATTTGTCTTTCTCTGACAAATCTACTAATGGACACTTGGGATGCTTCCATATCTTGGTGACTGTAAATAATGCTGTAACGATAATAGGAGTGCTTATATTCTTTTGAATTGGTGTTTTGGGTTTCTTCAGATAAATTCCCAGAGCTGGAATTGCTGGATCATAAAGCAGATCCATTTTTAATTTATTGAGGTATCTCCATACTGTTTTCCACAGTGGCTGCACCAGTCTGCATTCCCACCAAAAGTACACTAGGGTTCCCCTTCTCCACATCCTCTCCAGCACTTGTTATTTGTTGATTTATTAATGATAGTTATTTTGACAAGTGTGAGGTGGTACCTCATTGTGATTTTAATTTGTGTTTTTTTTTTTTTTTTGATTAGTGACATTGAGCATCTTTTCAGATCTATTGGCCATCTGTATGTCCTTTTCAGATACATGTCTATTCAAGTCCTTTGCACATTTTTTAATTGAACTGTGGCTTGGTTTTGTTTTGGTGTTGAGTTTTATGGGTTTTGGGTTCCATCCCTCCTCTGAGTATTGCCCCCCAGTCCAGGTGTGTATGGGAAACAACTAATTGATGTTTCTCCCTTCCTCTATCCCTTCCTAGCTCTCAGAAGCAATGAAAAAAAATATCCTCAGGTGAGGTTAAAATAATTTTTAATTACTAATATGGTAGACACTAATAGCTATAACCCATATAAATAAAATTTCTCTGGAATTATCAATATGTTTTAAGAGTATAAAGGGGTTGTAAGATAAAAAATTTGAGGACTTCTGCTTGATATAGTGCACCGTGGTTTGTTAGAAAATAATGATGGCTCTTGTCTAACTTATTTTCTCATTTCATGGTAGCCATTCACATATAATGTTTGGTACTTGCATGTACAGCAATAAAATAGTCTGTGTCTTGAAAATTTCATTATGTATCTTGATAAATGATGTATATAAAGTTGAATTTGTGAAATCTGTTGTAAACTCAAGAACAACTGTCCTAGACTGCTGAATCTTTTAGTATATTAAAAATAATCATTTTTGCTCTGGTTGGTGTGGCACAGTGGATTGGTACTAGCCTGTGAACCCAAGGGTCACTGGCTTGATTCTCAGTCAGGGCACATAACCAGGTTGCAAGCCAGGTCTCCAGCCAGGTCTGTAGCTGAAGGCAGGTGAAAGGCAACCATACATTGATGTCTCTTTCCCTTTCTTCCTCCCTCCCTGCCTTTCTCTCTAAAAATAATGACTAAAATCTTTCAAACTAAATTCATTAATTAATAAAAAATAATAATTCTTAAAAAAATTTTTTTTATTCTCACTGGAAGACAGTTTCTTATTGCTTTGGTTCTTTTATTGTACTGATTCTTTTCTTGGTCATGTTTAGCCTATCATAAACATTTAAAATTTCTATTGTAGTGTTCTTCTTTTTGATTCTTTCTTAGACTTTCCAGATCCCTGCTTATATTACTCAAATGTAATACATCTTGCATTTTATCTACTTTTTCTATTAGAGCACTTAGCATGTTAATCAGTTACTTTAAATCTCCCATCTGATAATTCCATAAGCTGTATCATCTCTGAATCTGATTCTGATGCTTGCCATGTCTCTTCTCTGTGTTTTATTCCTTACCTTTTAGGATACCTTGTAATTTTTTGCTGAGAGTCAGACATTCTGTATTGAGTAACATAAATTGAGACAAATAGGTCTTAAGGGTGAGGGTTTATATTAATCTGGCTCAGAGTTGGGCTGCAATTCATATTTTCTGTAACTATAGATACCAGCAGCTTCACCTTCCTCTAATGTCCTTGATTTTGCCTCCGTTCCTGACTTTGGGCCTCCCTACACACCGCTCCCCAGAAAGCATCTGTGTCTTGCAGTAACTTCAGCTATAACCCACCATCAGCCTGGAGCCCACTTGGTATGGCTAAGCATGGGGGAGGGGAGGGTTCTAAAAACTTATTATTAACTCCCATACTTTAGGCCTCTGTCCTGGAGTTGTGAACTTCAAAAGTGTTTCTTCCAACATTAGCTCTCCTTCCCACTTTGGTGTCACAAAAAGGCTAGAGGTGACTGGAGTGAGAGAACTGTCCTTTGCTAAGTGGGGATAAAACTCTATAAAAGTCTTTCTCCTTGCAAAGTACAACTTTCCTCTGGAGGACATTCTGGTTATATTTCATCATGGTTACTCCTACATTTCTCTTGTCAGAACTGTGAAGACTCAGTAGGGTTCCTGGAAGCAAAACCCATAGACATGTGGGGATTCCCTAAGTCTGCTCCATCAGATTATAATGACATAAAAATGAATTTATCCATTCAACAATATGCCATATATTTTATGTTCCCAGAGGTAACAGACAGGAAAGAAATGCTACAAAAGCGAAAATGCCGCCAGTGGTCCTTCCAGATGGTGAAATTATAGCCATTTTGCATTTTCTTGTTTACTGTTTGCACCAATTTCTAAAATGTCTATCAAATATGTATCACTTTTATAATAAAGTTTAAGTCTTTAAATGAAAATTATGTTTATTGTTTTCTTTCCATGTGAACTTGAGTATTTAAAAAATTTTTCTTTTGCCATTCTTACCTAGATATAGTGGTTCGTGCATCATAGCATCCGCTCAGGGAAATAATTTACGCCTGGTTCCCACACTCCAGGGTCATCCTGGATGAGGTGATTCCGAGGAAAGACTTCCTAGGCAGAGGAAACAGCGCTGTGAAGCCGCAAAGACCTAAAACACACCGTGACTTTGTGGGGCCACCTGCGCACCTACACTGCGGAAGCTGAGCGGACCCATCCAGGCGTTGGGCCAGCTGCGCTCTGCATGGGCGCAGGAGCCCGGAAATTTCCTTTCGGGAGTGAGAAGCCATGGAGGAGTTTTGAAGTAGGAAGCAACATGGTCAGACTTGCTTTTAGAAAGATGGTTTTGGGGGCACCACAGCAGATAGTAATAGGGAACTGGGATGGAGGGATCTTGCCGCTCAGCTGGGGCAGTGGTCAGAAAGGAGGAACAGGATGGAGAAGACAGGTGTTAGAAACTGCTGAGCAGACCGCGTGGTTATTAGGCTCACCCTGGGCTCCATCCCCAGCCCGGCGCCGGTCTTAGCACCTGTGTCTGTTTCATAGCTTACCATGGCTTCATGCTGTTGTACGGTCCTGCTCCCACTGGACCCCTGGGATGGAGGAGTCAGGAACTGGACGCACTTCTTTCTAGGCTTCCAAATTCATGGCATTTGGGGCTTAAACAAACAAACAAAAAAATGATTCCAGAGAAAATCTGACTCCCAGATCCTTGCAGAGGTACTCTTCTTTTTCTGAGTTGATATTTTAAAAAATTTAGTCCAATGTTTTAGAATTTTCTTACTAATTTTATGTAAGGAGTAGTGACAGCATATTTTTTGAGGGGACACAGAATGATTAAATGAAGGAAATCCCAGGCTACTCAGAGCTCCTGATGCTTTAGAAGCTGTAGTTCCTAAAGCTGAAGTAGTAAAACTCAACAACTTGCTAAAATATTGCCATATGAGAGGGGAAAAAAATTAAGATCAAGGAATTAGTGGGCTGCCAGCATAAAAGACTATTTGTTAGCACTTGGCTGGCACTAAGTTTTATGTTATTGCTAACTAGAAGCTGATAACATGATTTCTGAAAGATATTCAAGGCTTGGCAAATATTACTCCTCAGTGTTTTATACTTCCATGTTAAATATTTCCCGATAATCTAGGCTTCTTAAACATGTATCTTATTTTAGAGCCGCGCATACAACCCTGAACTCGCACTATTAAATACACATTCCAAAGGCAACCCATATTTGGCCCGTGCAGTTAAGGGCAAACAATAGGGTGAATGTTTCTATTCTCTGCCCTAAATCCTCCAGCTTAGCTTAGCACAGCATTTATTAATGTGACAATTACTAAAGCTAAAGAGAGATTGGGGACCCACATTGTCATGGTTACATACTAATGACTGGTCCAGCAGTGAATGCTATTGACCAACGAGATGCTTCAGCTTAACGGATACTCTTCCTGCCTCCTTCAGAAACAGCCATTGAAGAAGGAGACCTGAGCATCTAATCAGCTTGCACAGTTGTGCCTCTCCCTTGGATCAGCCTGTAGGGAGACAGCTGTTCTGCAGGCTTCTCTGCTGCTCTGAGGAGGGACAGAGCAAGGACGTTGGCTGTTGGGGCAGGAAGTTGCTCCTTAGCCAAGCCTGTCGATCAGGTTGAATCTTGGAGTGACCGAAGAGGCCAATTCAGTTAAGGAGAACCCTACAGATGCCAACGTTTACAGGCCCACCTGCCAAATGTTGGGGATTCAAAAGTGAGAAAGATGAGAAATAAAATACAGAAGATATGGAGAGATGGGTGGAAGTTGTCAAAGGGTACAAATTTTCACTTACAAGTAAAATAAGGCCTGGGCACGGTGACTACAGTTAACAATACTGTTTTATACATTTAGAAGTTGCTAAGAGAGATCTTTAAGGTCTCATCACAAGGGAAAAAATTGTAGCATGTGCAGTGATGGCTATTAACTAAATTTCTTGTGGTAATCATTTCACAATACAGTATACAATACATATGTATATATAATCATTATGCTGTGCACCTAAAACAAATATAATGTTACATGTTTATTATATCTCAATTAAAAAAAAAAAGACAGAAGTTGGAATGTGGCAATGGAGGTGGGGAGAAATGTTTTACAGGTCAGAGAACTTCAGCAGGGGTTAGGGGTTATATATTCAATTTAAGCTTCATCAACACATAGTATTATAGTTTACTCATCTTTATCTCTCCTATAGGGCACAGTCCCTTGCATATTTTTTTTTTTTTAAAGATGAATAGGATGGTTCCCATCTTTAAGGAACTCACTATTTGAGGTGAAGCAAATTAGTAAACAATTGCAATACAAATGATAAATGCTACTCACAGGTTCCTCATCTAGAGCTAAATACATATTCCTCACAATCTCAAACCAATTGTCACATTCTTCTTTTTGCTTACATAAGCATCTCCAGAACTTGTGAAGTAATATGACCTTGGAGAAATATTTATATAATTCTTCACATGAGGAAAATGCTGATCGTTTTTAGTATCCATCTCTTAGGAGCCTATAAAAAATAGCCACATTCTTGAAAGCATTTGAGGGATTATGTTCAGCTTGATTAATTAATGATCAGAAGAAAGAAGGACTTAGTCATACATAGTTTTACAACTCATTCAGCAACCTGAGATTCCATTACGGAAGCTGGACCATTTCACAGGCACAAACTTCATGAGGACATTGAGCTAATTCTGCTGTGACTTGTTTCCAAATGAGATTCTATTCACCCTGCTTTGCTGATAAAGGTGTCTCGACACAATTTGAAATCTTAAAAAATGTTAATGCAAGGGTGTGAGCTGCTGTTTGCATTGTCTACAGATCAGCTGCCATGCCCTGACCCCAAACACATTTTCCCAGTGGTCGGTCATCGCCCTCCACTTCATTGGTCAGAAGCCAGGATGTTCGTTATCACCAGTAAATGCCTACCCACAGTGAACAAACAAGCTTTCAGTTGTACCTGGCACGAACCTGCGAATTCTCTACAACGGATTGCAGCCTACAAGGCAGAGTTGTGAGTTTTGTCTGCAGGCACAGATGAAGTCTCCTCTGAACATCTGGTTTGCATTGAGACAGCAATTACTATATAGCTGTGAGGAAAGCCAGGGAAGACATCCCAACTCACCGGAGCTCAAAGAGTTAAGCGGAGCCACACATTTGCATTTTAGACTTGGTGTTTCTTACATCTCCATGTTAATTTTTCCTTGATTGACAGCCCAGAAGACCTCTAGGAATCCTGTCAACCAAACAGAACCCTTAGAGCTGCTTTAGCTAAAGCTCGTCTTTTACGTATGAATGAGTTTATAACCTTTGGTTCTGCTTTCGTTCATCTTCTAAGACTCCTGGGAATGAGTAAGTACTGTGGTCAGTTTAGCCCCATGCCACTCACAGTCCCAAGGAAAAAACGTAGTGTTGTCACATTTGAAAAGTGGCATATGTTTTCCTAGTAATTACATCTTATATGTTTACTATTCAAAACATGCAGGTGTGGGTTTTTGAACAGTGGCCAATGACAATGTGCCTGACTGGCAGCAGTTCCTAAGTGAGTCATGTTTCACTGCCTGTCAGTTTTTATAACTGTTTTCACTACTAATTTAGTTCTATGATGCAGCGTGCAATTAGTTCTATTATGGAAACAGCTGTCCTCAGTTTTACAAAGATGCTTCACCCTTTGGCTTGCACAGACCATGTTGTGGTTCTGCTGATGTGATGGTGGGAGGTAAAATGGTACCTAGATGAGCCACACTGGTCCCAGACCTTCCGCACACATAGGATTCTCGCTTACTCATGACCACTCTCACACTGTTGCTCACAGCTCTGTTAAAAAGGGGGCCACAAGGAAGTTACTCCTTGCCATACATGTTGGGTGGAGATTGGTGAGCATTCTACTTGTGCTCCCTACAATCCTGTTGCTTATATAAAAAAACAAAAACAAAAATTCTATGTGTCAGTGATGCATTGGGTCAAAGTTGAGGTAGGAGGTATGGTGGGCATAATAAAAAGACTGTATTCAGCTCACTTTCTAACTTTGAGCTAGGATTTTAAGGAACCAAGAGGAAGCCTGAATGTAATGTAAACAATAGAAGAATTGGGCTTGATGTTTACAGATAGATGTGATGTGATGATGTGCTAGGGCTCTTTTTAAAAGATAGTCTATCATCTCAGGAATGTCTGTGCTTTCAATTTTCAATCTCAAATCCCATCAGACACCTGAAATTCTCTAGGTATCAAAAAGAGAATCCCGTTCTGAGCCTATCTGCCCTAAGCAGGGCTAACAGTTTTAACTGAAACTTAGATGATTGCATATGTGTGCATAAAGCACAGAAACTAAGCATAGTGGAGCACGTTATTTTACACTGTTTATTAACATACATTGGCCCATTTAATCCTTTCTGACATAAAGATTCTATTGTCTAGGTTTACCACATCTGAATTTAAAAGGCTTACCCAGTATTAGTCAGTAAGTAGGGTGACAAGGGTCTACCTGTTCTAAACACCATGCTCCTTACTTATTTTTAAATAAGTGTGACCGTTTCTTTTGGATCCTGATTAAATCTTTGTCCTTCCAGCAAACTAGAGCTTCCTAGATTCTTGCCATGTGGATCCTGAAATGAATTTTTTCAGTAGAGAAATGTGGGGTTCAGGAAGCCCTTCCTGCCTCTTCATGTTTCTGCCCACATTTACTTCCACATTTACTTAATTCAAAGTTAAGATGTCCTTGTGAAATCTCTTCTTCCTCCTCTCTCTCTCCCCGCTCCCCCATTTTCCAAGAAACAACTGGGTCAAGCTCTTCACTTTCTTCTTTAGGTTCTCTGCTCCATGCCTGCACCCAATCCAAATGTC
Organism: Noctilio leporinus; assembly: GCA_004026585.1. Taxonomy (NCBI): domain Eukaryota; kingdom Metazoa; phylum Chordata; class Mammalia; order Chiroptera; family Noctilionidae; genus Noctilio; species Noctilio leporinus. The sequence continues at coordinate 549,880 of PVIW01000298.1, forward strand.
CTACTTCTTCACTGCTTTCTTCATCTAAGGCACTTTCCCATATTCATAAGCAATTCTACAATAAACATTTATATACATGAAAATATATATGCAGATCTAAGGGGTTATTTCCTTAGCATAAATTGCTATAGTTAAAATATCTGGGTCAAAAACTATGCACACTTAAATTTTAATAGATACTAATTGCTCTGCCACAGTGGCTGTACCCAAACTGTAAAGTCACTAAGAGTATATTAGAGAACCTTTAATTATGCATTTTTGACAAGTTGTATATTGTCAGTCATATTTTTAAAAATTACTGTCTTTGTTAATGAGGCTTAATTTTTCCATATACTAATTGGCCATCTAAATGCCTTTAGTAATGTACAATTAATGCCTTACAGTATAACTTTCTATTGGGCTGTTTCATAGTACTAATAGTACTTGACATGTCAAGACTATCAACCTTCTGCCTGCCTTTATGTTCCAAATATGTCCCTTTTTTGTTGTTAAGCTTACGTTAAAAAACAAACAAACAACCCTTACTTTTAATGTTTTGCCATATGGGCATCTTTACTTTTTACATCATTAAAATTATTAAAGGATTTCCTTTATAATTTCCTTTTTTGGTGTCCTGATTAGTTTTCTAATCCTTTCTACCTCAAGTTTTTTTAAAAAAATTACTTATATTTTATCCAAGTACTTATAGGATTTTATTTTTCATAGTTTAAAATTATTAACCCAACCTTCAAAAGCTCCTATATATAAGACTCCTACATCATATATTGAACAATCTAGTATTTCTGATTCTAAATAATACCTTATTATATGTAAATTCTTTTATATTTTCATATGTTTCTGTATCTCTTATTTTGTTGATCTACTTGTCTATTCTTGATCCAGTATATGCTATTTTATTATAGGTTTAGTTACTCATTTAAAATATAATTGAAACTTTCATAGCTATATTACTACATTAATTCTTCAAGATAATTAGATAAATTTATAGAGCTCCATGCCATGCAATGCTTATTATTCAAATGGAAACTCCTGCAGAGCTGTTCAAATTGACGCAGTGGAGATAGGATGGCGAGTCCCACTGGACATCTGCTGCAACTTTTGAGGAACAATTTGGGAAACCACTGCTCTGAGGATCCCTTCTATTCTAAAGGATATCCTGTCCCATCAGCAAAGGTCATGGGCAATCAGAAACAGGAGGCTCGTGGTCTTTATTCTGCACTGATGGCCTTGGTCACTCACAACAGGGCAGCGGCCCCGACATCTTTGGATGCCTGTCCCCTCTGCTGCTTCTTCCTGCAGGTGCTTTGGCTGCAGGTGCTCATCCATCAAGGGCTGATTTCCACTACCCTTTTATCTGCTTTTCAGCCGCCTGAAGTAATATCTTTATTGCTTGAACATCTGTTCCACATTTAAGTATTTTACTTAACAGTAGCTTTGGAACCATTTAAGTAACTAACCATTTCCATACTCCACTGAAGAGAATATAAAATGTGAACATTAAAGATGTGCTATAGATGGAGAGGTGACAAGTATGCAGGGAGTCACTTTCCCTGGGTAAAAGAAGAAAGCTCTGTGGTGGTCGAAACATCTCCAGCTAACATTTACATGTCCTCACTGTCTGAGGTGGAAAATAAGGACTTACAACTATGTCAGGTATGTCTGTGTTATCATTATTCGCTAAAGGGGACAGAACATTTACCTCTTTTCACAAGTGTAGCATGAAATAAAGACGGCCCGGCTATTGCTGCTTCGTGAATGCACATTCCAGTCCCTCCTGGCAAATTCAAATTTAGATACAGGCCATTTCATGACTTATGGTTTCTATGGACCGCATGTCATTCTTTAGTTAAATTGAAGTTTAGAGGGAATTAAATCAAAAGTTATCCTTCCCTAGTTGTAATGAATTTAAAATATATACAATACAAATTAAAATTTACCTTGATTTGTTAAAGCAAGGTAATGGAATATGTATCTTAGTGAGAGAATTTGTTGGAAACAAGTTAAAAGGCTTTCTGGTCATTCATAGTTATTAAATGTCTAATATATTGTTCCATGTGCTAAGGAGGTAGTGTTAGGGACATATTGCAGGGGGAAAGTTCATGTTATCATAAAGCTATAAGTTTAGTAAAGAGAGAGTTAAAAATTGATGAATAGTAAGAAAAATACCACACACTGAGTGATAAGTGCTACACTAAAAATTAAAAGAATAATATAATAGACATTTCCTCCTTTGCATTGGAGGTCATGGAAATTTCTCTGTGAACATGAGTTTAAAACCAAAATATGAATGTAAATGGGAGATATCCATATGAATATCACAAGAAATGAGTGAATCAAAAAACTGTGGTACATTTACACATTGGAATACTACACAGCAAAAAGAAAGAAGGAACTCCTACCTTTTTCAACAGCATGGATGGAACTGGAGAGCATTATGCTAAGTGAAATAAGCCAGGCAGTGAAAGGCAAATACTATATGATTTTACCTAATACAGGAAACTAATGAGCAAAACAACAACAAAAAAAAGTGGACAAAACAGAACCAGAGGTGTGGAAACAAGGAAAAAACTGCGGCGTTCTGAGAGGAGGGAGGAGGAGGTAACAAGGGAAAGAAGGGGAAGGGTCTTGTCACAGAACAAGTATAAAGGACATGGACATGGACAACAAAGTGGGGACTGGCTATGGGAGAAGGGGTGGGAGGTTGGGGTATGAGAGAGCAATGGGGAAAAATGAATCAACTGTACTTGAAAAAAATTAAAAACTAAAAAAAAATTTTAAAACAGAAAGAATCTTATAGGTAGAAAAACTGGAAGAAAGCCAAAGGGAAGGAAGGAGTTTGGTGAGTTTTGTAAGGTCCCTGGGACTGGAATACAGTGAACAAGCAGGTGCACAATGTAAGATGAGTTCCAATAGAAAATTAGGAGCCTGGTCACAGAGGACTATGCAAACTAGATTAAGGAGTTTGAATTTTATACCAAGTATGAAGGGAAGCCATTGGAGGAATATAAAAAGATGAATGAAATGTTCTGATTTACATTTGTAGCACTCTAACGGATTAGCAGAATTGAGAGAGGTAAGTTCAAATTAATGGAGTAGTGAAAGGGGAAATGATACTGAGAGGGACGATCTGTTAGAAGGATGCTCCTTGGCAGGTAAGAGGAGCTGTACAAAGGAATGTCCTTAGGACAAACTGTTCATTCATGACTGGAAGAAAATCGGACTAGTCTAGATTCAAGTAGGTAAGGAACATCATACTGGAAGAGTTTGGAAAGTCTATTCTGATTGCTTTTATTTTCTCAGTGGACTAGGAAGCAGGGTCAGCATGGAGAAATGAGAATGGAGAAGGATGTGCTAGAAGATTGAGGAAAGGGAAAATGTCAATGAACAATATAGGAGAATAGGGCTGAAAATGATCATACGAATGCAATATGATTGCCATGCAGCACAAAAAAACTCTTAATATTAATGATTATAATTTAAAAATGAGACCAGGCAATATGATGCATGCTTCTTCAGCCACATTCAGCTACATATGGGGTACACGGAGAATACCAAACATTGAGATTTAGCAAGGTTGACATTTGTCAAAGCCAGAGAAAAGCAAGGCAGTTGGGGATTTATGCAAGAGAATGGTTTTACTGTTGGACCATGGAATATAAACCGGGTAAGGACACACGTGAAGAAACCAATGGGAAGGTAGACGCAATAGAATATGAAAAGGTTGTATGATCGATCAATAGCTTGTAGATTCTAGAAGAATAGAAGGATGGCTAGCATTAGAATACCAGAAGAAGTGAGTTGGGAAGATAGGTGATGGGCAGAGCTGAAAATGAGGTTATAGAATAATTTCAGTAACTAGTAATGACAAGAAAGAAGATATAGCTAAGGAGTGCCTGGCTGAGGTAAAGAGGAGAGGCAAATAGGGAACTAAGATTCCAGGATACTAGCAGGATCTGCTATTTGGATATTAAAATTGCCAAGAATTATGACAAGAGTAACGCAACT